>QEPC01011998.1:3018968-3117405 GCA_003113815.1 Sphenodon punctatus | reverse complement strand
TGGGGAGGCTGGGGAGGGGAAGCCCCGAGGGTTTGTTCATTCCCCTTCCCCCGTAGAATCTCCTGCCCCGCGTCCCCGCAGCGCAGGCTGGAAATTCTGCGCTGGGGTAAGCGGGGCAGGAGATTCCGCGGGGGGGAGGGGAATTCCGCAGGAAATCTGCGATTCGCAGACCCGCGTTTCCCTCGGGGCCCTGCCTATAAAGCACTGGGCTAAGTTCAAGGTGCTGGTTGTAACCTTTAAAGCCCTTCATGGCCTGGGCCCTGCTTATCTGCGGGACCATCTCACTCCCTATGCCTGTGCGCCCTCTGAGATCGTCCGGGGGAGCCTTTTTGGAGGTTCCCCCGGGCGAGGTGGGTGGCCACCGATGTTAGATCTTTTTCGGTGGCTGCCCCTGTGCTGTGAAATTCGCTCCTCGAGGAGGCTCGGTTGGCCCTCACTCTCCTGTCATTTTGATGTTTGTGTAAGGCCTGGCTGTTCCGCCAGGCTTTCGGCGAGGGGGTGGGGGGTTGTTTTTCCCTGTATATGAGGAATTTTTAACTTTTTTGATTGTTTTATTGTTTTGTTTTATCTTGTTGTTCGCTGCCCCGGGCTGCCCTGTGGGCAGGAGGAGTGGGATAAAATTTTTATATAAATAAAAATAAAATAAAATATGTCGTGTGTATCTGTACAGCACTGCATATGACTAGTAGTGCTATAGAAATGCTTAGTAGTAGTAGTAGTACTGACTCAATACTGTAAACAACTGACTGGAATGTATTTGAAGCAGATCTCTCTTTTTACACAAAAGTAGAAAGGAGCACCAAAAGCTTACAGTAGCTTACAACGATTCCCAGTCTATTTCCTTCCCTTTCCTTCATCATAATGGTTCCAGGCTGCCTCCATTTAGAAGCTAAACTCAGCACGAAAAAAAACTGTTGAAGTGTTCAATTCCTGATCTTCACCTCTCTCTCGTTTCTTAGTTTGTAAGCCCTTGGAGTAGGGGCCTGTTTGTAACTACTGTCTGTACAGTGCCAGGAACATCACTGGCGCTATATAAATAATAATATTAAAATCATTTAAGATGCCAGCAGTTTATCCACACAAAAAGGAGGCAGCAAACACTCCACAAACAGTAGGACAGATTAAGCGTTACTCAAATTACAAAAACTAGTTGACCAGTTAAGGAATTCTGGAGAAATGTTAGAAGAGAGGTTTTTGTGATAGCACGTATGTTTTTGCCCAGTGATCCCATAAATTTGGCTTGTAATGCAAGATTGAACATAAAACAAACACCCAGAGACACAGTATACTGAACTAGAAGTTCAAAAAATCCAAAGGTTTAAAAGAGGAGTTAAGGCTTACTTACAACTTAGGCTCCATGCACCCACACTTTGCCTTGGTTTTTCAGCCCTAATCCTCTTTCTCTGCATGTTGGGGGCAACACTGAAGCTGGGGTCAGCAAGCTGCTCTCCACCCCAATATTATGGACTTGATCCCTGTCTGCAATGTAGCCATGATTTCATCTTAATTTATAGCTCACCTCTCAGGTACCAGCTCATGAACACAACAACAACATCTTAATGCTTACATGGCACACAGGTTAAGGCAGGAGCCTTAACTTACAGTTTCCATGCTTTTTGGAGCATGGCTGAATTTGTAAGAGCTTTAACTCCTCTCTTAAACCAAAGGCTTTTTTGTCCTATAATTTTCATCGTTTTTGAAAGGGGAATACACTTCTTCCCCCTCCTAGACTACTACTCCCAGCTTCCCGTGCTCTAACTACTAGTCCCCACTTCCCTCCCAGATAACCCAAGAGTCCTGCCTCCCAGCCCCCCTACTCCAGTCCCCTAGACCACATTCCCTCCCAGAGAATGGAGAAGTCGTGGCTCCCAGCACCCCCTGTTCTAACCTAGTAGCCGCACTCCCCTCCAAGAGAACCCAGCCTCCCTGCTCTAACACTCTCACAACCACATTCCCTCCCAAGTGCCGGCTCAAAGCCAAAGCATCTCTTTAGCAAATCCCCATTCTCCAAGCACCTGCTGGCTGTAATTTAACACACGCCCCTTCCCACCCCCGCCAGCATCACCAAGAGCCCTGCTCTCTCAGGCAGAACAATCAGCACCACCTCTCCCTCCTGTCACAGCCGCAACTGCTCCTGCCTGTCTGCAGGAAAAAGCCCAGCTCTGGCGTTCCCAAGCTCCATCATCAGATGCTGCTGCCACAGTCTCTCCCCAATAGTGGGGAGAGACCTCAACTGCGCATGGCATGTAGAAGTCAAACTCTCTTTCTCTCCATTGAATAAAATGGGGACTTCTAAACGTGATAAGTTAAAAAGTACACAACAGATTTCTAAAACTGAAACTAAGGAAATATCCAAACTGCACAATTGAATTTTCCAAGAATTCTGTACCTCCGGACAAAAAACTACAAGCACACTTATAGCCGTCAATCAAAAACTGTTGCAACCCTGTATTTAACGTATATAACGTTTTTGTTTTTCATCCTATTTGCCTGAAATTTTGACCGTTTCTTACCCCTCAGCCACCCAAGCGATCCTCCCTGCAAAATGTCATGGTGATAGCATAAGTCATCTTGATTTTATAAGGAATAGAATTTTTGTAATTAAAATGGAGAGTGCAACTCACCTTAACTATAGAGTCACTTCTGTAGCTCTAAAATATGACTGTGAACTGGCTGTTCTCATTTCTAGCAAAACCATATTCTTATTCCTAGCTTAAAACAACTTAAGACAAACTGCAGTCAAACCACCAAAGACTATTCAGTGGACAAAAAGGTCTTTCATAAGTGTAGCAACCATTTCCTATACTTACATAATAAAAATAGAAAATGCCACACTGTTCCAGATCTATGGTACCTCTAGACCAGTATGTTGTGTCCGACACTCAACAGTAGCCAGTACCAAAACTTTGCAGTAGGCAAAATCGATAATCTGCTCTACCTAAAGGCCTCATCCTAATCCCTGATGGTCACACATGAAGTTCTATACACCTCACTCAAAATTTGGTAGTATTAATTATAGCAGCTCTGAATACCCCAGCCATTCCTATATTAATGTTCCGTCTTGCATTGCTAAGATCTTGGCCTCAATGAATTCCTCTGAATTTGAGTCTGTTTGCTCAGGTAAGTCCCATCTCATGTGTCCTCTCTAAATAAAGTCATCTCAAGGTTTTCCTTGGTCTTGTGTTTGAAGGAGGGTTTTTCAGGTCAGAGACGACCACATGACACATCTAAGCAAATTCTCTCCAGCTATTTTTGGTGTGTGCTACAATACCAAAATTAATTATGTTAGTTTGTTGCCAATATAGGAAGC
Organism: Sphenodon punctatus; assembly: GCA_003113815.1. Lineage (NCBI taxonomy): Eukaryota > Metazoa > Chordata > Lepidosauria > Sphenodontia > Sphenodontidae > Sphenodon > Sphenodon punctatus. The sequence goes on along the minus strand of QEPC01011998.1, from coordinate 3,114,095 downwards.
TAGAGAGTATACATGGTTATGTCCTGTTTTCCCAGTATATACACAAAGCCTCTAATCTACCGTGTGCGAATACAGGGAAAACTCCCAGTTATTAAAATGCAGATAAAATAATGCTGTTGCAAAATGAATCGAAAAGTTGCCAAGGTCCTTCACTGAGCAGTAGTGCTGGTTTTAAAAGCGTTCACTCACTCGAAACAAAGCACAATTTTAAGCAACTGAAAATCTTAGCATAGTTAAGAATATATTTTTTTTGGCTGAGGTTAATTAACCCTCATATGTGACACATTTTCAAATATGTAAAAGGCTTCTATAAAAGCAGGATAGCAAGCAGTTGTGTGGAACCACTGAAGGTAGGGCAAGAGGTAATGGATTGAAACCGAAGAATGACAGACTTAGGTTAAGTATCAAGAACAGTTTTCTAACCATAAGAATAGTTCGACAATCAACTAGCTGCCTAAGGCGATAAATTACCCATCTACATAGGTTCTGCTTAAGAGCCAAGAAAACTCAATGACCCTTCTAGCCCCAAAATTCTATTATCTATGTTTTCCATGGCATCTTCTGGTGGTTTTATGGCTCATGGGGTCACATTTTACACAGTCTGGAAAAATCCTTTTGGGGGAATGGTACAACCACAATTCTTGGGGCATCCAGGCTGCAGAAATTCTTGTTCTCTCTATTGCTCTTCATTAGAGCAGAGGAAGTCTACACTTAACACTTTCGTAGGAGACTCACAGATTCATTTGCCTGTTACTAAGTCCTGTTTATCTAAAATTCTTATACCAGACCCATCAACTGATCTATCAAAGCACTGTACACATCTAAGTGAGCACAAGAACAAGCTCTCACTTCTCAGTCTGTTCAAAGTTTACTTTGCTTTTAAAATGCAATTGTTGGACGACTATTAAGATGCTAGGTCAAAGGAGCAGTTTTGGAAGAATGTAGCTCTATGGTTATTTTTTAAGCTCTTCTGGAAGCAAGAGCAACAGACGCAAGACAGCTGCTGGGAAAGTTCTGACTCTTCTGTATGCAAGTCTTGCTCTTCGGGGTGATGTGCTAGGGGAACAAAAGTCAGAAGAGGTCATGAGTGTGCACGAATCTCACTCCAGGCTAACAGCATCCCTGACAAAGCTACATGAATCTTGAAGCCATAAAGCTGTAAAAAGGAATGGTTTCATAATCAAACCGAAACAGGAACCAAGTGTGGCACCACTCTACTAGGGCTACAACGATCTGATTGTCTGTGGGAAGAAGGATTGTAAACCTAAGCTTCTGGCATACTATCCTAATCTATCATGGAGCTAAAACTAGCTTTAGTTGTCCAACTAGTAGTTGTGCTTTAAGACTATTCTAGATTAACAACGTAATATCTGCATTAGTGACCAGAAATTCCAAATTATTGTTTGGGAAATTTGATATTGAAGGATTTCACTAACTGAAGTTAATAAATGTAATGTAGTTTGTTATATTCCTTGTTTATGATAGGACTATGTTTTGGGTCCTCTTCTTGTTCTATTATACATACCTGCGTTCTCCTGCCTCCAGTGATCATGTCGTATCAATATTCACTTTAAAACTAGATCTCTTCTATTTATAGCATATTTTCACTTGCGCTGTCATGATCATTCTCTACAATTTTCCTTTCAGGAAGCCCAATTACCGATTTGTGTTGAATAATCTTTGTCCCGTTGCTGCAGATAGTTTTACACTGTACAATCTTATGGGAGCATTTTGAGTTAAGGCAGGAGCACCATAAAATGATCTCTGAAAAGCAGAACTTTTTACCCCAACCTTAAAACAGCATATTATTATTTTGACAAAATTTATTCTGAGGATGAAAAGGAAAAGCTCCAGAGAACCTCGACCTGTTTTCAGAGCTACAAGAGGAAAAAATTCTCTCTTGTATGTATTTAAAGCTATTTGCAGTGAGTTAGCTCCTCAAACTAAATCCCTCTTCAGACATGCTCATCTACTTCTGCTCTAGTACCAGGCAGTGGCCACAATCCCAAGCTGGATCCACATGGAATCCGTATGGGTTCCGCTCGGCACAATACGATTTCTCTGGAGATGTGCGCACTGTGCGTGTGAGATGCAAGCAACGCGCATAGGGCATGGGATCACCAACAAAAAAACAAATAAATTTAAATAGATTTGCAATAAGGTGCGTACATGCAAAATGTTGCAGGGTCTTTAATGTAATCCCCCTTCTTCCCTTCAAATTCCTCTCCTGCTACCGCAGGTGTTATCTCACTCTGTTACTGAGAGGACACATTCCTCGGCGCAGGGTACACTACCAGTCGCAAAAATTAAATTAAATCTAGCACCGTTTCACTTCGTTTTATGCTATGTATGGTCTGGGTGTTCATTCCAAAGCACTGAAAAAAGCTTAATTTAAAATGCTAAAAGTCCTGGGATCAGAGCTTCTGTCCCTCACCTCACTATGCACTTACATTTTTATCAGATCCCCTCTCTTGGCTATCCCTTCCTACAATGCTCATCTTCCAAACACTGCAAATTTGTCCTTACCCATTTTATTTTATGCTCTCATCTCATCCTTCATCCCTTCTCTCTTCCTAATGAACATGAAAAGCCCCTCCCCCAAGAGCTTCAGAAAACTACAAAACATTCCATCTAAGCCAATGATATCACCATGCCAAGATGCTATCTGCCTGGCTTTTAATAGATGGCGCCCATTGTGCCTTCAATCATACATTTTTAAGGGCAGGAATTCTGGCACATTCTAATCTGGGAGATAGAGTTAGACTGAAATCTTACAGATAACTAAGTCTGTCCATCCTTCATCACCTCTGAACTCCAATTGCTTTTACATTTAGATAGCACAGATTCTGCTGAGGTGTCACTAAGTCACAAGCGTAACAGAGGCTTCAAGCTACTATATGAAAAGCTGCCCTATACTGGCCTGCTCCTCTGATAAGGCATGGAAGGAACGGGTGTTCCCATGCAATCCTCCCACTTCCAGAAAAGGAGTGTTGCTTTGTGCTTTAAGTTCCGATGCTCTCTACCTCGGCACTGGCTGCATTTCAGAAATGTAGGAACTGATCCCTATACAGCTGTTAATTGACAAGCATTGGTGGCTTCGTGAATGTTTCTTTGATATCACAACTATAGGCTCTATAAAAAAGTTCAAATTATTTCCAAAAGTTTTTTTATTGGCTGACATGAAAAATACAGATGCAAACAAATCTTACAAACATTAAACACAACTTTGCAGATAAGATTACATCCTTGGATGAGATTGTCTAAACCTAGTTTCCCCCCTCATTTTTAGAATGCAATATTCACTTTCCTCTAAGAGCAAATCCTTCTTTCCCCGACCTTCTATTTTTCATTCTCTTCTTTCTGATACAGTTCAGCAGCACACTCAAAGATTGGATTACTAAACAAAACATTTTGTCAGCTACTTCCAGAAGCCTATACAAGTGAAGCGTGCAGTAGGAACTGCCATCACATAAAACTTCCTTTTTTATCCAAGACAGAACACTGTTCCTTATATGAAAGGACCCACTACTGCAGATCTCCACTGAGACAAAGGTGTTCATGGTCCAGCATAAGATGCAACTTTTTCGGGCAGCATTTTTGAGCAAGGGAGACCAGTCTTTGGCTAAGGAGAAAGCACCCAATAACAAATTAAGATGTCTGAATAGTATTACTTTTAAAACATGCAATTCCAAAAGAACTCCATATCAATGAACGTGTCAAACATGCACGACTTGTATGATCTTATTACATTTAAGGCATACGAGACTAATATTTGCTACACATCAGTGTCATTAGCTAGTTTCATCAATGCCCCAGCAAACTGGTGGTTCAGATTTCAGATGCACTACATTTGTTTAAAGTAATCTCAAAGGGCTTGTGTACACGTGAAGTACATGGTTGAGATACCCACCCACCCAAAACCTCCTATCTTGGTTGTGCTCAAATGGTACATGATTGGTAGCGAGGTGCAAAATTCATGGTAACAACCCCTCTCAGCTGGGGATAGTGCATGTTTCTAACCCTCAAGCATGTGTATGGACCTGGGCTTGAACCAACACCCTTGGGGTCCTGGGCACAGCGGCTGGCTCTGCAGTGCCACCAGTTCCCACTGGCCAGGCCCCAGTATGGGCTTCTGTGCCGGTCCTCCTCCTCCAGTACCCATCATGCCATACCCTCCTCAGCCCAGCTTCCTGGTTGGTTGCTGGCCTGTATAGAAGGCCAGCCATTAGCTACAGGTAGCTGGGCAGATCTTCAGTCACTTCCTGGTTCCTCTCCTGCCATTGTTTCCACCTTTGGTGTCTCCTCCTCACGTCTCCATGTACCTTGGGCTGGCTCTGCATTCCCTGAACCTAGTGTGTCCATCTGACTTTCCTGCTAAGAACCTGGTCCTTCTGATCCTGCTGGTAAGTCTGTTTGCCTGGATACTAGGGCTCTATGTCTGCTTTGATGGCAGCCCAGCATCTGCAGGATGCATCCCCTACACGACTGCCCAGGGAGCCCCCTACACCTCACCTCATCCATTCCTGCCTTGTCTCGTCCATCCAGTCGTCCTGCCTCGTCTATGTCTTCCCCCTTGGTCAGTGTGCCAATCCCTGCCATGACCCTTGGACCTTAATCCTGCACAATTTCCTAGGCTTTGGACCCTGATGTTGCACCAACTATCTAGACCCGAATCTGCCTAAACTCTCCCACCATGTTTCCCAGGACCTCATCCTGTACCTACTCTCCATGCCCCAGCTCATGGTCCCTGAGAGTATGCACGTTTTTTTTTTGGGGGGGGGAGTGCGAGAAAGACCAGCTATACAGAAAGGCTACTATGCACTTTTCTGGTTGGGGGGGGGGGGGGGGGGAAAGAGGCCTTACTCTTCACAAGGGCCACTTTGAAAATTGAGGGTTACAGAGAAGCTGGAAGGGTATGTGCACTTAAGGGGTGCATTCAGGAAGAGATTTCAGATCATGGTTCTGTGCCATGGATATGTCTCCCGCATCCTTGTGTGCATGCTCTCATCTCTACTATCTTAATCTTAGCTCAGTCTTTCAGTGTTTGGGGAAGGAACTGGAAAGGGGCCTAATAAAAACTAGGTGAGGGCTGCATTTGTCTTCAGGGCCTGAGGTTTCCCCATCTTACGTGGTAAAGACACTGACTTTTATAATGTGCGGGTGTCTTCCAGTGGTTAAAAAATACCCCCATTTTGCCTCCAGGGATCCCAGTGGCCCTCCCAGATCAGAGTTTTGAGTTCTCTGTGGTCTTCTCCCAATGCCCCACAGCGATGCAATTCAACCAGAATGCAATGAAGCTGAAACTGCCTTAAGGGACAAGTTCAGCACTCCCACCCTGTGATGATGTGCATGTATGTGTTATCTCCCTTATGTTAGTGGTAGAGTGTAACATGGAAATGAGATGTGTTAGCATAAAGTCCCACGGAAGTGAAGGGAATTTCAACAGTGCTAATGGACAGCATAGGCACTAAACCACCCGAAGATGACATTGTCCATTGGTAATTATTGAAATTAGTCTTTAGAAAGACTATTCACAGGCTGTAAAATATACAAGTAATTCACTAGCTAGCCATAAAAGGCTACTTGCTGAACTGGGACTGGCGGTGAAGGAGGAACCGCAGGTCTGGAAAAATTAACTTGCCGACTCAGTAAGTCTACTCACTAGTGGCAAGCAGGTAAGTATGTTTTTACAGCTCAAACAATTTATTCTTCTCATAAGGGCAAATTGTAACAGGCGCCGTTTCAACAGGTTGTTTATCTTGTGAAGAGTGGATGCTGCATAGTTGAAAATCAAATCTCTTTGCTAGCATCTTAACACTCACGCAAGGTACAGATTTTGTTGCAGAGTAAAACAGAGTTAAAAATTCATTATGGAGTATCATGTTGCATCCTCTGTCCTCCCAGTTATTTTGAAACCATTCTGAGTAAGGAAGATTTGGTACAACTGCTTCCCAAGATAAAAATCCTCCCTATTAGGACGTCATGCCACTGACTACTGTTCTGCTCACCACAGTACAAGAGGATCACTCTGATGGGCAAACAGCTTCTGCCAACTGTGGTGCAGCTTAGTGGCATGAGCTTGGTTTTAATCCATCCACTGATAAATTGAGGAACAAGGGAGCTGCTCCTTAGTTAAGGTCAGCGTGCATTCTCCATTTGAACACATGAATGTTCTATTGCTTATAGAATCAGCACTATTTATCCTATTTGTCTGAGATGTGCCCAAGAGGATTGCTTGGGTGAGGGCTACAATCTGTCCAGATTTTATGCAAATTGGACAAAACCCGAAAACGTTATAACAGTGTAGAAAGTGGAGTAAAAATGTTTCTACTGGCTTTAAGACTTTTTAATATGAAGTGAAAGTCTACTTTTCGAATATTTGACTAACCTCTAGTCTTGTTAGATATTCAGGGCTGATTTCTTGCTCATTCTGCTTTTAGAATTTTCAAAATCTGTCTCGTGGTTTAAAAGTTATAAAAATGCAAAATTTCAGCAGGCAGGGACAGCGGTGATCGTACACTGCAAGAGCTGTAAAGCCAACTTGCGAGGGGTTGGGGGGGAAACATGGGGTTAATTTTTGGCCAGGGGGGACTGGGTGGGGGGCTTAATGTGCAGTTAAGGGGGTACTTGAAGCACGATGGGACTGGGCAGTGACTGAAAAGGAGGGAGGGAGTCCCAGGCAAGTACTTGTAACGCAGCTCCAAAATCCAAATGCAGAAGGTTTGTGAACATATGGACTAGGCAAATTCTCATTTCATATTGCTGTGTTCTTGGAATGGTGAGCTGTGATGGTCCCCCACCCCCATGGAATGTAGCCTCTTTGGATACAGCTTCATACAGTAGCAAGGTCATTGAGACTTTTGTGCGAGATGGGGCATGGCAGTAAACTGTAAGGAGTCCGAGGGAAAAGTTGCAGGCAGAAGTCTGTTTTGGAATAGTCTTTTGGTGAACCATTGTATTGCAAGAGTTTTGGATCCGGCACAGTGAGGGAAGCAACAGCATGGCTGACCCCGTCCCCCAGGGAACTTCCAGTGTGGAGCCTCCAGTCAAGGGAAACAAGTGCTGGCGCCCGGGAGAGGGGGTGCGGCTCACGTGGGACATACCTGCCCCAGGGGTTGGGTCAGAGTGGGGGCAGTGGTGGTGAGGAACTTTATGCCTGGATCTTGCTCACTGGCCAGAGGCGGCTGGAGGCTCTACATGGGAAATTTCCTGGCAGATGAGGCCAGTTGCGCGGCTGCCGAATCCTGGGGCAGGCAGGGCCCCCAAGTCCTGCAATACAGCTGTTCACCAAAAGACTATCCACATGTCTACCGACTCACTCCCAAAACAAACGTCTACTTGCAACTTTTCCCTCAGACTACTTAACTGCCAAAGGCAGTGCTGTAGCTTGAGGTAGGGAACCCCTGTCCCCAGGGCTCCCCACATCCCCTCCCTGCGTGTGGCAAGGTGGGTGCGGGTACCGGGAGTAGCAGCTGAGAAAGGGGGCTGAAGGGGGGAAAAGAGGAGAGGGTGGGAGGGCTGAACAGGGCCTACGGAGAAAGCAGGAGAGGGTGGGGGGCGAACAGGTGCTGGGGGAAATTGTCAGGAGCTAAAATGTGTGTGTGTGTGTGTGTGTGTGTGTGTGTGTGTGTGTGTGTGTGTGTGTGTGTTTGCGTGCACTGCTGGGCTGAGTGGACAAGAACGGCGTTCTGCAGAGCCAGCTCCATGAGACACACTCCCTACTCCTGGTGAGCATGTATTCATGGTGCCTGGGATGTGCGCGTGGTGCTGGGAGGGGTATGCGCGGCTGTGCTGAGTGAGGAAGAAACCGAGTGCCATGAAGCAGCTTCATTGGGCGCACTCTCCATTCACTAGTACTTCCAGCCTCTCCCCTGCCTAAAGGGTGGGAGGGAGAGGGTGTCCCTATTCCATTTTTTGGGGGGTGCATGGTGCCTGGGTGCGTGCACCATGCTGGGAGGGTGTGTGCACGTTGTACTGGGAGGAGCACGTGAGTGTGATGCTGGGAGGGGGTGTGGTGTGTGTGTTTATGGTGCTGGGAAGAGGGCAGTGTGTGCTGGGGGCATGGTGCTGAGTGTGTGGAAGGTGTGTATGTGCATGGTGCTGGGAGGGTTGTGGGGTGCGTGTCTGATGCTGGGAGGGTGCATGGTGTGAGAGATCCTGCACTAGCCTCTACACTCCTGCACCCCACCAGGAACTTCTACCCTCTTCCCCCACCACCCTCCCCCAGCCTTCCCATGCCCGACACTCCTCCCTGTGTCAGAAATCCTTTCCTCAGCCTCCCCTCTTCTCACCCCTGCCTTTCCTACAACCCCCCTCTGCCCTGGCCTCCCCCACTCACTAATACCCTCAGCCTCTCTCCTGCCCAACGCAATATCACTGTTATGTGGTCCATCACTGTAGTGCGTCAGCAGGAGAAATTTTCTCCATTGCATTGTATTCCTCAAGAAACTTGGAAATTCTATACTCAAAAAAATCTTCGGTTTAAGAGAGACGTTAAGGCCTTTACAAATTCATTCATGCTCCCAAAAGCATGGCAGTTGTAAAGTTAAGGCTCCTGCCTTAACTTGCGTGCCATGTAAGCATTAAAGACGTTGTACGGTCTTCTTGTTGCAAATCCATGCTAAGGCCTTATTATATGTAGGACCTTGCTATGCCAGCTTGGCATGAGCCACAGTCTTTCTGGGGAAGCAAAGAAGAGCAAATCCTCACAATGGATGCAGTGAGAGGAAGCAAAGGGGGAAACTTTTCGACAGCCCTTTGTGCGAGTAAGAGATGCTGAGACTGTTTTTCTCAGTATTGTCTGGGAAGCAGTAATCTTGTTTGGGTCTCAGAGTTATCATGACCTTGTCTGGGCTACCATGTTTTGAGACCAGAACCTTCGCAATTTTAGCTAATTAAATGGCCTGCCAGTAGCGTTATGAGAATACGTATGAAAGTCTAAACAAGTAACTATAAGTGAATGATGAGAAGCAGAAAAACAGTGTCTGGAACCATGCCGTGAGAAACCACCTGGGCTGGAAACTGAGTGAAGTATGTTGGCCGAAAGCATGTACATTAAAAGGTATAAAACTTGGGAGGAATCATGGGTCAGGGCACATCCTGCCATCCTGTTCTGGCAGAGCACTCAACCATCGAGACTTCGTCCATGCCCATACCTGTCCACAGCCAGCTGGTGAGAAATGACTCTAGGTGGTTTCATGGAAATTGGCTGTTTTCATTGTGTTTTCTGTTACCTTTAATTTCTGTTAACAATAAAACTTCTCTCAGCTGCCAATCAAGCGGTACCGTGTCTCATTGAGCGTTCCAGCAATCAAAAAGGTGCCTGAGTTCGCAACGGTCTCACATATTGTGCCCGCCTACAACTAAGGCTCCATGCACTCACTCTTTGCCTTGGTCTTCCTCTGCAGGTTGGGGGGAAACACTGAAGCTGGGGACAATTGGCTATATAAATGTTTGATATGAATTTAAAGTTGGGTACATATTGAAATTAGTAACATGGAATGCCCATTGGAAGGAATGGAGGCAACAGCAAAGTCAATCTGTAAATAAATCTTATTGTCATTCACAGATCTCATTAAGTGGCTGTGAAAGAATACAATGGAATGGAATCTTTGGGAGTGGGGGGAAGAGGGTGTGGAAGGCACACCCTTGAAGGCACCAGGAAGAGTGAGTGGAATGGGTGGAATGACAGGGAGGAACAGGGACAGGAGGAATCCCGGACAAACAGGTAGAATGGCAAGGTTCTGACTGAAGTAGCTCAGAAGAGTGCTAGGATACCACAGGCAGCACTCCTATCATTCCACTCCCTGTTTCGCCACCTCCTCGCCAATTTTTTGTTTTGGTCATTACACACACCCCCTTACTCCTGTTCCCTATCAGAGATACCGTAGACTATATAAAACATTTTAGATTTACAATATAATAAAACTTAAGGTTCCACAAATCTTGGGTTCTCTGTGAGGGGAGTGCAGTTTAGTGGGTTAGAGGGGGGAGACTGGGGTTCTCCCCAAATATACCCTCCTCCCAACACCTATCCACCCTTTTCTGATACATACACCTCCCCCCCATCCTCGCCTGCTCCCCAGCCTCATTGTTACCTACACATCACCTATTTCTCTGCATTGTCCTCCATAAACACACCTCAACACCTGGCTTCCCCCTCCCAACGAAAAAAAGTTCTCCCACTGCCTAAGTGCCCCCACCCCTGTCTGCACGTACACATCCCACATCCATCAACCTTCTTCCCCCCCCATATACTGCCTCACAGTACTCAGCTGTCCCTCGCAAACCCAAATGAACTGAGATAGAGGAATTGGGTTCCTTACCTTGGGAATTCCTTTTCTATTCCCTCGAGGGAGGTCATTCGGACACTGGGAGCGATCTCCCCAACGACCACTAGGAGGCAGCACAACTTTGCTGGGAGCACGTGGGGAGAGCGCTCCCCCGCCCTCCCAGAAGTAATAAGCCGAGGACGAAGCTTATCTGAAAAACTTAACAGAGATTAGTAACAATCCCCCGAAGGGGTAACATACAACTAAACATCCCAAGAGTTAATTCAGCGCCCAGGAAACTCTGGGTGGGCCGAATGACCTCCCTCGAGGGAATAGAAAAGGAATTCCCAAGGTAAGGAACCCAATTCCTCTTTCTATACCCTCTCGTCCGGTAATTCGGACACTGGGAGGTACCAAAGCAGTAATTTATTCGATGGGAGGGACTGGGCGCTTATTGAGGATCTAAAACCCCCTGCAGCACCCGCCTCCCAAAGGCGGCTTCAGCAGACTCGAAGCGATCTATTTTATAGTGCCTCGTGAATGTGTGGAGACTTCTCCACGTAGCCGCTCTGCAAATTTCTAATGTGGGAGCCCTGGCCCGGAACGCCCAAGTAGTGGAGGCTGAGCGGGTCGAATGAGCTAGAACTCTAGCTGGAGGGACCAAGCTTAAGGCTCTGTAGGCGTCTGCTACACAAGCAGAAATCCACTTCGCAATGATGGATTTCGAGACTTTCTTACCCTTGGAGTGAGGGTGGTAGCTCACCAAGAGGGAGGAAGTTTTCCGAAAGGGAAGAGTACGCTCCAGGTAAATCTTGAGTGCCCTGCGTACATCTAAAGTGTGCCAAAGCCTCTCTAAGGAGTGGCGAGGCTTAGGGCAGAAGGACGGGAGGACCACCTCCTGTGCTAGGTGGAACAGGGAGGAGACCTTAGGAAGGAAGGTTGGGTCTAGCCTAAGTAGCACCGATTCCTTTCTGAAAATGCAGAAAGCTGGGTCGATGGACAGAGCTCCGATTTCAGACACCCTTCTTGCCGATGTTATAGCAATAAGGAAGGTCATTTTGATGGATAAAAAGTAAAGGGACACCTGGTGCAGAGGCTCGAATGGAGGACCCATTAGTGCCTTAAGAACCACATTGAGGTTCCATGTAGGAAAGCGGTGTACAACCGGAGGGGCTACACGCTTGGCTGCCCTCAAGAACTGTTTCACATGCAGGTGAGAGGAGAATTTATTGGCAGAAGACGAGGAGATGGTACTGTCAATGGCCGATAGCTGTCTAGCCAGTGTGTTGGGACGAAGCCCCCTATCGAGGCCGTCCTGTAGGAATTGGAGGACTTGAGGAACGGAAGGCTGACGAGGTGGAACGTGATGGGTGTGACACCAGCGGACAAACATCGCCCATGTAGACTGGTAAATTCTCCTTGTCGATTGTCGCCTGGAGGCGAGGAGAGTCCGGACTACTGGAGCTGAGTACCCTTGGGCTCGGAGAGCGTCGGCTTCAATAGCCAGGCTGTCAGTCTCAGGAACTCTGGCCGATCGTAGCAAAGAGGTCCCTGGGTGAGGAGATCCGGCGTGACTGGTAGAGGGAGGTAAGTTCCTCTGGATCGGCTGAGAAGGTCTGGAAACCACGATCTGCGTGGCCAGAACGGGGCTATCAGAATGACTGTGGCCCGCAGTCTCTTGGCTCTGCTGATCGTTCTCGCTAAGAGAGGAAAGGGAGGAAAGGCGTACAGGAGGCCGTGGGGCCAAGGGTGGCTGAGAGCGTCGTGAGCCTCTGCCAGCGGATGTGGGCTCCTGGCGAAGAATCTCTGCGTCTTGCGATTGGAACTCGACGCAAAGAGGTCCACTACTGGGGTTCCGAAGGAGGTCATCACGTGATGGAACGCTTGAGGGGACAGAGACCATTCCGCCGGGTCTAGCACTCGTCTGCTGAGCCAGTCCGCTTGAACATTGTCCTGGCCCCTGATATGTCTGGCTGACAGGGAAAGAAGATTGCCCTCCGCCCATCTGAACATCAGGGTGGCTTCCTTGTGGAGCGACGAGGATCGAGATCCCCCTTGATTGTTCACATAAGCTTGTGCAGTGGTATTGTCTGTGAAGACCAGCACATGATGGTTGTGAAGCTGTGGGAGGAAGTGGAGGAGTGCTAGACGGATCGCCCTGAGCTCCAGCCAGTTCATGCTGTGCGCCAGTTCGTGGTGTGACCATGACCCCTGGACCGTGTGTGTGCTGAGGTGGGCCCCCCACCCTAGGAGGCTGGCGTCGGTGGTGAGTATGAGTCTCTCCGGTTCTAGGAGAGGGACGCCGGCGAGAAACCGGTGGGGTTGCTCCCACCACGCTAGCGAGTGGCGAGCGGCCGGAGTGAGAGCAATGGACCTCGGGCTGCTGTCGATTATTGCTGATTGCCAGGGCCGCAGAAGCGCCTGCAAGGGGCGAGAGTGGAAGCGCGCCCATTGCAGGTGACGTATGAGTGAGATCATCAAACCCAGGAGAGAAGCGAGGGTGAGGATCGGGACTCGTGGGCGGTCGCGAATCGTCTTGATGAGGGACAATAATTTTGCCTGTCGCTGGAGAGGGATGAACACTCTGTTCAGGGAGGTGTCGAACACAACCCCTAGATGTTCGAGACGTTGAGATGGGGTAAGATGGCTTTTGGGAATATTGATAACGAAGCCGTGGGTCTCGAGGTATTCCTTGGTGCGAGTGAGATGAGTGTGGGCCAGCTGCAGGGACGGAGCGGTAACTAGCAGATCGTCGAGGTATGGAAAAACCGCTATCCCCTCCAGTCGGAGCGCCGCTATGAGGGGGGCGAGAACCTTGGTGAAGGTCCGAGGGGATGATGCCAGTCCGAAGGGGAGGGCTCGATACTGCCAGTGCTGGCCGTCGTAGCAAAACCGGAGCCACCTCTTGTGTGCCGGAAGGATGGGAACATGGAGGTAAGCGTCCTGCAGGTCGAGAGATGCCATCCAGTCGCCTTGGGAAAGGGCTAGGGATATGGAGTGAAGTGTCTCCATCTTGAAGCGTTGCCTGCGTAGCGCCTTGTTGAGACGCTTTAGGTCGAGCACTCCCCTCCACGAGCCGGATTTTTTCTGCACGAGGAATAAAATCGAGTAGACCCCCAGGCCGCGCTCGTGCCACGGCACCCTCTCTATGGCCCCCAGTTGGTGGAGCCTGGTGATCTCCGCCCGCAGATGCCCGTGTTTGACGGGGTTGCGTGAACGAGGAGATATTCTGAAGGTCTCCCGCGGATAGTATTTGGTCTCTATCGAATATCCTCTGGAAACTGTTTGAATGACCCACGCATCTGATGTGTTCAGGGCCCATCTTGGTGCGAAGGCGAGGAGACGCGCACCGATCCGTGGAGAGACGGGGGAAGAAGCGGCGATACAGTCAGGATTCCTGCCTACGAGGCGGTGATCCTGCACGACGGTTCTGTTGGTGCTGAGGCGATGGTCTGGTGAACTTGCCTCCCCTGCCCCTCTGAAATCTATTGCGGTTAGCAGTGTTCCAGGAGGGTTGCGTGGAAGATTGGTAGCGCTTCTGGCCCTGTTGGAAGCGAAAAAAGGGGCGAAAGGGATTCCTGCCCGTCTGGATCTGGTTCAGCGAGTGCTTCTTGTCCTTGTTAGAAGCCTCCTGTAGTGCTTTGTCTAGCACCGTGCCAAACAGCTTGCCGCCCTTAAACTTGCTGTTAACTAACAAGTTCTTTGCGTGTGCATCAGCCCGCCACGAACGAAGCCAGAGTCTGCGTCTGGCTGCAACATTGGCTGCCATCCCTTTTGCAATCCAGGTCAGCATGTCCATTGATGAATCTATCAGGAAGGCCTGAGCGAGAGCTACGTTAGTGGCTAACTTCGTGGACTGTGCTCTAGTAATGTTAGGGTCTTTCCCCATCTTGAACCACTTCATCACAGCCCGAGAGACATATGACGAAGTGGTAGCCATGCGCAGAGCATTGGACATGGCCTCGTAACTCTTCCTAAGGCCGGTTTCCAGGCCTTTGTCAGTCTGATCTTTTGGTAATAAATCCCCTTCTGAGGGGAAGACAGACTGTCGGGCGAGGGATGCAGCGGCAGCATCAACCCGGGGCAGGGCGAAAATGGGCTTGCTCTGTTTAGCAAAGGCGTACAGAGTCTGTTGAGGCCTAGATAACTTGAAGGACTTAGTGGGGTGCTTCCACTGTGCCCTTATAATTTTCTCAAAGGCTTTGTCTAGGGAAGCGCCTTTGGAGGCCTGGCCCAATTTGGGAATATATTCCCTGTCTGATTCCTCGTCCCCATCGGAGGAGGAATCGGAGTCCCTTTTCTGGAGAGGTCTGGGAGTGACCTTTAACACCCTCTCCGCTCTCATAATTATTTTAGGGCCGTGGTCCAGGGGTAGCTCCCTGCCTAGGTCCTTATGGCCCCTGGAAAGGATCCGCTCCCAATCGAGGGACTTGTCCTCCAGCAGAGAGTGGGAGGCCCTGGATGAGCCAGCCTCTGACTCCTCCTCTGAGGAGGGTACAGGGTGGTAGCTGGGCCTAGTGGGGTGGGCCCGTGGCCGTTTAGCCGGGGGAGGGGAGTCAGCCTGAGAGGATCCCCCAGAGAACTCCCCTTCTTCAGGGGGAGAGCAGGGATCGTCCTCCTCAGCCGAGGAGGACCCCAACAGCTCTGAAAGGGAGGCATGAGCCCTGGGGGTAGGGGGGCCCTTACCCTTCCCCTTCCCCGCAGAGCGGGAGGCTCCCTTAAACTTTTCTTTAGGGTTTGGCCCCCGGGGAGAGGGTCTCGCACTGCGAGCCCTCTGGTTGCTCTCTATGCGAGAGAGAGCCCCCATCATGGCCCGAAGGGCTTCCAGCTGGGCCTGCTGGAAAGGATCGGGCCCAGGCCCCCCCCCGGTCCCTCGTACCTGCGAGGAGGCAGCCGAAGCTACCTCCCCCTCGATGTCCTGGATGAGGGAAGCCTGAGGGCTGCGGGCGTCTTGGGGCCGCCGGGCGGGGAGGGAGGTCTCGCTTCCGGTTTCCCCCTCCGCCGCCATTTCGGCTCTGGCCCGGTCAGCTTGCGGCGTGGCCGCGGCCGCATGGCCCTGCCTGGGCTTGCTGGACTTCCGCTTCTGTGCCCCAGCGGCAGTTGGAGGCTGCGGCGCCCGTCCGGCTGCGGCGCGGCGGGTCTTAGCCGTCTCGGCCATTGCGGCGTCGGGGGGGTAGCTCCGTGGAGTCCCCGCTCCGAAAAAAGCCTCTGGCCTGAACCCGTGGGCCGGCCAGAGAGATAAGCCTCCTCCCGCCGTGCGGGGAGGCTGCGCCCGGGAATCGGTGCGGAGGCACCGGCAAAGTTCTTGTCCACGTGGGGGGTGCAGCGCACCCGGCTGCACGTCCTACTGAGTCGGAGGCAGACAACGAACTGGGAGGGCGGGGGAGCGCTCTCCCCACGTGCTCCCAGCAAAGTTGTGCTGCCTCCTAGTGGTCGTTGGGGAGATCGCTCCCAGTGTCCGAATTACCGGACGAGAGGGTATAGAAAGTGAATGGAATGGGTTGCTGCTCCCGCACCCCTCCTGTCCCCAGCTTCAGTGTTGCCCCCAACCTGCAGTGGCAGAGGCTTGAGGCTGAAAGATCAAGGCAAAGTGTGGGTGCATGGAGCCTAAGTTGTAAGTGAGCACAATATGCATCTTTTCCACTGACAAAGGCAGGAGCCTTAATTTACAGTTCCCATGCTTTCTGGAGCATGGCTGAATTTGTACAGGCCTTAACTTCTCAAACTGCAGGTTTTTCTGAGTATAGAATTTATTTTACACTGCATTATTCAGTAATACCGTTCTTCTGAAAAACAAAGGACACATCACAAGTTAGCACAGACGAGCACTGACACAGCTGCATGGGGGGAGCCTGCACAGTGTCTAACCAGTATGAACCTCCCCATTTGATGGGCACTAAAAACCCGGCTACACAAATAAAAAGAGAACAGGAAAATTGGTGCAGTGACAGCTGCAGAGAAGACCAATGCTGCAGAATCAAGCCAGCACTCCAGACAGAGGACACCAAAGCAAATACTCAGCTGACAGAAGCATAGGAAGACATGCCCAATTTTAGACTGAAAATTTAAAATCAGGTTTGCTCATTTAAAAAAGGGGGGGAAAAAAGAGTACCCAAGTGTTTCAGTAGCATAGTAACAAAAGGCATGTGCTGCAGGTACTAAAGGCCAGACTTGTAAAGACTTCAGGCCATGCTGACAACAGGCAGTGTGTTCTGATGGACTTTGCCATTTACGTTTTTTTGTTTTTTTTTAAAGTATCAAAATTGGCCAGATTGTCCCCCTGCTGCAGAGCTTTCCCTTTTTCTCTGTGTGGCACATGGAACAAAGTAATATGAATTTAGCTTTCTGCCAAACCATTAAAAAATTAATTAAGTATCTTGATCACAGTTAAGCAGCTAACTGCAGCAGTGCTTGCTTTCATTTTCCCCCCAGTTTGAAGGAAAACGGAACTATTCCACTGTGCTATGAAAAAGCATCTACACAACCTGTTCTAACTTGATGCAGATGCTAGCTGAATTATGGAGACTAGCGCATGAGCATCCACTTGATGCAGTGGAGTTTACTGGTGAGACAAGTTTAACATGCAGCAGTCTCCAAAAAAATTCTTTGTTTTGCTGGAAAAAGAGCATTTAAAAAAAGAAGACAAGTGCATTCACTATACTTGTTGCATTAGGCATTGGCAATCATGCGCTTGTTTTATTCATAGCTAATTTAATAAATAACAGCCACACTTCTGGTAGCTCATGGAAGTTCCCGAATGCAGTGCTATACTTTTTGGCAAAGTTTTAATCTGGTTCTTTTTGGCCCATCTAATAGGCTATTACTATCACAAAGAATTAGAACAGCCTCCACTCTGACCAGATTCTTGTTAGCGATCTTCATTCAGCCACTTTAATATGGCCCTCAGATCTTTTAAAAGGACCATTATGGCCATCACATAAGTAGACTATAGGAAACATTTTAGATTTATAATACAATAAAATCCTCACCAAAATCAGTCTCACTTCTTTTTAAAAAAAAAAAAATTTCAAAATACTAAAAGCATGCCATACACAAATGGGGATTTGGAAGGAGTTTAATCTTCATCACTCCCCAAAATATCATGCATTCCATTAACATGGAAACACTTTTTTTTGAAGCTCATTCATCTCACTTTATTAACAAGGTGCTACTGCTATCCACCACTCTTCTCCCTCCCTCAGTTGCAATAAAAAAGTTGTCTACACCCCCTTTGATATCTTTGCAAATACACGTCATGTGCATCACTATGATTACATTATGGGCTAGATGGTCAGTAAATTTAAGCTTCACCAATTTGGGGCTTGAAAAACAGCTTAGGCAACTAACTGCCTCCACTTCTTTCCATACATTCCGTATTGTCCAGTTGACTGTTGCTAGTACAGTCCCCTAATTCCAAGCTATTTTGATCCAACTCTCCTCCCAATGAGAGAGAGAGTTCTTTCATATCCTGCCTCTGACAACAAAGCTTTTCCCACACTCAGGGCATCTGTAAGACTTCTGCCCTGTGTGGATTCTCTGATAGCCCAGTTGTGTGGATTCTCTGACAGGCTAGCCAAGAATAAATGCAGACAAGGCTACTGTCTGATTGGGCTATGTTAGGTAATAGTCCCTTGTCAAAGGTCTGAACCAAACAATTCCCCCACCCTTTTTTTCTTTAAAAAAGGGCAAACAAAAATGAAAAAATCACACATACATAATATTCTGTTACTTAAACAAGAATGGAGTCCTTGATCTTCTAATTCCTTTTGAAATTCTGCTAGCCAAGTTACAGGCGTAACCTGGTGGTTGCTCTTTTTAATTTAGTCTCCAGAGAAAGACTTTGCATATTGCCCAATAATTAAACAGCTATTTGCTAGGATACTGCAGCAGCATTAGCCGTATGGCTGGGTTGCAAAGCTTTGAGGCAGTCTTGTTAAGAATCCTGGGATCTTTCCTTACTAAGAACTTGGGTCACCTCTCTGTTACCTTATTTAGAAGAGGAGGGAGCAGCTTCTAGTCCTGGCAACTTCTAACAGGGTATGGGTTAAAAGGGTAAAAGGTGAGGTGTATTTGAGGCAGTCGGTGGACGTGAGAGTCAAACTCAGACATCTTTGCGCCTGCGTGGTGCTACCAAGGATAGAAGAGATCTGGGGCTGAAGTGTCTGTCTTGACATTTCAGGACACTTGGTGTCCGGTCATATCTATACTGCTCTAGCTTTTGGGCTCTCCCCAAAGAGGATGTGCCCCAGAGTTTGGTAAACACTGTCATGCAGCGATTCTTCTCCCAAGAAACATTTTCCAACCTTGTCAATAATAAATTGTTTTCCACCCCACTACATCCATTTTGCAAAATGATTCCAAAATTAAAATTCTACTTTCACTGTTCATATCATCATGGTATTCGGGAGCTTGGACTGTCACAGGTTTTTTGCTACCATAGTTTTAACCACAAAGGGGGAAAGGCTTGCTTTAAAAATCCTCAAAAACAGCTGCACAAATCTTTGACCTACATCATACATCAAAACACTTCCACTCCAGCATTCTCTGCAAAAATCTAGAGCAGAAGAATATTCTCAACTGAAGTTACAAGCAAACAAAATTACTGGTTATCACAAAGGGTTAACAGCAAACCCCCATTTAAAAAAAACGGGGGGAAAAACCCCAAAAGCTTGCCTACAGCTCTGAAATTCATTTGTTCAAATTACTAGTTCTCCTGAACATGCTCTTTTGCTTCCAGAAGCAGGCTCTTTGGACACGCTAGGGTAACAATGAATAGAAAAGGCACAAAGAGACCATGACAAAAACGAGAAGAACAGATGAGCTTTGGAAACTTACCCCTCCTGACAACTTAATCACCCTGACTTTGGTACCGATATGTGGCCCATCTCCACTAGCACTGTTTGCCCGTTGCATGACTGTCCTTTTCACACCAGGCTTCAGTTCCTGGGGCCTTCCCTGTACGGATGCCACTCTAGCAGTCTGTGGCGGGGGTAGTGATGAGGCGGCAGGTCTTGTTTGTAATACTTTCTGCAGTGGCTGCAGCTCACTTTCAGGTACCGTTCTAGTTGGTCTGAACTGTTTCAGTGGCTGTCCTTGAAACTGCATGGGATCCACAGCCTGCAGGAAGTTTGGGGGTTTGGGCTGAATATTCAAAATGTTTGTAGCTATTGGTTCTTGCTTTTTAACAAGGAGTCTAGTTTTCACATTTTGCCTGTTCTGTAAAACTGGGTGGGGCAAGGCTGGGTTTCCATTGGTGGGCATCTGCAACATTTCCTCCTCTTGCTGCACGTGGGGCGGGGGGGCGGAAGGATATTGCTGCTGCTGCTGCGCCAGTCTTTCAAGCAGTTCCCTCTTTCTAGCCCCAGCCTGCTGCTGCCTCCTCAGCTCCTTTTGTTTCAGGATTTCTTCTCGTAGACGTTTCTGTTCTTCTATCTTCAAGCGGTATAACCTGGTTTCTTCATCTTCATCGGGAAACTGCAACCAAGGAAAGCAAAAGGTGTTACTGAGATAGTGGCACGCACCCATTTGGACAACTTTTAGGATGGCACCCCACTTTGAAGAGCATTTGAAATTATCTCGGATGCTGTGCAAAAGCTATTTGTATTACATCTGCCAGTAAGGTTTACTTGCTATTCATTACAAACAGCTCAAATCTGTTATAGGACTCAGATACACTACTTCTTGAGACGAGAAAGCCGCATAATGCTAGTTTGGAAATCTTATCAGAATACAAAAAATGAAGTCTTATAAAATGGAACTCATTTGGAAGTTTTTGAAACCAATTAAATTATTAATATAATTCAAGATATCAAAATATGTTTCAAATGGAAACAGTAACAATACAGAGGCAATCCACTGTCACAGGTTTTTATCTTGCTCTTTTCTGACAAAGTAACAAAAGGTAGGGTGGTAAATGACCTGAAAGGCCCTGATTAGAACTATTGATTTTTCTTACAGAATTTTCAGCCTGATCTCAAACTCATTTGTCACACAATAATTGGTTATAATGAACAGCACAAGTCAATCTCTCTGACCTTGAACTCATGCACTCTCTTCAGAATCAAAATGTTGCCAAATGCAGTGCTGGAATATTAATGGTATATAAAGAATGCCTTTAATATTCCAGGCCTAAGCCTTTCAGAAAGTGTTCTACTTTGTCAAATAACCCTTCTAAAGGTTCTGTAACTTTGGCAGAAAGCATCCTTACAAAAAGCTACAGGAAATCAGGAACATTCAGAAAATGCAGATTTTCCACCTGCCTGGAAAAAAAACCCTGCCCTTCAGTAAGTTTCAACACAACATGCGTATTTTCTTACACAGCAAACCTGATCAAATCAGGCTTCTTTTTAAAGAACTCACATTTTTATTAAAAATGCAGTCTATGAAGCATGTTTCAAAGTAAATTTGCTATTTCTATTAAGAGATCATCTTTAGCTTCTTGTTATACTTATCAGATACCAAATAGGCTGTTGAGTGGAATCTGAGGTAACAGTACTTTAAATCGTAGTAAAGACTTCCTTCTACCAGGAAAAAAAAAAAAAAAGCAATAAAACAACTTGTGTTAGGCAAGTTACTGATGTTTTACACATGGAATATAGGAGGCACGGAAAAGGTCAAGAGAGACATGTCCAAAGTGCTTGTAGCAAAGCAGAGAAACACAACTCAAGTCTTCCCATTTTCATAAGTAGGCTTTTAACCACACACACATCTAGCCCAAATCAAAATGCTGAGGTTTGATGTATCCCACAGATATGCTGATTGCAGACTGGATTAACTACTCTTGGCTTTGAAAGGGATGGGTATATTCGACTGCATAAACATGCTTAAATACTGAACCCAAAAGAAAATGACAGGAAAAACAGCAAGCATGTGAAAGTCAAACTCATGGAGGATAGGACTATAAATAGCTCTTAGTCAAGATTGTCAGTGGACACAAGGTGTCCCTAAATTTTGGACTGCCAGAAGCTGGAAAAGATGACAGAACACAACACTCCCTACGGCCCAGTGGCTTCCGCTGAAGCTTCTGGTACCGGACACTGTGGGACGGAGGATACCAAGCAAGATGGCCTATTAGTCCAAATCAGCATGGCTGTAATGTTTTTGTGAACACTGCCCTCCTGCTACCCCGCACTCACCCCCCTGCTATTTTTTTCTGCTAGTCTACAAATGATTTACAGCTGGAAGCAGAGATGGGGAGCAAATCACAGGCCAACACCACATATAAGAGGCAGAAAAGTCATAGTTCTAGCAAGCCTCTGAAACGAGAAATACTTGAGTTACAAGCCAAGACTCTTGTCAGAGACTTGCTTCGACAAGTATAATAAATAATAAATAACTACATATGGTTGCTTTATTTTCTAAAAAGCTATTGGGCCTCGCAAACGTGCCATGAACATTTACCATCCAATCCACAAAAATCTAGTCACTTATACTTTACTCATCTTTCAAAAGCTATGTGCCGCAGGAGACTCCTATTTTGCATCAGTGTGTGAATATCCATTATACAACTGGTAGCAACATTCTATAAACTGCAGAGCCATGTGATAAGTTTATCATGCATCTTTGATCGCCCTGACCACTGATCCATCTCCCAGGATATTATATTCCAATTTCTCTACAAATCTTAAAATAGCTAAGCACTCAAGTGCTGATCTAATTCTGTTCCCGCTGCAGCCAAAAGGCAACGCCCAAGTACACTTCAGTGGGAGAAGTTAGGCCAACATTCAATGTTTCTGAAAATTTCCACTGATCCCAAGTTGAGTATTTAATTCTCCAAATTACAGATTCACCGTTTGCCAAACTCACAACTGGCAAGAGTCAATACTGGACAGTGGCAGCTTTTCCAGGCAAAACATACTGCACTTGACAAGAAGTCTGTTTCAGAATCCTAAAGTGATAGAAACAGAGTTTAATACTCCAAGGCAGATTGTCATTTCCCCCAACAGGACTCGGTACTTGCTTCTTCAGTAGGGCTACAATATTTTAAGTGTCAAAATGACTTATTTAGCTAACAGCTAAGTATCAGCAGATTGACAGCTAAGGCTATGATGTGAAAACCACTGGAGAAAAGGTACTTGGGATGCCCACAATGAACAAAGACCGTGCCCAACTGACCATGGAGCAAGGCTCAGACAATGGGTATAAACAGACAGACACAGAGGCTGCCTGCCCTTTGGAGCTGCTCGGGGGTGCACCCATGTCTGCCCACTTGCAGGACCTGGCAGTTGCTCCGGCCTGCCCGCTTGGCATTCCTCACACCACAGAGTTGCGGGCAAATTACCCAATGGCCTAGGCTGTTGCCCAGGACAACGACCAGCTGAAAGTGGAGCTGCAGCGTGGGCCCGCCGAACAGAAGCGCTGCTTTGGCCCACTGCCCTGGGTTTGACTGGCCGCTCTGCAGGCGGTGCTCTGGGGTGTTCCAGAGCACCGCAAGCGGGACTGGCCCGGAGCAGGCACTTCTGGAGTGAAGCGGGCTGGCACGTCCAGCACTGGGACAGCCCATCTGTCTAAAAGCACCAAGTGACCTTGGATTATGAAATATGCAGGAATCTGGTTGTTGCCTCGTGTTCCCTTTGGAATTAAGAGAGTCAACTGATTTAACGAGGGAGGAAGCCTGTTATCTCAGGACAATGATTATAACTGTGGCACCTTTTTGTAATGGCCTGAATGGTGAGACCCATGATCTGGGCTTTTTTTTTTTTTTTTGGGGGGGGGGGGGGGGGGGGAGGCGGCGATGGGGAAAAGAGTAATCTTTTATTCTTCTATAAGAAATGGAAAGAAAGAAACTTTAAATAGGTGAATTTTTTGAGAAGCTGAATTAAGGTTTTTTTTACTCATGCTGATGAATAAGTGCATTGGAGGTTAAATACTAACTGTGTTTCCATTCTCTCTCTCATTTGTCGAAATTAGGGATGGTCATAACTAATTCCAGGAAAAAAGATGAGAAGCTAATCGCCAGAAGCTCAAAATAATAAAGTTATTATTGAGAGTGAGTTTTCCAAGTCAGCTGTTGAAAAACCTGGTTCTTCAGACAAAGGTCTAAAGGTTTAGACAAAGATCAGCTGTTGAAAAACCTGGTCCTTTAGACAAAGACAGCTGACTCAAGGAGGAAGGATTTGTGGTTCTCCCCTGAATTATCCAACACTCAAATTGTGGAGTTTCATTTATCCATCATTCAGCTACCTCACATCCTAGTGTTTAGTACAAAAGTTCTCAATTTTGCAAGCTTCTCATACAAAAGAAAGTCCCATACAAAGCATTATTCTTCTCTGGGACTCGATAAAAGGGGAAAGGCCCACTCATGTACAGTGGCTTCTAGAATCAAGGCCAAAGTGACCTTTTAACGTGTAGCCATCATTCATGTTTAAAGAGTCTTGACGATTTCAACATTAGCTTTCAATAAATTACTGCTCTTTTTTATTGGCCTACCGTTTCCTTTGCAAAGCACTGTTATTTCAAGCATTGGTGCGCCCTTGTTGGCCACAGTCTCTGCCTGTGGTAGATTTTTATAGTCTAGGTTTTTTGTTGGTTGAACTTTTCTGTGCAGATAGCATGGACATGGCAAATCTTAGATGACCCAAGATGACCCTTGAGATTCCTTTCAGCTCTGGGACTCTTGCAGGAGCGACATTCCTCTCTCACGTCACATCACACACAGTAGGTGCTTCAGGGACAACAGATGCATGTTCTAGAGGTATAGTTTTAGGGTCACTTGGGCCACTCTTAGGATGCTTTAGATGTCATGGTTGCCACTCATTTGCCTCTGGGTTTACCTCATGGGTGCATTTTTCATAATGTCTGAACAGATCTACCATGTGGTATCACTAAGGTAGAAGAAAGAGAAAAAAACACCCAGAGCACCTCTGCAGCAATTATCTTGATGATACTGTGGGGTAGATCTGTTCATACATCACAAAGAAATGCCACCAAGGATAAAATAGAGACAAACCAATGCTGGAGACCTCATCTGGTTAAAGTGACATCTGAAAACATCCTCAATGTGAAGTGGGAATGGGAGGGGGGAGGGAAATGAGGAAGTATTTGGGGGGGGGGGGCGGGTTGAGTTTTCATGAGTGCGCGCCATCTGGCAGTGGAATCAGAAACAGCCTAGTGCCAGTCGGGTCAGGCGATCTTAAAAACCTACCTTTGGTGGCTGAGGGGCAAGAAAAACTATGACAGGAAAAGAACCACAAATGGAGATACTCCTGGTGCTTCTCCCCACCCCCTTGCCCCAGCAGTTACAGCAAGCCACTTCTGGCTGCATTCTTCAGAAACCAGATGTCAGGATCAGCAATATCCTGCAACCCTCAACCATCCCATAAAAATCTCCAACTCTGGTCAATTTCCTAGTATGTGTTCTCCTCTCTGACTTGGAAGTTCAAACACCTTCCATGTACAATAGGGGCCACTGGCACCCAGGGTATCAATTCTTCTTGGAATCACTGCAGAAGTGGCTCAAAACAGAATACCCAAGTTGCCGAGTCATGGTGAGACCCCCCCCAGAGGGCTCATCCCCCCCCCCAACTGCGAGGCTGCTCCTGCACGAGGTGCTTAGGGGCACTGGCCAGCACCTGGGTCAGTTGGGACTGCAGGAACACTCCCGTACTGGTGGTAACAGCTCCTTTCCCGCTCCAGCACGGGGGTGCACAAGCCGCGCTCTTGCTCTTCAGAGCCCAGCTGGCAAGGCTGCTGCGAGGGACCTGGCTGGGTGCCTGCATACCACCAGCTAGAGCAGGGGAATAAATGGCGTCCCCACTCAGACTAGAAAGGGGACTTCCAGAAGGTTGGGCTTTTGCCCTCTGCCCAGTCTCCCCTCTTCAAATATTTCTGGTTTTCCCTCCTGCCAACTTGGCTCCCTTGTTAAGGAAGCAGTTTGCAGGTAAGCCTGTCTGAAGAGCCCTATTTCGCAGCAGCCCAGTGAGCGGTGCAGGCTTCTTGTCTGTATCTATGCGGAAACTGGTTATGTAAAGAAGCAACTTACATGAATGACAAACAGCTATTTAATATTGATGAGGCAATCCCTTACCTCAGGCTCGGATTGGACTTCCACTTTAGGTTGGGCCACAGGCGTGACTGCTCCAGGTTTCATTTCTGGTCTTCCCTGGGGATTCCTGGCACCTACTACAGACCTTGATACAGGTGTCGTGGCAGGAGTTGTGCTGGTAATGGGTTTCACCTGAGCAGCAGGGGCTGCGGGTCGCCGGTTGTTGCCCATTTCAATAGCATGCGATGGCGCTATCGGCAGTTCACGCAAATTGCTGTTCCTTGGAACAGTTGACTGTAGTTGCTGATTCGGACGCTTAACAATGTTCTGCGTTGGTGTGTTCTGACAGAAGAAGAAGAAACACATGTTATGGAGGCTGTGGTAGCGAGTCTGCAGCCATGTTTCTGGTTCATGAAGCATCAGTGCTATAAGACGTTCAAGCCAATGGGATCACGGCAACGGAGGCTACTGTTAACACTTGGGGGGAATGGAAAAATAATGCTGAAACCCCGTGCCCATGATCAGGGGTTTTACGTAACTGCGCTAATGTGAGTTAAACTCACGTTAGTCCTCGCCTCTTACTTTTGTACTGTAACACTGATGTGATAGACCTGTTTGTATAGCCATTGACCTGGGACTCATAGGAGGAGGGTCCATCAAAAAGGTGAAGGTCAATGAAGATTGGGGCTTACGGCCTCAAAGCCATTAAGACAACCTGGTCTTCATCTCCTCCCAGCAGTCCATCCTCAATGCCTAAAACCTAAAGAGAAGAGACTAAATATTCTACCTCCCTTCTTTTTTTCTTTTTCTTTTTTTTAAACTTGTATCCCGCCCCTCCTGCCCAAAGACAACAAACACCACACAAAAATTTAACAATAAAACATTTAAAAACAAATCAACAAATTTTAAAACAATTAATAAACCCCGCCCCTCCTCCCAAACCCTCCCCACCCTACCCCTACCCCCACTGAGGCGGCTGTAATGGAGGATGCAAAGGACCCTTCACATTTTTTTTAATTTTTTTTTTAAAAAGGTCCTTCCTGTCAAGGACCCCTAAATGCAGCAGGCACAGAGCTCTACAAAAGAGGCCCAGCAATGAATTTAAAGGGGCAGAAGTTGATGAAGGACTAGGAGATGCACTGGGAGAATGAAGGCAGAAGAAAGAGAACTTAGTACAGCAGCAAGGTTCCTCTCAAGAGCAGTCTTTTATAACTGAATCCATTCTAAGCAAATCTAAGTATCTGCCCCTCAGAAGAGCAGCCTTCCATTATTTATTTATTCATTCATTCCATTTTTACCCCGCCCCTTAAGCAAAGGCAACTCAAGGCGGCTTACAAATTAAAAAATAAAATAAAACAGCAACCACAATATAATATGAATATAAATACAAATGCTCTATGCTGCAACCTGCAACCGATTGTCTTGAGCTCGAGTACGGTACCACCATCTCTCTAGCCATCTCCCTTCGCAATTCAGACACCCAGATCCTCCATGAACCACGGAAACCTGTGGAGCTGACGCATTGGAAGCGGACGCCTAGGAGCCACCCAATCAATGGCCCCGGCCAACCAGGTGTTCCAGAAAGCCATGAGGCCACTGATGGAGTGGTCATCGAGGTCAACAGGTATCTCCCCAAGAGCATTCCAAAGCCCCTCTGGTTCTATAAGTCTCTTGGGGCGGACCATCCAAACTGTTCCCACACCTCTACGCTCTAGGATGGAGGTTTGCAGGAGGTAATGGTCCGACCACGGCATGGGTGAACAAGATGCTGCTGTGCAGTGAGGTGCCTGGCAAACTAGCAGGATCCCTAACCTGTCCCTGGCCAGACCACTCCCTCCGGTCCATCTCCAGCCAATTCAATCACAAGATGGAGGCACTCTATGCCAGACTCTGTCTGCACCGAAATCCTCTGTGTGACCAGTCCATCTCTTAAAAATAATAGTTACTCCACATGCACCCCACCCCCCGACCCTCTGGGCTGGGCTGGTAACTGGATGGAGTACCCAGCCGGAACAAGATCGGCCAAAATTGGCCCGGACCCCTCGTCCAACCAGGTCTCCATCAGACACACACAGTCGGCTGCCCAATCCAAGATAGCATCCTAGATCATTGATGATTTATTGGCAAACGACCTTACATTACACAGCACCAGCGACAGGCCTGAGTTTTCTGAGACTTTGATCACTTGGTTATCTGGGCCTGGGGTCGAGCGAAGGACCGGCATTAACCACTGATCCCTTTGCTCATGATAATATTTCCCCCACCTCTTTACCAATCTGTTCTTAATACTGCCAATTATGCAAATGGGGGGTGGTGGTGGCAAGGTTCCTCTTTCCTCATCTCTTAGAGCTTGTTCCAAATGCTTATGCGAGGTAACTACCTCCTAATATATTTTAACCTCAGCTGTATTCACATGAATACAGAGCTTAACGGGAGGATAAAGGGAGTAATTATTTCTCCAAACAAGCAGGGTTAAATAGGGAGAGAGGCTGGTCGTGCTCGTGTGTACTGTTTCCCAGCTGATGTTTCTGCATGTAGTCCTCTGCTTTTTCAGCAAACCTCAGTACTTTCCCTTCCTCGCTGTTTGTTATTTCTAGTACCCACCACTATACAAGTTCCAGAAGAGGGAGCTTCCCTTTGCTTCTGGACAGAAGAGGCAGAGGGTATTTACTCTGGAGTAATTTTAAAAAAATCAAACATGTCTGGTACACTTACATGTTTTGGCAAGGTCAAAAGGAGTGCACAAGCAAAGGAAAAGGCAGCTGAGTTTGGGATATGACAAAAGTGGAAATTCAATGGAGAAAGAATGAGGAGAAGAGTAGGAGAGGCAGTGCTCACGAGCCTAGTCAGTCATTCCTTCTACACAGAATAGAATGCCAAGGGTTGAATGGATCTGTCCCAGGATACCAACTATACTTACATGACGAGGCTTCATGGGGACCTGCCGCTGCTGACACTGCATCCGATTGTTATTTGGCTGCTGCTGCTGAGAATTCTGCATGTGAGGTCTGAACTGGGGCTGGCCCATCGGCATGAGAGGCTGGGGTGGCCCAGCAAGATGGTGGTGGTGCTGCTGGTGTTGTGGGTGTTGCTGTTGTTGATGTGGCTGATGCTGTTGATGCTGCTGCTGATGAGGCTGAGGCGGCTGCGGCTGTAATGGAGGATGCAAAGGACCCTTCACATTTAAAAAAAAAAAAAAAGGTTTATTTTTCAGACCCAGAAGAATCTGGCCATGTTAAAAGCAGCACAGCTGGGGGGCATGTCTGTGTCTGCTGTGCGGTATTGGCTTTGGAGTGCCCACAAATACGGAGAGCGGGGAGGGGTTCAAACGGATGGCTCCCGGGGTGGGTATCCCGGCAGCCTCCAGGCGCTCCCCCTGCCACGGACCATGGGAGAGGGGGAAGCAGCCTCTGGGCGTGAGCACTGGGGGAACCCAGGCTCCCCCAGCGCTCTTGGCCAGTTTCTGTGATTTGCAAAGTCGGTTTCCCTGCCCGCAGTGCCTCTGAACGGCAGGCCACACAGCTGACAGGGCTGGCTGGAGCAGTTCATACAGTCCGGGGATGTGTGGCCACTTGTCCCCACGCACCAGCCTGCCTGCCTGCCCCCACATGGAGCACTCTGGCTTTTTCGCCACTGCTCCATGAGTGGTCATGGGTGGGTGCTGAGAGAGTCACAGGAGTGTGCACCCCCACCTTCTGATGGGGGCCCAGGTGGGTGGGGGAATGAGTGGACCTACGTGGTAGTATCTCATCGAAAAACAGCCTCTGTTCCTGCAAACCAAAATGATTTACTTCTAAACCTAGCAATTGCATTTTGCATACAGGAAAGAGCATCCCTCGCACGAGAAGCTTGAGATTCTGTTCTGGCTGCTGGAGACGAGGGGGCACAGAGAGGCGCTCTTGGTTGCTGCCCCAGGGCTGCAGAATCCCCTTCCCCAGAGGTTCATCCGAGCCCGAGCATTTGGCAAGTGGGGACAGGGGTTCGGTGGGAGGTTCGAAGAGGACGGGGTGGGGGCTTTAAGTGTTTCATGTATTTTTCATGTCGTATGCTGCCCTGGGTGGGGTATAAATTTAAACATTTCCTGATCAGGAAATACTTAGATTNGGGGGGGGGGGGGGGGAATCTGTTATATGCATTTAATCATTGCCAGTTGCTTTTGAGAATTCCCATGGCAGAACGAGTTCAAAATGTAAGCATTACACAGAAATCTAAACCAAAATGAAACATTCAAAGACGTTCATTTGTGTAATGTTCTTCACAGGCATGCAAGACATATACTTATTTTAATAAATAAGCTTTTTTTAAGCTTAAAAGGAAAAAAAAAAAAAAAGAACAAAATGCAACATCAAAGAACACCATCCTGTAACAGTTGCTATCATGAAAACCAAGACATATTTTGACCAGCAGAGGGCACTCTAGCCTTTCCTGTGACAAAAGGTGCAGTAATGCAGCATCCTCTCTCTTTTCCATATACACATTTCATTCTCACTTGTACATGAACATATTTTTAAACAATACAGCATTTTCATATTCCTGCTGGAGTAAATCAATTTACAAAACCATGCAAAGTTGAACAAAACGTTACATTACAAACTTTTCTAATCTCATTAACTGCAAACACTTAAGCAGAAATCACAGCAATTTTAATAACTTCCCTTCTTACACTACACTGGGGGTAGGTTTGTAGTTAACACTCATCATTCAATTAGTGCTGGACACAGAGGGGGATTTGCATCTCCATGTCAAACATTAGAAACGATAATAGGCACTTCATTTAAATCTATTCCATATTTGTGAGAGCAAGCAAACCTTAACCATTCTGAGCTGATGGTTACTATAAGCTAAAGCAAAGATCACCATGTAGCTGAGCACAGAGGACAAGTCGAGCTCATAAGCCCCTTTTCCCTGTGGTTTCATACCTGCAGGTTAGGTTGCGTATGTGCTGTCAGGAATGGCTGTCCTGGCAGGAACGGCTGCCTGGAAGGAAGGAATGGCCGCGTATTGCCTGCACCTGGCTGGCTGAAGTGAAGAATTCCCACAGGCCCCGGAGGCTGGAGGTTTGGTCTTATTGGCCTCTCTCTGGAAAATACTGGTTGCTGCCCCTGTTGATTAAATCCTGGTCCAGGTGGAGTGAAAGGGAGAGGACTCTGGGTAGGGACAGGATGGGCACTGGTAAGATGTGGGGGAGGTGGAGGCGGCGGGGGGCTCCGTTGCTCAAACAAATGATGGCTTGGGAATCTTGGCTCTGTTGAAACCAAACATCATAATGAAGCGACTTCCTTGCAATGAAGAAATAAGCACTCTATTACAGTGGTGTTATACTTTGCTTTCAGAAAAGAAACAAAAATTTAACTTTTGTTGGTGGGAAGCCACAAAATACAGTCAGAAGAGCTACTTCCCCCAAAGTTGTAGCAGACTCATTCCTTCTGCTTGTGCCAGGAGTCACCCATTAAAATCAGATCTCTGGCCTCTGAGGAAAGAGGACAGCGAGGCAAGCTCAGTTTTAGTATCTCCTTACAGAAGCATTTAAGGACCCCAAATAGCAACCAGGGGTAGAGAAACAAAGCCCTGACAGACTAAAACAATATCTCAATTCATACCCAAATGGAGACAGTGTTTTCAATTTTCTAATTTTAGTTTAATTGTATACAATTCCTTAACAGTACTTGCTTGCACTGTTATGTTGCTTTAACAGAAAGATTTAGTATTCATTATTATTTAGAATTATTACATTAAGATCATTTAATATAAAATCACTAGAAGGGGGGAAAAAAAACTAAAAAAAAACTACAGATGGCTGGAGGATTGGTGTCAATATGGAAGCCCACTGGGTCATTGAATTCTACCCCTTTGTACCCAATGAAAACGCGTTTTCGAAGTGCGTACTTGTTATGCATCATGTATATTAGTCTACAACAGAATTATCTACCTCCCATGAAGAAAGGGTCTCTATCCTGCGGAGGAGGAGGTGGGGGAGGCATTGGAGGTGGTGGTGGTGGTGGGCCTCTCCATTGATCCTGGAGAGGAAGTCTTGGGGCTTGGTTGAAATTTGTAGGAACAGGTCCAGGAGGAGCATTCTGCTGAAAATCTGGAGGGCCCTGATTAACAAGATAAAAAGCAGCATCTCTGAGAAATTCATTTGTAGTCTGTTATAAACAACACCTTTAAAAAATTGATTTATCAATTATCGCCCGTAATCTGTACAAACTAGCAACCCTACCAAGTCATTTCTTCCTCAGTGCCAGAGACACTGAACCTAAGATTCTGAAATGAATTCACATTTTAATAATCACTGCAGCACCACAGGAATGCCTTTTTTTGCAAGCTTACTGAAATCCATGCAATTATTGACCTTCTTCCCCATTAATCCAAAAGTCTGAATGTCTACTTTAGAAAACGTTCCTGACATTTATCTTCTTAAACCATGCTATTCTTTGCCATCTATTTAGTACAACCTAAGCTACAGAAATGAAGCAGCTTTACTTCAAAAGGTTGGGGGGGGGGACCCATTTGTGGCATACAGAAAATTAAATAAATCATCTTTCAACAAACAGGGGGCCAGGATTTCTGACAATGCACATGAAACCTTAAATACTTACGCATCTGAAGCATTACCAAGGAAATGGGGGGGGGGGGGGGTGTTGCTTTTTTTTAAAGATTTACATAAAACTTGTGGCTTACTATTTCACAGTAAGAAATATATAGAGCAATTCATGTTGAACTCAAGAATTCTTGCTGTGGCTATTGTTTTTGACTTCCAGGCATGTACAGCTGAAGAAATAATCCGTGTATTCTCACTTCATCTTTATAATCAAATTCATATTGAAAAATGAATACTTCCCATAACCTGGATACCTGGATATAAACCAATGATCAGAGTCATCACTAGCCAGACTGCTCTTGTGAAGTAAAAATCTGTTGAAGGTTTGAATGAATGCCATGTAAATTACAAAACTGTCCCAGAAATTTACCAAACTGGGTGTGCTTCTAGTAGAAGCACATTCCAGAGGCAGAGCCTCTACAAATTACACCTCCCACCTATTTTAGCAGTAGGGTCACAGTGCTGCCTACATTTCACAAACACAGGCTGTAAAAGTTTGGTGCTTTCTAAGATGCTAGCCAGGAACGTCTAGATGAGAATGGTCCAATTTAAGAAAGTGGGTCCACTTATGCTGTTTTCTAACCACAATGGCACTGAAGATTATATATAAGGTACTTTCAGAGAGTGAGATTTTACACTAAGTTTACTGAGTTTCTATAAACATATTGCAGATTTTTAAATTTATTTTTTTAAAAACACACCAACTGGTTTAAGTGAATTTAGTGCTCACGATGCAGTTATAATAACCACCCTGGAGGCAGACGTTGTCCGATTTATGCCTATTCTCAAGGAAAACAGAGATCTTTTCCACACTATTCTCGGTCTTTCAACCATCATCTGCAGGGATCACAACCTCTAGGGGAAAGAGTAGTTGGTATTCTCAGCAGGGGAGACAGAGATCTATTGTGCTGGGAGACTCAATAAGAGTACTAAACCATGTTATAGTTTGAGATCTTGATGCCTCTCACCTAGTAGGAGGACTGAGATCACTCAAATGTTGTTTGGCATAGCTAATTTTGATTACTTCTGACCCAGATTTGATCCAATGAACATAGTAGACATGAAAGCGTTTAATCCAAAGTTTCCAACTTTTCAAGTGTCTGACACCTGTTCTGGGCCCAAAACTACAGCATGACACCCAGCTGGTTTGCGCTCCCCCCTCCGTTGCCGAGTACCAACCTTAAGTTAACTCATGCCCCAAAGCCCAGCTTTCCTTCTACTTGCCCCTCACCCTAGCCCACTTGTTTCCCTCACCCCACTTTCAATGCTCTTACTCTCTACCACATGAAACTTAAATGTCCATACTTCATTACTAACCCTTATGAGTCATCTAGGAGGGGCAAGCCCTAAATGGTCTGAGTGCCATATATCTGCAAGACCGCGCCTGTCCTACCATGTCCCATTGTGGCCCCTACAGTTGGCCAGGAGCGCAGTCCTGAAGGTTTCTCCTGTGTACCCTTGTCCGTAGGACGGGGTGTGTGTGTGTGTGTGTGTGTGTGTGTGTGTGTGTGAGTGGGGGGGGGTGGCGGCTCTGGAGCCCAAGCCTAAGCATCTTCCGGAGGCAATATAAGATGTTTTTATTTGAAACAATATTTGGCAGGTGGGGATAGGGTTGGTTGGGTTTGGAGGTAGGGTGGGAGTTTTCATTGCACTAATTTTACTATTGCTACTGTTTTATGGGTTGTAAGCCTCCCTGAGCTTCTGCAGGAAGGGTGATGTATACATTTGAATTAAAAAAATATTAAAATCTACTCTTGTGCCCTCTTCTTTTAATGGAAAAACTTGAAGCTAAAAGTTGTGAATTTATCGTAGACTTAGAAGAACTGCACAATTGACTGTTAATGTATACTAAGCTCATGTAGTGAGGTTGCAATTTTTTAAAAAAAGAGCTCTCTTTCGATAACACTTATTACTAGAGTGCTTGAAGTGTGCAAAGCATTTTACAATCATTATCTCAATCCTCAGAACCTCTCCCGAGTAGGCTGGCACTAGTAGTTTTGCCACAAGCTATTTTTATTGCCACTGATAAAGCAAAAAGCTCATTTCAATCCAAATTAAATTTGGGGACTAATTTGACACTATAATACTGTGCCACTTAGATACTGATCTACTCCTAGTGTTAATAGTAGCAATTTTTGCATCTTGGTTCCCAAATAGGACCATTTAATTTTTGCTGTATTTCCAATTAACATGTGGGGGCAGGGGGGAAACCAGCAGCAAAAAAAATTCTAAGGAGCTCATTAATATTATTTGGAGAGGGGGAGGGAAAAACGGAGTCCTGATACCAAGTCCTACAGATTTGAATTTAAGGATCTCCCTCACTGAACAGTAACGTCTTTGCATTCTTAAAAAAAAACCTACTAAATTTAAAATAAAATGTTTGTCATAGGTTCACACGGACAATGTACCTCTTAAACCATAGTATATTTAGCTGCAGGTTCCATGAAGAAATTAAATTGGATTTAACACCTCCCAAATTTTCAGAAGTGGAGAAATTTAAGTGTCTGCTACACTTGATGTAACAAAATATCAGTAATATCTTTTTGATACTGTTTTCTCAGCACTAGCTTACTTATGCATTAATCTTTGCTAATCCATTTTAGTTGACAATATCCAGCTATAACATTTTGCCTTTTAGAGTTAGAATTTTACAGGTGACTTGAAGTAGCAAAGGACTAAAATTCTTTATCACTTTAGAGTAACACAAAGGACAAGCTATGCAAAGTCAATTATAAATAGGTTTGCTAGTCACAGAAACGATGTATTTACTTTTTTCAAGAACAGTATTTCTAGCTTTCAATTTAACATTTTGCAATATATAAATTATGCTATGCTGTATTAAGTGATGCGACTCATTCTTCTAGCTTCTGTGCATTTCAACTCTGACAATGTTGCATACGTGTGAGATCTGGAGGGTTTTTGTCTGATGTACTGAGATGATTAAATTTGCTTAATCACATAAAAGTCCTGCAAATTCTGTGGCAGTACCCTACACAAAAATGATTTGCAACTTTACAATGGATATGAACTTCAGATGCCTTAATTAAGAAATAAAGTACATTTACCATTTTCCTGATAGATGTGCATTAATTTGAAACTGCCAGAAACATAGGTCAAAACAGAAATTAGATGTGTTTAGGAAAAGTAACATTTTATAAACTGCAGTGCCAGTAATGATTACTTTACATGACCTTGTATTATATATTACTGATACACACACACACGCTTATATTATTAGAAACTCTCACAACACTAACCACTTATTTGCAGAAAAAATTGGTTCTTAGTACTGCTAAATGCCTGGAGTATTTTGTAAGAAAAAACAAAACGTGAACAGATATTTAACTTTAAAATTATCTAAGGACAGGTGCAGCAGTTTGCTTTCATAATGGTGAATTTGGGGGGGAAATAAGCATACTGTAACAGATGCATAATAAATCTTGATATGCACAGTAGTTACTTCCATTTTCCATGGTTTCATATCTGGCCAGTTTCAAATTACAGCAAAATAATACTTGTGTACATGTCAACTAAGATGCTTTTAGAAAAACCAAAAAGGATTTTAACCCATTATAATGCTGAAATCACCAGCAATAAGGCTATACCTCTACAGAATACATTTTCGGACTTAAGAGCATCTGCTTACTACTTCCATACTTCACATGATTCCAACTGTGTGAAAGGCTCGTGCAATCTAGTGTGTGTTATACTCTATGGCATAGCAGTTCACATCCTTTCTCACCCCAGGACTGAGAGCAGGTCTTATTCTGGGAAAAGGAAAGGAGGAACTGCCTTACGTCATTCTCCAGGACCCATCCTCGACTCTAACGCAGTGGCAGAGTTGAATGGCTCCAGACAGTCACATAGCACCCGCCCACCCCCTGGGGCATTGACCACAGCCCGGAATCAGCAGGGGGCACGACTGCTGATTCCGGGCCGTGGTCAGACGTTACGATCACACGCTCAACCACGGTGAATTCCCCATGGTTGAGCATGGGAACGTCACGTCTGTTGGCCCAAACGTGAACTTCCCGCCGAGTATTCACCCCTGTGAATCACGGGCGGGAATCTCTTTGACCACGCAAGCGATGATGGTCCGGGCAGGACGGCCACTTGCGTGGTCAAAGAGATTCCCACCTGTGATTCACGGGGGTGAACATCTGGCGGGAATCTCTTGTCGGGCCAACAGACGTTACGGTCCCTTGCTCACCATGTGGGCATTCACCGTGGTTGAGCGTGGGATCGTAACATCTGAAAATACCCATAGATACCCAAGGGAAGGCAGCTGCAATGCAGTTACAGACCTATGATTCAAGCGGGAAGGTGACTGGAAGAACTAGCCAATAGGAAAGGATGTTTTAAGTTTCTTCATTAGTGTTGCATGGAAAGTATTTTTGAGTAAATACATACTTACAAGGCACATTCTGACTTGAGAACATGGTTACTTAAAGAGCGTAGGCAACAGCGTAGCTAATGTTAAGTTCCGTTTTCTACCAAATTCCAATTGTACCCACCGGTTCCTTAGATTGCATTGGAACTTTATACAAGGAAAAATATTCTAGTGTATCAACTGCATAATAAACTAGAAAATTCAAACATCCTCAGCTGTGATTTATCAGCACAATACAATACTGTAGCTTCTAGCATAATAATATTCCTTCCAGAGGGCAAAAAGAATAGTCGAGTGAAAAATCTCAAAAGCTTTTCTCTATTTTATAGCAATTTCATTTCAACAGTAAGTAATTTTCAGGCACAACAGACATTAGGGTCATAATACTTAACATTTTTACTTAACATGACTCTACTAATATTTGCAAATCTCAAATTGTTACAAAGGAGGAGAGTATCGTTTCCCCTAGTTTAAAGATGGGGAATCTGAGGCACATTTAAGGAAAACTTTATATGCAACATTTTTTTAAAAACCTACCTACATTGAGGACCTTGTACCTGAGAATTTATTTACCATCAATCCTTGATTTTGTCAAGCATACTCTCACAGAAACGTACCCACACATTCCTGGTTCTCCCACAGCACAAATCAAAGCTCCCCAGAATAATTCTTATAAAATCTTACATGTTGTACTGCTTGTATCATTTCCCTTTATACTGCCTTCCCATTATGCAATACATCTAAGGCATAACTTACATGTTATCAATCACTTATGCAAAAAACGCAATGCTAAGTTGTTTCTACAATTCATTACAGAGTTGTGAATAGCTCATTGAACATGACTTTCACACACTCAGCCAATCCTACCTTCTGAAAGAATAGGAGATAAGGTTACCTTAATCCTTTCAAAGAATTGCACTATTTTGCTTTCCTTTTTATCCCCTTAAATATCCTTTCTAGTTAAGAAATTAACATTCTCTCTCGTACAATTCTTACACAAATTGTACTTTTCCTTTTCTGCATCTCTTGTTAATTACATGATGTTATCTTCTATAATCTATTCATGAAGCACTGATAACTTTGGTAACCAATAAAAGAGAAAACTTAGCATAAATTGCTTAGCACAAAGTTAATCTTATAAAGCAAGGAATAAAGAGGATCTTACAGCTATTATATGACTTATCAGCTTCCCTAAAAGGGTCACTCTATACTTTTTTTCATGAGACTAATTAAATACCTTAACAATGTCATTGAAACTTCATGAATCTTTCAATAAATTCCACCCTGCCTCGACAACATGTTTTCATTTATTAATCTCACTTAAAATGCAAAGAGCTATGAGAAACCCATTGACAGTTAAGTAGGGCCACTCAGTTAATTCTTATTATATGGTTTAAATGCAAACAATAATGACACTATAACCTATGACACAATTAAAACTATAGCCATCTGTCACAAGATGTTAATCCTCTTATTTCAGCAGCCACCAGATTTTTCAAAACAGCTTTCCTAAAATACCCACCTTTTAAGTAGAAAGCGCTTAACTCTTCACCCTCTTGGATAAACAGCCCATTTCATATACCATGAACATGGACTAAAAGGTTTTAGCCTGGGATGCGCCCACCCTGCATTAAAGGGGTCTGTTTCTAGTCAGTTTTACTTTAGTATTCACTTGAGCACAACACAGCAGAAAGGGAATGATTCAAAATGTAAAATCTACTTTTAAGTGCATTTTTAAAAATCTAAATTAGAAATCTACGCTACCTGACAGATTCCTTTCAATGTTGGCGAGAGTTTCACATTCTCAGTGAGGGTGAAATGGACTCTCAATAACGAGCTTACTATCATGGCTCTTTCTAATGAAATTAATACTTCAATGATACTCTTTAATTCATCCCTTAAATACTTCCATCATGGGATATAGTTATCATAACTGACAGTGAAACTATCAAGATCACAGAACTGCAAAGCAACTGTACACCTACTTTCCATAGATTCAAATATACTCAGAAGACAAACTGAAATGAATGAAGTCTAGACAGACATGACTTAGCCTAACTGGATTTAGGGTCCATACAAGTTCTCTACCCACTGATACCCATCATTGCTGGCGGGGTTGTCAATTCCTCCCTTAGGGAGTGCCGAGCTGCCTCAAAAAGTCGGTGGTGTGGCCTCTGCTCAAGAAACCATCTCTTGACATTGACTCCCTGCCAGCTATCAGCCCGTCTCTAACCTTCCTTTTTTAAGGAAGGTTATTGGACGGGTGGTGGCTCAGCCGCTTCAGGGGCATCTGGATCAGGTCAGTTTTC
This sequence comes from Sphenodon punctatus, assembly GCA_003113815.1. NCBI lineage: Eukaryota > Metazoa > Chordata > Lepidosauria > Sphenodontia > Sphenodontidae > Sphenodon > Sphenodon punctatus. The sequence continues at coordinate 3,075,541 of QEPC01011998.1, read as the reverse complement.
TTGATTCTTCACATTCCGGCTTTTGTCCTGGGTTTGGCACGGAGACTGCGCTTGACGCCTGCGTCCTAAATTAGCTCAGGGCAGATCATCTCAATTTTATTAGCTCTGTCGGCAGCATTTGATACTGTTGACCACGAGATGTTGGTGGCCTGGCTGTGGGACCGGGTTGGAGTAGGCGGAATTGTTCTTGAATGGTTCCATTCATTCCTGGCCAGAAGAACTCAGCGTGTGGTTCTTGGTGAGTGTTCATCACCACTCTGGGACCTCACGTGTGGAGTCCCCCAGGGTTCCATTCTGTCCCCCCTCCTGTTCAACCTGTATATGCAGCATATCATGAGAGGGTTCAGCATGCGCTGTCATCAGTATGCCGAGGATACAGAACTCTACCCCTTTTTCTGCAGACCCAGATAATTGGCAGTATCGGTGCTTACCCACTGTTTGGCAGCTATGGGGGGGACTGGATGAGGTGAGTCATCTGAGGTTGAATCCCGACAAGACGGAGGTGATGTTGGTAGGTAAGGCTGGGAGTGGGGTGGCTCGTCATTGATGAGGTTTGCCTCCTCTCCCCACCCCACCCCCCACCCCTTTATACACTCAGGTCCGTAGTCTGGGGATTCCCACATGGAGGCTGTGGCAAGAGGAGCATTTCGCCAGTTACATCTGGTGCGACAGCTGCAGCCGTACGTCTCAGACTCTGACCTGGCCACTATCATCCATGCCTTTATTACCTCTAGATTAGACTATTGTAATGCACTCTACATGGGGCTACCCTTGGGGACAGTCCGGAGGCTGCTGCTGGTGCAGAATGCGGTGGCCCGTCTCCTAACAGGGATTGGTCATTGCGAGCACATTACACTAGCGCTCCGCTCTCTGCACTGGCTGCCTATTGTCTTCCGAACCAGATTCAAGGTGTTGGAAACGACCTATAAAGCCCTAAACGGCCTGAACCCTGTTTACCTGCGGAACTGCCTCAAGCCCCGAGTCATATCGTGGCCCCTGTGGTCGGCTGGGGACGCCCGACTAGAAGCCCCCCAGGTGGCGACAATGGGGAGGGCATTCTCGGTGGCCACTCCAAGGCCGTGGAATTCCCCCGCCTGGCCTCAGACATCCCCTCTTTCCGAAGACCGTGTAAGAGTGGGTTAGGGTGCATTATTTTATTATCATCCTTTTTATGTCTTGTTTTTAGTTATTGTTGTTTTTGGTGTTGACTGTAAGCCGCCCCGAGATGTCTGTGGCAGGAGTGGCAGGGTAGCAAGAATTTTAAATAAATAATAAGACCTGGCTATTCTGCCAGGCCTTTGGAGAGGGAGATGGGTAGGGTGTGGTGGGTTAGGTTCTGCCCTTTTAGTATATTTTTTAATGAATTTTAAATTGTGAGTATATTTTAATTGTGGATTTTATGATTGCTGCTCTGTGAGCAGGAGGGTGCAAGATAGGAGAGAGTCGATAAATAATAAATAAATAAATATATAGCCCCATTTTTGTGTTATCTAGTACTTATGGAACTCACCCTGATGGAGAAAAGGTGAGCTTCCATCCTCAAGAGAATCTGCAGTTTCAGCACCTAGATGTAAGCTTCTTATGCATTATCTAGTCCTTTTTTAAACCCAGCTATACTACCGCCTTACCCCTCACGTTCTGGATCGGCCCCTGCGGTCATCAGGGAGTGCCCTCCTGCGGGTCCCCCGAGTGTCTCGGGTGTCGACCATGCGAAGGGCGTTCTCAGTGGCCGCACCATGGTTGTAGAATGTCCTCCCATCGGAGGTCAGTCTTGCCTGCAGACCTCCCCTCTTTTCGTAGACAATGTAAGACCTGGCTGTTCTGCTTGGCCTTTGCGGAGGGTGGGTTGTTAGATGGGGTATTATTGCTGCTTTTATGTAGTACTGTTTTAAATTGTTTTTAGATGTTTTATGCGTTTTATTGTTGTACGCCGCCCTGAGCCGCCTGTGGCAGGAGGGGGTGGCATAAAAGTTGAAGTAAATAAAATAAATATCCCATGACTTTTTAATTTTCTCAAGAGTCTCTCATGAAGGACCTTATCAAATGCTTTCTGGAAATCCAGGTACACTATATCTACTGGGTCTCCCTTGGCCACATGCTTGTTTACACCCTCAAAGAATTTCAAGAGATTAGTGAGCCATGACTTACCTTTGCTAAATCCATGTTGACTCTTCCCATTAAGCCATGTTTATCAACATGCCCAGCGATTCTGTTCTCAATGATAGTTTCCACCATTTTGCCCGGCATAGACGTCAAGCTTACTGGTCTGTAGTTTCCAGGATTGCCTCCGGATCCTTTTTTAAATATCAGGGTTACATTTGCCACCTTCCAGTCCTCCGATTTTAGGGATAGGTTACAAATTACTAACAGTAGGTCTGCGATTTCATATTTGACTTCCTTCAGAACTCTGGGGGGAATCCCATCTGGCCCTGGTGACTTGTTAGTATTTAGTTTGTCAATTTGCTCTAGAACCTCCTCCAGCGTCGCGTTGATTTGTGACAGCTCTTCCAATTCATCACCTACAAAGTAAGGTGATGTAAGTCCTTTAAGTAAGTCCTCTGAGGAAAGGTTGAAGGAGCTGGGTATGTTTAGCCCAGAGAAGAGAAGACTAGGAGGAGACATGATCGTGCTACTCTTCAAGTACCTGAAGGGCTGTCACACAGAAGATGGCAAAGACTTGTTCTCTGTTGCCCCTGAGGGCAGGACTAGAAATAATGGGCTCAAATGACAAGAAAGCAGGTTTTGGTTAAACATTAGGAAGAAATTCCTGATGGTAAGAGCTGGTGGCCTGGCTGTGGGACTGGGCTGGAGTGGGCGGAATTGTTCTTGAATGGTCCCGTTCATTCCTGGCCAGGAGAACTCAGCGTGTGGTTCTTGGTGAGTGTACTTCATCTTCCTGGGACCTCAGGTGTGGAGTCCCACAGGGTTCCATTCTGTCTCCCCTCCTGTTCAGCGTGTATATGCAGCCTTTGGGAGCACTGCCCAGGGAAGTGGTGGGCTCTCCTTCGCTGGGTGTGTGTGTTAGACAGAGGCTGGACGGCCATCTGTCAGGGATGCTGTAGCTGCGGATGTCCTGCATTGAGCAGGCTAGATGACTTCTGAGGCTCCTTCTAATTCTAGGACATCTTGAAGCTGGGAAGTCATGAAACCCCAGACTCCTCCTGATCTTTTAATCATCACGAAAACTGAGTAAAATCCCTCCATTTATTTTGTGGAGAAACCAATTCTGTAGAGTACTAGATCCACACTGCAGATGCAAGATTGCTTGATAGTTTCCCCCATTTCTGGAGAGGGGAATGAAGAAGGGATGTTGAACAGCAAAGAGAAGAAACATGAGTAGGTACACTGTACTCCCTTGTTCTAGGTCATATGGACCCATGGGCCAAGACATGAGAAAGTTTTCTTCTTTGAGGTGGATAAATGTGGAAGCTGGGAGGAAAAAGCAACGGGAGTGATTTCTGTACTACCCCTCACCCTCCCCAAGGTTGCACAGAATGAACCTACTTGCTGTATCCTGAGTGTCTCAAGACTTTCCCATGTGCCGTCATCACTGGAGGAGTCTCAATTAGTGGGGGATGCAGTTATTTACACTCAATGTTCCTTCCTGGGGCAAGGGTGGAGGAGGAGGAAAAAGAAAATGATCTGGAGGCTGGGAACAATTGTAGAAGAGCTCTCCTTTTTAATGCCCTTATAAAGTTTCTTTCACAGATGGATGCTACTTCCTTTTTTGTTACTTCCTCATTCAAGGAAGGATTCCCTGCAAAAGAATATCCTGCTCTACGGCAACAAACCTACTCATTACTGCCCCGAACAAGAGTGGAAAAGCAGGGGCACAGCTAAGCAATGGAACCTGCTTTAGGAGCAGGGGGCATAATAGAAAAGCCCCAGCAGCAGCAATGATTCTAAACCCTGCAGTTTGAGATTAGCGTTGCAAGAGGTAGGGGCCTCTACTATTCTCTACCGACAAACTGGTTGGGGGAGGGGAGAATAGGAGAGCCCTTTCTGCATTGCTGAGCCCACACCCTGGGGATGAGACTCAACGCTGCAAATCAAGAGGGGCTCTCCTCCCCCATACACCAATCTGCAGTGCCAAATCCCAGTCCCAAGAGACCAGCTCATCAGCTCCCAATGTTTACTTGCCTGTGGTGAACAAGTTTTTACAGACCTGCAGATTGGGGCAAGCCAACTGAAATGGAATCCAGACAAGACAGAAGAAGTGATGGTTGGCTATTCTTGTAACCTGGAGGGGGTTGTGACACCAGTCACTGATGGGGGCCCGTGTTCTCTGGTCACTCAGGTTTACAGTTTTGTGGTGCTCCTGGATTCCTTGCTACACCTGGAACAGCAGGTTGCGGGCAGCAAACAGCAGCACTTTTCACCAACTTCATCTAGTGAAAAGGCTATGAATTCTCTTTCAGATTCAGGCCTGGCCACTGACATCCCTCTTCATGACCTCGAGGCAAGACTACTGCAATCCGCTCTACATGGGGATGCCCTTGAAGACTGTTCAGGCAGCAGCTGACGCAGAATGCAGCAGTCTGCCTTCTGATGGGGGTGGGTCAACGGGAGCACATTTCAGCAGTAACTCAAGAGTCTGCACTAGCTTCTCATAGTCTTAATATGGCCAAGACTGAATTCCTTATCTTCCCCCACAAACATAACCTTCCTACTTCATTTATTTTTCAATTTAATACCCCGCCCCTCCTGCCATTAGGCAGCCCGGGGCAGCTGACAATATAAAAAACAATATACTTCCCTCTCAATTTCCATTGAGGGCATCACCATTCAGCCTATCCATCAGAAGTGTCGCCTGGGATTCATCTTTGACTCCTCCCTCTCCTTTATGCCTCAAATCCGGGCTGTTGCTCAATCCTGTCACTTCGTTCTGTATAATATTGCTAAAATCTGGCCCTGCCTTACTGTTGCCACCACAAAACCCCTAGTTCATGCTCTAGTCATCTCTCACCATGACTACTGTAACTTCCTCCTTACTAGTCTCCCCTGGTCGGACCTCACCCCCTCATCTCCGTTCAGTGCTCTGCTGCCAAAGTCATCCACCTTGCCCGTCGCTTTGACCACATTCAGCCCCTCCTCCCCACCCTACACTGGCTCCCTCTACGTGAACGCATTCACCACAAGCTCCTGGTTCACCATCAATGCTTTTCATGGCCTTGTTCCCCCATCTCTCTGCCACCCATAGGGAAAACACAATGAATACCGTTACCTGCCTATGAAGCCCTAAATTGCTCAGGCCCTGCATATTTAAAGGATCGCCTTCTACCTTATCCCTCTGGCCAGCTGGGGGGCACCCTCTTACCATCCATCACCGTACTAAGTCTGTACCGCATGAGCGCACAGACGTGTTTTTAGTGTTTGCTCCCCTGCTCTGGAATTCCCATCCCTTGGAGGTTCACCAAAACCTAAGCTATTTGTCAGGTATAGCAGGTGGGGAAAACTTCTGGGATTGGTTTTATTGAAATTTTACCTATTTTAATATTCTTATTGGGTTTTATTCTTCTAAAGGTATGTTTATTTCTATATCTATATACATTTTGTGTTGTAAGCCTCCAGGAAAGAACAGGATAAAATTCCAATAAATAAATAAAATTGGAAGATCCAGGGTGTAAATTCCATATTTGTTAGTGGGCCGAAAGTACTTGTAAATGTTAGAAGCAACTTTGGAACATTACCATAATAAAATCTTAAACTCAAATTGCTATACGGGTAACCGGGTGGTACTTGATATTGGAGGCGAGATCGTCAAGAGGTAACTCTGGAAGTGAACATCCAATACATGTCTCAGAGTGTTATAAGTAACTTTAGTGATATGGGGTTTCCTTCCTCCCTTCTCCACCTCAGCTGCTGAAGGCGTAACAATTTCAGCATCCATTTTTGAAGTTTCTACGCCTTACAGTTAGAGAGAAAAACTCAGAAAATGTGGTTGCAGGCAAGTTCAGAAACCAAAACATTTTTTAAAATCTTATGAATTTTGAGTCTCATGATTTTGCAGGGTGTGACTCAGGATTTCTGAACATTTGGCTGGCAACCTTATATACTGATGATTCAGAACTGAGGAATATGCAAATGCCAATTAAGAAGTTGCTTTTTGTTAAATGATGCAATTGTATATCCTCTAGGATTTTGTAAGATAGATACCATTTAGAAGTGTCTTGTGGGCCGTACCTTACAAACACACACTCACACTGCACATCAACCACCTTCCCTCCTGCACATCATCAACCTCTCCCTCTCTACTGGCTCCTTCCCCTCCACCTTTAAGCACACCACTGTCTCTCCTATCCTCAAAAAGTCAACTCTTGACCCCTCTGACCCTTCTAGCTACCGTCCTGTCACTCCCTCCTTTTGCTTCCAAGCTTCTTGAATGTGTTGTCTACTTCTGCTGCCTCGACTTCCTCTCCACCAACTCCTCCCTTGACCCCTCCAATCTGACTTCCACCCCCTTCACGCTACTGAAACTGCTCTCACTAAGATCACCAACGATCTTCTTGTGGCTAAATCTAATCGCCTTTACTCTATTCTTGTCCTCCTTGATCTCTCTGCTGCCTTCGACACGGTTGACCACTCGCTCTTGCTGGACTCACTTCACTTGGCTTCTGTGGCTCCGTCCTCANGTCCATAACTGGTTCTCCTCCTACCTCTCTGACCGCTCCTTCAATGTGTGTCTTGCCAACTCCATCTCCTCCTCCCTTCCCCTCTCGGTTGGTGTTCCCCAAGGCTCTGTCCTTGGCCCTCTCCTCTTCTCTAAAGACACCCTGTCCCTAGGCAAACTCATTGCCTCCCATGGCTTCCAATATCACCTCTACGCTGACGACACTCAACTCTCTCTACACTCACTCTCTATCTATTCAAGCTCGTCTCACCAGCTGTCTCTCTGATATCTCTACCTGGATATCTCAACGTCAGCTCAAACTCAACATGGTTAAAACTGAACTCCTTATCTTGCCCCCTCATCCTTCCTCTCCCTCTTCCCTGTTGATCTTTATTGACGGGGTTACCATCCTTCCCATCCCCCAAGCCTGTAGATTAAGCTTCATCTTTCACTCACCCCTTTCTTTTAAACCTTACATCGACTCTGTTGCCAAATCCTGTCGCTTCTTCCTCCATAACATTGCAAGATTCGCCCTTTTCTCTCTGTCTCCTTTGCCAAAACCCTTGTTCACGCCCTGGTCATCTCTCGCCTCGATTACTGTAACCTCCTCCTCACTAGCCTCCCCCACTCTCAACTTTCTTCCCTTATCTTCATCCAAAACTGTGCTGCCAGGGTCATCCACCTCGCCCGTCGTTTTGACCACATGCGACCCCCTTCTCTCCTGGCGCCCCCTTCCTGAATGAATCCTGCACAAGCTCCTAGTCTTCACCTATAAAGCTCTTCACAACCTTGCTCCCCCCTCAACTTCACTGCGCTAATTTCCCTCTGTACCGCAGTCCGTGAACTCTGCTCCTCCTCTCTCGCCCTCTCACGCCTCCCCTGCTCCCCTAACCACCTTTGTCCCTTCTCCCGAGCTGCCCCCCATGCCTGAACTCCCTCCCTGCCCACATCCGCCTCCCCCCATCCTTTCCACCTTCAAATCCCTCAAGACCCACCGCTTCCGCTCTCCTCACCTAACTCCTGTTGATACCGTCCATCCAGTACAATCTGTTACCTGAGGTCTGGGTACTCATATCCTCACCACACGGACCAGCCAGATATCATTCTCGATGTAACCAAGCCAAGCACATGCACCTCAAACCTTGCATCTTCGTGAACATTACACTCCTTCTCTCCCCCCGTTCTCCTTCCTTCGGCCCTCCTCCCCCGTCTCTCATATTGTAAGCCCTAGGGCAGGGACCGTGTCTATTCCATTACTTTGTAAAGTGCCAGGTACATTGCTGGCGCTATATAAATGCTTGCTAATAATAAATAATAATAATAACAACAACAACACACACATGTACAAGCATTCCCATTGACCTCAGAAGAACTACTCATGTGGGCAAGGTTACTCAAGTGCATGATCTGCAGTTTTTGAGCCAATGTGCCTTACTGATGCACTGTGTTCAGTATCTATCGCTCCAGTGTTGGTCTTCGATGCAAATCAACATCGTTCTAGCTATTCCTCCATTACAGGGTGGTTAAGTTATTATTCAAATTGTCAATAACCATAAATTGAGGATGCAATCGAATTTACAATAAATGCGTGGGTTTTTAAAATCAAAACTCTTCCCCCAGAGAATAGGAATTACTTTAATAATAATGGGAGGGGGGGTGTTGTTTTTATCACTGTCCCTTTATCAGATTGTGTAGAACAAGACTGTGAAGCTTCATGGTGTCCAACATAATAGTATCATGATGGAATCACTCAATACATATTTTACTTCTGCACTGAGCTATGCCAGTTTTGGTGTGTCGACAGCAGATCAGCCCTATAATCATTTTCTATATACAGTGGATTTCAATATGTTCACTTGAGTACCTTGAGAGTCTAGATCTCGGTCAATGTAGTCCTTATTAGTCTCTAATTAGTGCCTCAGTCTGCTGTTTGACGACTAGCGCTCGGCTCCTGCTTCAAGAATGTATATATTTAATCCTTAGGGTCAAGATAAAGTCCTCAACCTTTTCCCAACCTTGAGACTCGCTTTCTCATAACCCTGGCCACCCCAGGTTTTTCCATACCAAAATTCCTACAGGATCACCCCTCCCCTCTGAGCTCTCTCCCACCCAACAATATAGAATCATGAGGCCATAACACTTAGTGACCCAGCTTAAAAAATTCATTTCATGGCATCATGGAAAAATGCCAGATTCCATGGCCTCTGAATGAGAGCATTGACTGGGATGAATAGAGTAATTCGCACCTCCTAGAGCTATAATCTGAAGCTGCATACAGCTTTCGCCAGCCATCACTACAGCAGTTTATACTCCTGTCATAGTTCCTAGATCTTTGCAACTCTAAGGGCCAGAAATATTTTATTTTTTAAAATGAAAGCAACGTGATTAGTCAGAACCTATTCACGACCCCTCAAGGTTGAGAACCCGCATTTTAAATGGAGTCCAACTGGCATTCATTTGGGTTGTTTTTCTAGGATATTTACAATGCTGCTAAGAGAGTAAACTTTTCAATACAATTGCATGTTTACAAATTTCACTAATCCAGGTACAGTTTTAAAATCTTTCACCGAACCCTTTAATTCCCCAGTTCAGGATACTCATCAGCGTGTACCAGCTGCTACCAACCAAATGATCTATGGCAAACAGCATGACATTGAAATGTGTGTGTGTTGAGTTTCTTTGATTGTAACATCTATAAGTATGTGCACCGTGGAGCTAGCATAACAAGTGAAAGGGTTACTGCATTTTAGAAACTATCTAGTCCTCTTATTTAATAGCTGTTATCATCATGTTTAGCTGCTGCTGCTGCTCCTCTTGCAGATGGGAATTCATTGATATGATTAAATTTGATGGTATGATAATGTATGGTAATCGTGATTAATCAGAAGCCCACTAACAAATGGAGGATGTTGGGTATTATGTCACCTGCATTTTAAACTGCATTCCTTCTCTGCCAGCCTGACAATATTTGACAGCTGGAGGGGATCTCATGCTGCATCTGTTCACTACTACTTATAGATCTGATAAGAGAAAATGCCCATCATTCCTTCACTATCTTAAGTGCTGTAATTATAGGGCTTTGCAGACAACTTGTGAAAACGGTAAATGTTCAGAATGAAAGCTTTTCGGTAGATGCTAAACAAGTTCAGTTTCACATCTGCAAGGGCTATAATCTGAAAGAAATGTAATTTAATGCAGCAGTCTCATTCAAACATGATTTGCATGAAATGCCGTATAAAGCACTATCCAAGAAATGTCAATCAACACCACCTGATACCATGTATCCTGTTAAATGAAAACAAAATGCTTTCTACACTGTCTGCCGTTGCTACACAGTAACAGAACAACAATTTCATTTACTGCTACTGTTAGAATAGTAACGCCATAACTAAAGCAGAATAATTTTGTGGAAACAGTGAAGTAGGCTGGCTTTCAGAAGTGTTCTTTCATTAGTCAATCACCTCCTAAACAAATACCATTACAAAATGTGTAATAGTCACCAAATATTCAGAAAGAAGGACTGTTCAGAAGAACACAGATCGCAAGACATTACGACGCTCCATCAACAGAACAGGGGGGCTGGGAAATGCAAGTGAAACTTTTACCCACTACCAGCTTTGAAACCCTAATTTCTTTACGTTTATTGAATATGAAAATTTCAAAATCCTAAAATTCAGGGTTTAGGTTTCGTTTTGCTCTTTTCAGCTTAGAAATACACACAAATTACTTAATTTCATTTTCCAAAAGCACTGCAGTACTTGGGTTCCAAGTGGTGGAAGGGAACTGTCTTGGTAAAAGAAAATATAGTGGCAACTCTTTTAGCTAGACACCTCAGAGGATGTGCTTTTTGTCCAGATGGGGCAGTTGACCGGAAAGATTCTACTGGTTGCCCAGAATAAGAAATGATATGAATTAAAAATGTTTGTATAAAAAGGGTTCCCACTATACAAATATTCTTATTTTATATCAAATGTGGAATGAGTTCAACGGACATTAGGTTTAACAAATAAACCCTGGGATGGTGCAACGTGTCACACGCTGAGTCCCGTTCAGAATACTATTTTTAAAAATGAACGTTAGCAAAAATTACTATTTATATTGCAGTACTGCTTCCAAGTGCAGGGATTTTTATTTTTTGTAAACCTGCGAATAGGCAGTCTCTGCCCCAAGAAGCTTGCTATCCAAAGCAAGTGATGAACAAAGGAATAAAACACCAATACTTTTCAGAAAGCTTTACTACTGCTAAGTTTAAAGAGCACGTGTAAATTTAAGCAGTCACGATAAAAACATTCATAATCAACACATAAAAATTATATTCTAATCTACATTTTAAATGCATTGATTTCTGTAATTCCCACTTCTTTGGATTTCCAGCAGCACTTCTCCATCGCTTGCAGCTTGTTCAGTATGTGGTAACGTGGCTGTTTACTGATCTGAATAGCCATGATCATATTATGTCCATCCTGCATTCTTTGCATTGACTGCCTGCAGAGCGGCAGATTGTATTTAAGTTTGCTCTGCTGGTATTTAAGGCCTGAGCGGCATAGGTCCTGGCTATATTTGAGACTTGCCCCTGGAACCTTACCCTACTGGTTAATCTGTGCTCAGCTGCCACCCGCTGTTGGGGGATCTCGTCATTACACCTTAAGTCGGCAGATCCCACAGTGTGGAATTCGCTGCTTCCAGATGTTTAGCTCAGTTCTTTCCTCTTTATCTCCAAAAAGCACCTGAAAAGTATTTTGCTCTCCAGGTTCATTTAGATCCACTGCTGGTTCTCAATGTATTTTTCCTCCCCTTTTAAATGGTTTTTAAAGGGATTGTATATGGATTTTAAGTTATGGTGCATTGCATTTTTAATGTTACAAAGTCCTCCAAGTGCATGTGTGCTATATAAATAAAAATTATTATTATTAAGTAGTATATTTAACAGGATGTTAGCCCTAAATTGTTCAACACCAAAAGCACAAACTATCTTTGGGGATGGAAAGAGCTGGTGTAGGTTATGAAGCTAAATGCATGCTGAAAACAGAAAATAAAGGGAATGTTCTGAGAACAACATTTGTAGGAAACTCTGGAGGAAAAATAAAGTGACTAGATTCAAAATAGAAAGCAAGGATTATTTAAACAAAACAGAATCCAGACGCATCACAAAAATAAATTAGTAACCTGGAAAGTATGTTACGTGGAATGCTTCTCGCGAAGGTCTCGGGGCATTATGCTCAAGAACCTTATTTTTATGCTTAACAAAGCCGAAAATTCATATGACAATGCTTTATTTATATTTTAATTCTACTCTGCATTTGAAAGGGCACTGTACCACAAAATGTTCTACCAGCTGCTTTTCTACATAATTTTAAAAACAAAAAGTCTTTATCTTTTTAAAAATAATAATATTGTAGCAATCTTTATAAAAACTGGAGACATTGTGAACTCAAGTGGCCCAGTGGATACCACATAGTCTTGGATATAGAAGACTTAAGACTGTTTTTAGATGAAACGGTACCCTGTGGACACATGTGGTACTGCCCATTTTAAAAAGTGGTAGCTGGTGGGCACAGTCCTACAACCCACGCACCTCCACCCATCTCCCCACATGAAGCCACCAGGAAAAAGCCAAGCTGCTCTGTGCAGGGGGACAGCAAGTGAATGGGGTTGCACACCCATCCGCCATCATCTAAACCCCACCCACTAGAAGTGCGTGCGTGCTCAGTGGGGCACATATGGACCTGCCCTTCCCACAGCATCCATCTAAAATTGACCTTAGAATCAAACCCTGAGCTGAATACTGTATTTGCTCCGTTTATATATTTTGAACTGGCTACACTACATGCATGGGGAAGGGCCCTGTGTGGCCCAAAAGCTTTCTTATTTCCACCAACAGCAGTTGGTTCAATAAAATATGTTATTCAAATCACTGTCTCCCCCTCTCTGGCACTTGGGACCAACATGGCAACCACACACTCTCTCTGGATTCCAAACTTCCAAAATGGAACCACCACCACTGACCAACCTACCTACTTCCCAGGGCTTTTAGTCTTTAGGCCAGAGGTTCCCAAACTGTGGGTTAGGACAGTACGGTCATGCCCATCTATGAATGTAGTGACAATCCAAAAGTACACTCAATATACTTTCCATATCTAATGCTGTCTAGGGTCATGAGTTACATTTAAGTCTCAAATTTAAATCATGCAAACAAAATTGAGATCCACTGCTTTAGGTTAACAAGATGACAGCTATAAAATGGTCTGCACATTGAAAAAAGTTAAAAAGCCATTTCTGTGTTTTGCTTCATCCCCATGCTAGCCACCATTCCTCTCCAACTCTAAAACAGAAGTAAGAAATCATTTATAGAAATTAAAAGAATTCTGCTGTAATCTGACCACCTGTGTCAGCACTACAAGTTCACCATTCATCATCATCATATAGTTTAATGTTTCGACCACAGGTTTCAATAAGAATGCAAGATCAAGACACAGAAATAAAAAATCGTGCTTCTCGGATATACAAGGAGAGAGGTACCATGGTATATATATAAAACAAACAAATAACTCTTGGCCCTCAAAAATTTGAAGCTCTTGCAGGAGCCATTTACTGCAAAAATGTGATTATACCTTTAATCTACTACACACAGATCCAATATACCACAGTCGTAAAGTCAGAATGAGTCTCCATAATATAAGAGGTCTTGCTCTTCAGTAGAGCGCACGTTTGACCAAACCAGCAGGCCCCTGAACATAAAACCCCATGTTAACAATCACAGCCAGCCAACAAATAAAGGATATTCCTTAAATGGATGTCTGAGACTCCTTAGCCTGAAGAACTGCTAGTGGATGAGGCAAATTGGCCACTTTCAGTGTGATCTGATCTTTGGAATTCACTAACAAATAAGATAATTTTAGTGCAATGTCCCAATATGTTTTCCCCTCCAAACGAGGGGTCAATAACCTTGCCCGAACTCCTGCTGTGGACAAACAATTGAACAAATAATGGGGATGATCTTCAATCTGTCCTGAACGGCAGAAACAGAATCTCTGATCATATGGGGTCTCCCTATACCTGCCCTCCAAGATTGCTGAGGGCATCTGTTGAAACCTTAGTAACATCATAGCTCAACCTATTGTAAAATTTTCAATAAAAGAGTTCACTATTAGTAGCGGATCTTTCTTTGAGATTACGGAAAATCTCAACTCGATATGTGGTCTAGCCGGCTGCAATTGCCACTGGAGATCTTAAATTCTGAGCAAACAAGTGAAAGGTTAGTAAACACCCCAGCTGAACTGGTTCAGAAATACAAGGATCAACACTAAAGGGCTAGTATGGAAACCATACTCTCAACAGTCTGTTTCTTCTCGTTCTAGAGTTCTATTTAATCTCAAACACTGAAATTAAATTGCAAACTAAGATCCAAATCCTGCCTCTTCACTTGATCTCCATGCCAGAAAAGGGTTTGGGTACAGTGGAATGAGTGGGTCTGCTATGTAGAGAAGGCTGGAGCCCAGGATTTCTTCATTAAGGTTCCTGCGCACCCTGCACTCCAGGAATGAAAGTGGGCATCAAAGTAAAATGTCTTGGTTTCCAAGAGACCTAAAAACCCACCAACACCAGTTAGTGGCAAGTTGTCATGCCAACAGGAGATGCTGGGTGCTCAGGACTTTTAAACATTACACAATTTCAGTTTTGGTTTCTAAATATAGATTTAGGAGCCCAGGTTTCGGAAGCCACTTTGACAATACAGCAGTTTTACTGTAAACTATCTAATCTGTAGCAGAGTTTGCAAAACTGCTATATTAAATTTAAACCTTATATACAGCAAAGAGTGTTTAAGAATGGATCTTCGATAAACAGCAATGGGTATTTTCAGACGTTACGGGGCCCTTTGGCCCCGTACCGAAAGCAACGTCTTCGTTCCCCGCCGGGGTCACCCCTGCACGGCCCAACAGACGTGCCGGGGGGATCCCGGCGGGGAAAGTGGGAGGGGCCGGGGCCGCGCGGCGCAACGTGCGGCCGCACGGCCCCGCCCCCTCCACGCACCCCGCCGCCCGCCCTCCGAGGAGACGGGCGGGCGGCGGGGCCAATGCGGCCGCCGCGTCTGGCCGATCGTGCCACGGCCCGGGATCCCGCCGGGGATCCCGGGCCGTGGCACGCGGCCAGACGTTACTTTTTGTTGGCCACGGCCCGCGGTCCATTTGACCACGCTTCCCGGGACCTTCCCCCGGCTAGCCCGGGAAGCGTGGTTCAAATTGACCCCATGTGGCAATTGAGCGTGGCCAACATCTGGCGCACGCTGTGCAGACGTTCAGGGGCCTTTGGCCCCGCGTGGGGGTTGAGCGTGGTTCACTGTGGTTCAGCGTGATCTCGTCACGTCTGAAATCACCCAATGTGTTTTGCAAACTCAATATAGACAGTCCAATTCATCTGTAAAGACCTTACTCATCTCTTCAGCTGAAGTAAGTCGGTGTAGGTGCACTGAAGCCAATTGTTCACGAAACCAAGAATATTTTAACTCTTAATGTGGTCGTCCTCCTCAACCCTCTGTCCTGTTTTGTCATATTCCTCCATTAATAAACAATTTGCTCTAAAACTGACTCTGTTCTCATTTTTAGAGCATCCAGACCAATTAGCTCCAAATCCCTTTTTTACAGGGTGTCCTAGTTGTTACTGTTAAAAACATTATTTTAAAACAAAAAAACCCTCAAGAAATAAAAGCAGATAAATCCAGAAAACCTAACCAACTACTAAAACCTTTCTCCAAGGGTAAAGGTTATCTGAGCAGATTTTGGCTGAATTTAGTCGTAAATGTCAGCTGTGTGATACGCATCTTACAACAGAAAAGCTAAGACATGTTTAATGTTAAGATTATTTTTTTTAAAAATGTAAAAAAAATACAGCCACTTCTTTGCAAAAAAAAGTTAATGCCATAATCTGTACTAAATATAAAAACTGACATGTTTTTAAGAGACCAGTTTTTTCATTGTACAAGTTTAACAAACTGGTCAGGTGATTGCTACACCACAAAACTTACCTATTCATTAACAGTTTAAATTTTTTTTTAAAATGCTACGGTCTTGAATATATTAAGCAGCAGTCATTTTGCTTATTGTAGGAAAACTGATGTGATTTTTGAGATAGAGTATTTTTTTTCATGTCTCTAAATCAGTGGTTCCCATTTTGCCATGACATCCCATTTTAAGACTTAAATAGGATCTTGTCCCCCTGCCCAGAAGATAAGCAATGTATAAGATCAGTTGTAATCACACCATTTGCAGATGGTGTCACACACACACACACCCCTCTGGGACACATGGCCCCACGGTTAACCTCTTGTGTAACTTTACTGAATTCAACAGCCCTACATTCATTTACAGAGCTGAATAGTCCACAAAAGTCTCAGAAATGAGTCATACGCCTGTTGTGATATTAAAATATTTAACTGCAATCTCCAAGGACTCACTCAAAAACCATCAAAATGAAAAACTTATTAACTTTGTAGACAATCCCTACACTTTGTTATTAAAGACAGCAGTGAAATCAAGCTATTCCATGTTCAAAGATTGGAGTTTTGTTTGCATTTTCTTTCTCCGAGATTAACAGAAAGTTCAAACTCCAACACTATATTAAAATCTTACTTTTTAAAAACTGCATTTCATGTTAGCTAAGATTGCTCTTGATGTTGTAAAATCAACCATTTCAATAAAAACAACTGCAGCACAAAAAAGTTGCCATTCAGTCGAGTGGAAACACAATATTATCACGTGTTTCTTTACCATCCACACTCCCATCAGCACTTTGAATCTGCATAATTAAGCAGAATCCAAATCAGATTATTTTGTTGTCAAAGAAAACAGTCTACTGAGGTAGGTGGAGCACAGAACTTTCCATTTCAAAAGTAGATTTTACTTCAGTTCAAAAGCTAGCATCTACATTTATCAGAACTAAAACAAAATATGCTCACCAAGAATGGCAAACATGCGAACGGATTTAAAGCTGCAAGAATTCTTCTATCATCTAATGAATGGCAAGTTCAGCACATTGCTTACAGTGTGCACAAACTACTTCCATAAAAGATTTTGTATGAAGCTTTTAATTTGCCCTATATGAGCTTCCTAGGGCACAAGATAATTTTCTTTCTAAGAGAAGAATAATGATTGTATGTCAAAAATAAATGGATTTTTTTAGTTATTTTATTCCATCTACTGATTGTTATGAATATTTTTAGTTATGCTCTCAAGTATAGCAAGATTAAATTTTAGTTGTTGTAAACCATATTTCCAAAAATGCAAATTACAGAGTTTTTCGGTTTCAAATTTTGCTGACTAGCAGAACAGCTAAATATTTGAGACCTAAGATTTTTCACAAACACCAAGAAAAATCATTCACCCTCCAAAAATGCAAAGAAGTTTTTTCCTGTACAAAGAATCCAGATTTGTTCAAGGAACAATATTTTCTGTAGTTAGTTCAAAATGAAATTGTAGCAACATCAAAAAAGCAAATTTCTCACATCTTTCACAAAAAACATGTTTAAAAGATACCTTGGCTTTATAAGGCTTACAGCTTGTGTGGCAGGTTTCTGGACATTTTATACTTTATAAAATAAATCCTATAGTAATTAATATGACTATCAGTAATCCCCGCACAGAAAGAACAAGCATAGTAATTGATTGGATAAGCATCTTTGAGAAGAAATATCCTCCACAATAATAATCCTCATATTATATGCATATGGAAACCACAAGAAATCAATTCACTGCAATATTTTGAAACATGCACTTTTAAACTACTAATTTCTCTATATAGGAGCCTACTGTATAGTAATGTATTTCTAGAAACAAACACAGTTTCTACTTGTCACAAAAAGTGTGTGGGCCTGCAGTTTTAGGCAAAGGGAGGCAGCAACGTACACAAATTACACTCTCCTCTACATGTTTGGATGCTGTGGTGCAAACAATTGCAATTAAAGTGATATACAACAGAAGCTGAAAATGGAGGGGAGGGAGGGGAGAGAGATTTTAGAAGGTTAAAGGATAGGAAGCAAAGCGTAGGACTAAGTGGTCAGTTTTCACAATGGAGAGATGAAAAAAGTGGTGTGCCCCAAGGATCTGCACTGGGACCAGTGCTGTCTAATGTAGTCTTTAATGATTGGGAAAAGGGCGTTAAGAGTGAGGTGATTATATTTGCAGCTGACGCAGAGTTATTCAAGGGAGTTAAAACACGACCAGACTGTGAAGAACTGCAACAGGATCTTACGAGACTGGGTGCCTGGACATCTAAATGGCAGATGAGATTTAATGTGGAGAAGTGCAAAGTGATGCACCTAGGGAAAAATAATCCAAACTATGCGTACACAATGCTGGGTACTAAGCGAGGAGTTACCACTCAGGAAAAGAATCTGGGGGTGATTGTGGACAATACACTGAAATCCTCAGCTCAGTGTGCAGTAGCAGTCAAAAAAGCAAACAGAATGTTAGGAGTTATTCGCAAAGGGATAGAGAATAAAACTGAGGCTGTCATAACGCCTCTATACAAATCAATGGTGCGACTGCACCTGGAATAGTGTGTGCAGTTTGATCGCCTCATCTCAAAAAAGATATAGCTGAGTAGAAAAGGTACAGAGAAGGGTAACAAGAATGATAAAGGGTATGGAATGGCTTCCGTACAAAGAGAGGCTTGACAAGCTGGGTCTCTCCAGCTTAGAGAAGAGAAGTCTGAGAGGGGACATGATAGAGGTTTATAAAATCTTGAGTGGTGTGGAATGAATAGATAGGGAACGGTTATTTAACCTCTCAAATAGTACTAGAACTAGGGGACACTCCATGAAATTAGCTGCCAGCAGACTTAAAACAAATAGAAGGAAGTACTTTTTCACTCAACGCATAATTAACTTATGGAATTTGATGCCCGAGGACGTTGTCAGGGCCAGTATTATAGCTGGGCTTAAAGGAGGACTGGATAAATTCTTAGAGAATAGTTCCATTAATGGCTATTAACCAAGTAGCTTACGGGATGAACTTCTTACTGTCGGGAGCTGGGAGTGAACAACAGGGAATGGATTGCCCATTGTGACGGTTGGTTCTTCTCCCATGCGATCGAGATTAGCCACTGCTGGGTTTGATGGACCATTGGTCTGACTCAGTATGGCACTACTTATGTTCTTATGTTCTAAGCATGGATGCCAAAGGGTCCTATGCATTTAGTGCCATTCATAGGGTCAATCAGTTGGTCAGATTAACTGGTTAGTGTGTTTTGGAAGCCCAAAATAAGGGAAGAGGTGAAGGGCCATGCAATGCAAGATCAATTTTGATATAAAATAAAACCTTCTTAATTCTTAAAGTCAGCCCAATATGAAAATGCTTCCAACCTTTTCAATAAATTAGAAATATGCTGCTTTTTAAACTTGGCAATTTTCTTTTATTTGACCTTTTATTAGATCAGGAATTTATATTGAAAGCTGTCAGTAATAAAATGATACCCCCTATTCTTTTAAGACAAGATGCATTTGCGCTTTCCCGTCAGAGACTAGTTCAACCATTTTACAGTTAAACAAAATTAATTCTGCTCTCAAAAATCCATTGACCTTAAGCTTTTAACAAACATTTTTCACTGCACAGATTATTGTCAATATTTACAAATCCTTAAAATTATATTTCACTGGAACAGCTTTTATTTGCTATATTAATATTTCTTTGCAAATGTATGCTTTTCCGTATCACAGAAGAAGAAACAGCTGCTACTCACAGGAAATCTCTGAGGTCCTACAGCAGGTCTTGGCTGACTTGGGACTGGTAGCAAGGGCACTGAAACAAGAAACACCTTTTAAATACAGTTTGGTTTGGCTAACAATGTTATTTTACAAAGAAGTCTCATAATAGGCAAAGATCCGCAAAGTTTGCCAGTTGGCCCATAGTTCCCCAAAATAACCAATAGCGTTGAAAAATTATTTCTAGCATGTAACAGGGCAAATATGATGCTCATGACAATTTGCATAATATAATTCTGTATTTTCTATAAGTAGCCTGTTATCAATCATCATTTAGCCTATATCAGAGTATACTGAAATTAGGGCTGAAGCGAGAATCAATTTCTTTCTCGCGGAAATCTTGTGAGGATCAAGAATTGTTATCGAGATCCCGGAACAATCTCGATAATGGTTCCATATCTCAGTCGATAATTTCTCTCGATATACCATTTATTTGAGTTTATATGCCACCCTTTCCAGAGGCTCAGGGCAGCTTACAACACATAAAAACATTTAAAACTAATATAAAAAAACCTTAACATCCCACAAAACACACCCAATACCACCTCTCCCCCCCCCCACAAAGCCACCCAGCCCCTCACCCAGATCCTCACCTGCCAATGCCTTTTCAAATAAAAAGGTCTTACACCACCTCTGGAAGATACTCAGGCTCAAATGAATCCCGGGGGGGGGGGGGGGGAGAGAGTTCCACAGCACTGGGGCTGTAAGTTCTTGTCATATGAGCAAAGCTAACAGACGGTACACACAGGCAGGCTGCATAGATGTTAGGGGCAGGGGTGCACTCAAGGAAAGGAGGGTCCAGATCACGAATCTGTGCCATGGATCTGTCCCCTAGTCTTGTGTGCACATCCTCCACTCTGTTCCCTTACCCTGAGGAAGGTTTTTCAGTCCTAGGGTATAGGAACTAGATCCAGGAACTGGAAAGAGGCCAGAGCAAGAATCCCATGTTATTATTAATTTTCCATGAGATACCATCTCACACAAAAATCGGTGCATGGGGAAGCAGCCTAAAATGTGAGGGACAGAAAAGTAGTAAGGAAGGAATTATGTGCTGGAGGTTTGCAGTTTCCCTTGCTGTCTGGGCTACTTTCCTCAACACACACTACAGGTTTCTCAGCACTAACTTTAATTTCTGATATTCACATAATCAGAGTTGTACCCCAGGGGGAAAAGTATGTTTTCAATAAAGGGCTGCGACAGGAAAAGGAAAAGCAGGGAGCTTCCTCAATCTCTACGGCAAGCAAGCACCTGTCAAAATGACTTCTTAAACTTACACAATGGACAAGCACAGAAAGCTCTATAGTCTGAGGTTGGCGTTAAACATACATTGGCCAACAGAGGCCATGCTATTGCCAAACTCATTTACTATAGCAAGCACCAGGGAACACTTGTGGAAGTTTGTCAAACGGTGAATGTTTAGATGGAAGCATTAGTTCATTGAACAGGCAAACTAACTTCAGAAGTGCAGTATGTCACATGGACATTTCATTGCCAGCTTAGCAAGGCACGGTGAGAAATTCCCAAAGTTGTATCAAACTACATACACTGGAAAGAAGGAAAATGCTGAAGAACCCCAATGTGTTAATTGTTATTCTTAGTCCATACCTATATGTCTGGTTTTCATCCACTTCTGTTGAGTATTTATATATCTTGCCATTTTATACATTGGCCTTGGTGGATTAAGAACATGGATCTCTGGCCTTTGGAGAATTGTGCTCAAACTGTGTATTAGGTTACAAATGACCATTAGTTTGACGGCCTCATCTCAGTTACTAACAAACATCTGTCTCTACCATGCAGTCATACCCCAATTTGGAAAGACAAACAGTCTACGCAAGACAGACCCGGGACTGAACTATATACGTGACACAGGTCAAGATCTGATCCCCATGCAGCTTTGTCGGGGTAAGGGGCACGTGCACACACAAAATAGCGACAGGTGAAACGAACACTGGTCTATCTATTTTGGTATTCTGCCTCTGGCAATGGCCTATTTTTAATTTTTTTTGTAGCTTCATTTAAAACTCAAGATGGATGATAGTTCAGACTCCAAGCACTTTCAATTGTTGGCTTCTCTGCTGAGACAGCGAGCAAGGCTTAAACAGCATTCAGACACTTTCCTAAGCATTAAATTTACCCACAAGTTCTTAAGGATAAAAGTGGACGAATGGGTGGCAAAGATGGGGAACAGGAAGACCGCTTCTCAGGTGAGGTTTTGGAGGACCTTTTCAAGTCACCATTCCACCACCATTTTTTTTTTTTAAAAAAACCCCAACGTAATTTCAAGTTAATTTTAACAGAGGAATTGTTATTTATTGTATAGTCATTTATCTGGTGAGAAGACTGCGTCCATTTCTTTCTAACTCAGGTATGGCCACTATCATCCATGCTTTCATTATCTCGAGGCTAGACTACTGTAATGCACTCTATGTGGTGCTACCCTTGGTGACTGTTCACAGGCAGTAAGCAGTAAGTAAATTGTAAGTCCACTGGGCAGGGACCTGTCTCCAAAAATCTATGACTAAAGTGCTGCATATGCCTAGCAGTGCGATAGAAATTATTAGTATAAGTAGTAGTACTGATAATACTACTAATAATAAGCTGCAGCTGGTGCAGACTGCAGTGGCCCGGCTCCTTTCGGGGGTGGGTCACCATGAGCATGACAGCTGTGCTCTACAATCTGCACTGGTTTCCAATAGACTTCCAGGCACGAGTCAAGGTGGTGTTTTTGATCTCTAAAGTCCTAAATGGTCTGGGCCCCACATATGAAACTCAGGCCCGGCAGTCTCGGTACTTACTCGATGCTTGGCAGCCGTGAGGGACTGGATGAGGACAAGCCAGTTGAGACTGAATCACGACAAGACAGAGGTGATGTTGGTGGGTAGGGCCGAGGGTGTGGTGGCTCCCATCATTGGTGGGGTTTGCCCCCCGCTGGCCACTCAGGTCCATAGTCCTGGGGGTGCTCCTCAACCCACAGCTCCGCCTGGATGGTCAGGTGGAGGCTGCGGCAAGGAGTATTTCACAAACTACATCTGGTGCAACGGCTTCGGCCGTATGTTTTGGATTCGGATCTGGCCACTATCATCCATGCTTTCATTACCTCCCGACTGGATTACGATAATGCACTCTACCTGGGGCTACCCCTGGCGACGGTCCGAAGGCTGCAGCTGGTGCAGAATGCGGCAGCCCACCTCCTAACGGGGACGGGTCGCCGCAAGCACATTACACCGGTGCTCCAGACGCTGCACTGGCTGCCTATTGTGTTCCAGGCCAAATTCAAGGTCTTGGTTATGACCTACAAAGCCCTAAACGATTTGCGTCCTGGTTACCTGCGAGACCGCCTCAAGCCTTGGGTCATTTCGCAGTCCCTGTGGTCGGCTGGGGGCGCCCAACTTGAGGTCCCCCGGGTACACTGGGTGGCTACTGCGGGGAGGGCGTTCTCGGTGGCCGCACCTCAGCCGTGAACTCTCTCCCATTGGAGACCCGTCTTTCCCCAGATCTCCCCTCTTTTTGTAGGTGTTGTAAGACCTGGTTGTTCTGCCGGGTCTTCGGGGGGGTTAGGGTTGGAGGTATTTGTAAACTGCTATTTTACATGTCATATTTTATGTGCCCATTTCATTTATATTCATGATTGTATTTTAATGATTTTATTGTTATATTTTATGTTGTTTGCCGCCCCGGGTTGCCAATGTGCAAGAGGGTGCGGGTTACAAATCTTTCATGAATAAATAAATAAAATAAATCTGAGATCTCGCCTTTCCTTCCATACTCCACTGCAGCCCTTGTGGTCAGTGAGGAGCACTCTCTTGCAGGTACAACCACATGACAAGGGCCCACAGGGTGGCATTTTCAGTTGCTGCCCTTGTATTGTGCAACTCCCTTCCCCCAAAGGTCCATCAAAGCCTGAGCATATTCTTGAGGCAGTATAATACTTTTATTTTTGGTAAAGTGTTTGGCAGGTGGGGTTAGCGGATGGGGGGGGGGGGTTCCCTTCTTTTGAGTTTTTAAAGGGAGTTTTATTGTATTTCTATTTTACGTGTTTTATGTAAGCCACCCTGAGCCTGAGGGGAAGGGCAGGATAGACGTCTGAATGAACAAACAAAAGAATACTGAGCTATCAAAAAAGACAACCTGGTACCTCAAATCTAAACTTTAGTAGTTTCCAAAAATGTTGGTGTGAAACTGATAGCAATGAGGAGAACAACCCAAATCCACAAACACAATATTTCTGTCAAATGATCATAATGGAACACAGCTCACAGGTAGGGAACATTAGAAGTATATAAGAGGTAAGAAAACTAAACATTAGGAAGCTGCAATATTCTTTGGATTGATTTACCAAGAAGTAAAGTATAAGACACTGGTAGAAAGTTATGCTTGTGTGTGGATCATCTTTGCTGGTTTGAGAATATCCATCAGGGGCTGGACGTGAAATTTCCACACAATTTGGAAGGGCCAGAAATTTGTGTGAACATTGAGCAAACAAAGATTCGGCCTGAAAGCTGCGATGACCTGCACGTAGAAAAAGTGTTCAGCATTGACAGCACAGGGATAAGACACCTATGCTGAAGTCTCAATATTTAGAAATCTCACCTTGCACTGGCGTGACTACCGGCCCTTTGAAATGCGGATTTATGTGTATGTTCTTTGGCTGTTGAGGTGTCACTGGGGGTGGAGTCAGCAGTATTCTCGGGGTTTCTAACTGGGGTGGCATATGGATCCCTTGAGGAGGAGAAGTATGGTGTTGATGCTGGAGGGGGAACAAAGGTTGGAGCTGCTGTTGCTGCTGCTGCTGTTGTTGCTGGAACAAATTTCTAATAGGCTGCTGATGAGGAGGAAACATCCTCTGGGAATGAGTCTGCAAAGTACACAAAACTGGAATTTAAAATTCTATTATGTCCTACAAAGCAACACGACAAACAGGAATACTCTTTTCAGAAAGCTTCAGGAAAAATGGTTCAGAGACACCTCCTTTCCTTTCCCGGTACCAGACTAGCAAGAAATATTAATATGACCAGCATTCTCATTCTGCTTTGAAGTCATGCGTGATGGGTGACTAACAGGCTGCAGGATTGGGGCCTGAATTAGTCCTGGTGAAGGTGCAGCCCACCTGAGCAACTGGGAGTGACTGCTCCTGTAAGGGTGTTAGTCCTGGAGAAGTTGCAGCCCTCCTGAGCAACTGGGAAGGACTGCTTCTATAAGGGTGTTGGTGGCCGCCACAAGCCACACCCCCTCCACAGAAGGTTCAGTGTGTGTTGGTTGGGGCTGGAGAAGGAGCTCAACAGCTAGGAGCTGGCCAAGGTCCTGCCTAGGAAGAGCCTGGTGGATGGGAGAAAAGGCTGAATGCCTACAGACTGGGCTGCAGCATCGCCGAGAGAGGTTTTTGATTTTATATTGGGATTTTGCTATGTTTGGACTGCTGCACTGTAAATAAACCTGCACTTGGTAATGGAAAGTGGTTGAAGTGGTGTAGCTCATTAGGGTCCTGATCCTGACAAACTTCATTTTACTACAGAGTGCAACACCTCAAACCACAATCAATTTGCAGCAAGCAACCATAAGGTAACAAGCATTTAATCAAGACAAAAAAGCTTACTGCCTTTCCTGATCACAAAACATAAATACTCTCTTTTGGAGAAATCATAAAACTTTGGTTTAATATTCTCTAGACAATTTGTTTCCATTGTGCAGTCTGTAGAAGCAAAGTTGTTCAAAAAAATTCAACATTGGGGCCACCTTCCAATTTGAGCAATTAGCCTTAACTAGTTTTAATTACACAAATTATATTTCATATTATCCAAGACGACAGGTATATTGCTGAAGCAAGAGACTGGTATATTCTACCAGTCGAGCAGCTATCTTTCTGGGACAAGCAAAGATACTTCTAGTATTCCACAGTATCAAAACATGCCATGCTAGAAACACACACAAAATTTATATTTACAGCTGTCATGCGCCTTATGGGCGGGACAGGGTGGAGGTCACAATAGTGACTTATCCTAAAATAAGTTTTCTTTCTTTAAAAAAAATAAATTACTATGCATGATGTCAAGATTGCATGTATGCTGCATTTTATTTCCGAAGAACAAGGAGCTTAATAAAGATAGGTAAGTCAGAGTAAATTTTCCCTTAGTTTTCTGAATCTATTAAATTCACAACAAAGAAAAGACTGTGCATTGATGTTACCGTTGTAGCTGGCTGAGTTGGTAGCAGCGCAGGCCTGTGATCCTTCATCCTTCCCCGGTCATTGTTGTCTCTTCTTTGTTCTCCCATTCCACGACACATTAAAGGGCCCCCTCGCCTCCCTCTTCTTGAGCCATAGCGTCCCTGTTTAAGCTGTCGCTCCCTTTCTTCAAATTCAAATAGCGCTGCTTTAGCTTCAGCAGAAAGTTCTGTTACATAGGAAAAATGGGTATGCTTTGGTGTTTGGCTGGTAGGATTAGAAGTCATCACCACAACTAGATTAAACTATAACATTTTACAGCCTCTGATCACCTTTAGATGGCACATTAACATTTAATTCAAGCAGTTTCAATTCTTTTATTCTTTTCTTGTATTTGTATCTGTTGCAAAGGTAATATACACCCACATTGAGACATGAAAGAAAATATATTTTTTTTAAATGCATTTTGAGTCATGTGAAAAGAGATAAGAGCGCACTGGAAACTTTGTAGCTATTTCAAAGCCACCAACAACACCGAAAGGTACTTAAATGCCTGTAACACTCTACAGGTGCCTACTGGCAATCACACGAGAAGGCTCATAATTTAACCTTAACAGAGCATTTTCTGCTTGGGCTATTATTCTCCTTCACCTCTGTTGGATTCACCACCATGCTACCATGTCCTATGATTGTTTCCGCCCATGCTCAAATGCTGGGACTCCTTTTTCTCAACCACTGCTTGCTCCGTTACTCTCAGGAAAGCTCCTGACAGATGCCCACAAAAGAAAACTAGAATTTACTCTCTACCACTGCCCTATCAATTATGTTCCTCTGACTGTGATCCCATACCCTTTCCAGGTGTTCAGAACAAAACAAAGCCCCTACAGAACTGTTATCTGTGCTCAAAGGAATCAGACAATGGAAGCACAGACATTGTACAAACTAAAACTGCAAATTGGAGAATTACTTAGTCACTGCTTGGTTTATGGCCAGTTACTCCCATCGACCCTCCTTTTACTGGCTTCTCTGGTGTCCAACCCTCTGAATATAAGAGCTATGGGTATTACACCTAGCAGAAGCAGTCCTTATTTTGATGGCCGTAGACATAACAGGAGCCTCAGGTGGGTCGTCTTCAGATTCATTCTCCATGATATAATGCAAGACACGTAGGTAAGCGCAGGTTCATGGCACAGCTGCTATGAGGGTCATATGATAACACAAGACCTCCCCATTTCACAAATGTTGTGCAATACATAGCTTCCTGTTACTGCTCCTGCCAGCGTTGCATAACACAGCTTGCAGAACCAGAAAGAAAGCATACTTCCTGTTAATATACATGATTCCATTGCAGAGAATACTATGCATGGTCATGTGGGTTCTATCAGTCGTCACAACGCACTTAAGGTACCCCTTTTTCTCAATGTCAGCTATTTGCCTCGAACAAGTTCTAAAGGAACATCATTTCCGCTGCTCCACCATGGTATACAGTAAAGAAATCTCATCTGGAACCATCTTTATCTGCTCAGCAAAGTAACTCATTTGGTAGCTAGTAAAGGATTTGAAATAAATTTTGCTCTCCAAAATTTTGTTGTACCTGTTACCAGGTACAGGTTCATCTTATCCAGATCCTGAGTGATTCAGTCCCAGGAATACCAGACACTCAAAAATCCTCACTATCATCTGAAAAAGACCACCACCACCTGGCTTTTGGGTTGTAAATAGTATATTATCTTCTGCATAGACTGCATTGTCAGAGCCATCATGGGGATGACAATGCAGCACTGGAATTGCAGAAGGGTATACTGAAGTATGGTAGCAAAATGAGAATGAAAACAGAAGTGGAAAACGTACCCAAGCCCGAGTCCACTCCACACGATGCGTCCAGTCCATAATGTATTGCACAAAAACCCAGTGATATGTCTCTTGCCATATCATCCCTGAATGTCACCACAGGCAGGGCTACAACCGTGGCTACTCCCATAACTGGTAACAAAACCCTTAAGTCGCTCTGAGAGCAGTCCCCAGTTTAACCAAGGTCTGTCAAACTCACTACACTGTCTTTCTAACAGTATGTCAGAAGCCAGCTAATTTCTAACACCACAGCAGTTAACACGTTATGGTTGGCTCAAGACAACAATGAGAGAACGCTGAATTTCTACACACTTCAGCTCTCTCATTCAGCCTTGCAAGACAGAAGTCTGTAAACAAGGGATAACTAGCTGAAATAAGCGAGACAGGCTGTGTGATTCCTGGATTACTTACCCACGCCTTTGGATCCTTCTGAAACGAATCAAAGAACTAGTAGGGGCTCACTCACTCATACAAGTTTCATTTTTTTACTTACCTGCACGCAGCACTTAAGGCTCCATTCCTTAGAGAGGACACAAGGTGGAGTAGGAGTGTTTGTAAACTACGTATTGTTGTTTGAATTATATTTGCCTGACGACTGATTGGTTATTTGCTTGACGATATAGGCCCTCAAGCCACCTTTTTACCAACTTAACTGTGTGGTGTCTTGTTTGAAGATTAACCTGGCTGCTCATCTGTGGCACGGGGGTGATGAGCTTGTGTGAGGAATTCACCCTAGAGATACACACCTGGGTCATAGCCAGGGCCCCGAGCCAAATGCGGGTCTGCGATTCATGGATTTCCCAGAAAATCCCTTTACCCCCGTGGAATCTCCTGCCCCGCTTCTCCCAGCACAGAATTTCCAGCCAGCGCAGGGGAGACATGGGGGCAGGGGGATGAAGAAACCCTTGAGGCTCCTTCCCGTAGGCCAGGCTGCATTGGGTAGGTGGGCTTGCCTCCCCACCTTCCCAGCCCAGCAAATCAACTCACTTGGTGGCGGCGGTGGTAGCAGCAGCAGTTCCTTTCAGCACTCTTCAGCCGGCTTCTTCTGGCCACTTCTTGGCCCCTCCCAATGGAGTCTCTCAGGGCGACACAGCCAGATGACATAATATGGCATGTGGGACAGGCCAGGAAGCGCCCACAAGGAGCCGGATGGGGAGCACTCAGAGGAGCTGCCACCACTGCTGCCTCTACTGGGTGAGTTGATCTGACAGGCTAGGAAGCGGTTTGGGGGGGGGGGGGGGGGGGGGGNGGGGGAAAGGGGGTAGAGGCAAGCCCTGGCAGCAACCACCAGCCCTCCCAACGCAGCCTGGCCTACGGAAAGAAGCCCCTGCACTGCATCTGCTAGGCTGGCGAGGGGGCAGAGGGAAGACCTGGGAGTCCCCACCCCACCCAACGCAGTCCAGCCCAGCAAGGTGCAGAATTGGGTCCTGAGCCTCCCAGACTCCCACAGAATTTGAAAAAAAAAAAAAATCCACGAGAGAATCAAGGTCCTGGTCCTAGCTTAATCCTTTCTCCCAAGAATGTACAACCCACGGCCCAACTTAACCGTCCATCTGAGCTAGTTGGTGCCAAATAAAACAAAATAATTAAAACTCATGTTGGGGCCTGCAACAGCAACATGGGTTTCCAGGCATGGCTGGTAGCCTTATATCTTTCACAGTCTTGTCTTTAAATATATGTTTCTCTTATTGGCACAGACTTAATTCCATGTCATTACTATTTCTGGATGAGAGGGCTAAGTCCCACTTCCAACCACCACCATCATGTGATCAGATGCACATGTGGACTCTTGGCTACAAAAACGCTGCATGTCACTCCAAGCTTTAAATTGCTACTCACAAAATACAATATGCACAAAGGCCTTTATTGCCATCACTTGCAGTTAGCCCTCTGCAATACTTAAGCTAAACCAGAAAGCTTCTCCCAACCCAAAGTCTAATTCTAGATTCTTGTGGGCTCATTCTACTCTAGTGCCATTTGTACCTTTGAAAACCTCACCCCTTAAAAATTCTGAGTTGAAATGTTTTATAATTTGCCTGATACAGTAATTTCTCTACAACCACTGAAGAAAAATCTGGCAAGGACCTCACAAAACAGGTACAGTATACAAAAAAGGAAAAGTTTAAAATCATGAGTTAAAAATCAGTGTCCTTTAAGATAGCCCTAATAAGGTGAGCAATTCACACACGACTGTTGAAGTGTGTGGTGCGCAGATGTGAGCTCCCTCTCTTGCTGTTGCTCTTATTTGACTGGAGGTAGATTTCTAATGGCTGAATATCTGGAACAGAAAAGCTACTGGCCAGATTTTGAGAGGGGTTAAAAGCACCTCTAAAAATTGCAGGGCATTTTTCTTAAAAGGGAAACTTTAGACTTTGCTGAGGATTGCAGAACATGGCAAAAAATGCAGACGCCTTGAAATTTCAGGATTCATTATACCTCTCTGCATACAGTTTTTGCCTGTTGCCGATATGAAGGCAGACTGATTCGGAGACAAGGCTAGACAGTCACAATCATTCTACATGTGCCAGCAAATTTCTGAGCAGCAGTTCCTATTCTTGGCCCCACCAGGCTAGAGGAAAACAGCAAAAGAACAATCCACCCTAACTATAGAAGATGAATTGGAGGTGGAGGAAGGCTTAAACTAGGCTCTGTAAAAAATCTTAATGAATCACTATAATGGGCCATTAGAGATTTTTCAGCTGTTTGCAATTCAATGTTTTCCCCTCCTGCAGCAAATACGTAGTTACTATGCTTACATATCAAGATTTAATTTCAGCTATAGCATGGTCAAAGAAAGAAAAAAGAAAAAGAAAAGGAGCTTGCTTTTAGAACAGCAGAACAACATACTTTCTAAACACTGAGATACAAAATAGTGCCGGCAGTTTCTCTCAAAATTTCAAATTGAAAAAAACAAAACAACCCTAGCCCATATGCTTAAACTATCAGCACAGACGACAAAGTTTCAGGAGATGATGAATGGGATATAGGGTTTAATGGACACTATTTGGCATTGTTAACTGTTAGCTTTATTTTGTGCTATCCCATCATACAATTTGGTAGTCCATAAACAGGTTTTTGACTAGGTGTCTGTGGAAGTACAATATGAAATCAGAACAGTAGTGTTTTAATTCCCTTTCATTCCCCAAAGGACCATAAAATTAGCTTCAAGATACAACTCTGGGCCCCAGCACTGCAAACAGATGCTCCTAACTGAGATCCTAGTGAAACCCTAGTGAAACACACCACATTTATTTAGAGTTGGAGCCTAAACACTTGGGGTCCAGTAAGGCAGAAGTCAAGCTTCTCATGATTAGCTTGTCTCCTGCTTATGAACCTGAAGAATTTTGGAACAGTGCTGTTACATATACTCTGAAAAATACCACAGGATAATTCTATTTAATATGTATCTGCACAATAAACTCTCTCCAAAGATAGAGTGTGGTATGAATGTATCAGAAGGCAAAACGGAGTCCTGACTCTGCCGAGGATGAAATAAGGTTTACTAACACAACTGCCTTTTGTACTGCCTGATTACTGACTCAATTTGTGACCTTATTAAACAACAGAGACGGAAGTGTGGAGCTGCTTTGAAAGTAATGCAATCATCTTTTTCCTGTCTTTGAAAAGGTAAAGTAGCCTGTTCTCCGCATAAATAAATAAGAAAAATTCTACATCGTCAGTAAATACTTCATTGGGTAAGAATAAGCCAAGAAAAACTATTTTTATACTCTCAGAGCATGAATTTACTCTTACTGCAACGCTTACCTCTCCTAAAACACTTCCAAATTACCTTTTTTTAGCTAAACATATCTAGGAGATAACTCTGTTTATGAGAGAAAATTTTATTTTATATATATATATATATATTTATTAAACCAGCACACACTTATTCTAGGCTTGACTATACAATTCTTTCACACAGTTAATGTGGTGAATCAGCAATTATTTTTCTAGTGCTTCTAAGTGTCAAGATTAATTTCACTATCCCTGGTAATAAAATGGTTTCAAATGACATCTTTAATCAGCAAGTAAGAATGCCTTCCTCCAATAGAGACAAGCTGTCACAAAAGGTCACCAAAATGTGACAGGATGGAAATTACGTTTGTAAATTCCACTGAAATGATAATTTCTCTTTAAGTGTTTTCCAGATTTTAAAGTAAAGAGATGTAGATATGCAACAAAGTTTCATTTGTTAAACCTATAATATCTATTAAAGAGACTGCTTGGTAATACCAAAAGATGGGGCAAAGTTTATATGCCAATACCAAAATTCTGGATTATTATTAGGTTGACAACGAACAACAGTTACTTTAGGTGCTTTCATTAGGTAAAATTAAAAATTAATATACCATTTGCTGAAATGTTCTACAAAAGGAAGCTTTGAGAAAGAGTATTTCAAATTTCGTAGTCTATCAGTGTATAAGTAGCACATATTTTAACATCCTTTATAGCCCTTTTTGTTTAAATCACAGATACATATGAAGGCAGTAAGTGAACTGACATCACCTACAAAACTTGATAAAAGTACTATACCAATTACTTGACAAGCATCTTCCTTTAAACTTTACCAAAACTATGGTTCACGCCTATTTCAGGGGCCTAAATCTATTACTGTCCTTGTTGTAAAACTTCTATAACGCAACCACTTCCATAGGTTTAACTACAATTGATTAGAACAAGCTGCAGTTAACCCAACAACACTTGTATGTGCATGCACCCAAGGCTTAAATCTCCCAAGGTCCTTAAACCCATATGCAGACATTTGGGGTAGTTTTGTACCCCAGACTTGTATATACTGCAACACCACACAAGTTAGTGGCTCTCCGGCTTGGACCTTTTAGGACATTGTCACTTGCTCCCAGGGGCACAACATACCCAAAGACAATGAGATTCAATTAACTGTTTCTTTCCTGTGAACACACACAATAGAAATTGCCATATGTGGTACATTTGTAACCTGGCAAATATTATCATGGGAGAAAATGGACCCCAATCAATCATCGTTTTATGTGACAACAGAAGCCAGTATGCAACACGACACACACAAACCCATCCCCCCTGCAGAGAGAGAGACACAGCCATACAGTCTTCTCCACCCAAATCAGTTTGCATAGGTTACAACAGAAGTCACACCCACAAACCCATCCCCCAGCAGACCCACAGTCTTCCACACTGTCATTCCACTGACTGTGTGCATCTTGAGGGGTATATTTGTACTCCATATGCCTTTCGGGCATCATGAGAGATTCCTTCAAATAGGCCAAAATGGCCTCTCTTGAAATGCAAATGACTACATTCCTGGGGTACATTTTTCAAAATTGCTGCCAGTTTGCAAATACATTGCTTTCAAAGACTCAGTTAATGTTGTTTGAACCTTTCTGTGTTACTTTTTAAAATAAAATCACTAGTTTTGAAATAAATTGTTATTGTTTACTGAACCTTTATCAGGGTACACATACACCACAAATCTACTAACTTTGCTCTTTTCACAGGAATGCACTAGGGTTAATAAAGTCAGGATCACCCTCATCTCCAGGTCAGTGAGACCTCTCCTCAGTGTAGGTTGTCTCTGCATTACCAAGCCAGAACTGTTATTAGAGCATCCAATGCCCAGAGCAAGACTGCTTGGCTCAAAATAGCCAAGACTTTGGGGTCCCACTGAGATAATTTTAATTCTGGGGTGTTTTTTGTGTACCATAAATAGCATCAATCCAAGCATGCCCAACATCTGTAACATGCTCCTTGCTAACTGATGTCCACGATGGCATATCTTTTTGTCAACTCCACAATACCTTCGGTCTGGTCTTCTAGCCAGAAACCTTTCAAAGAGAGCCATGTTAGACACAGCTTGCACATATTATATCTAAAACGGACAATCTGGGCCTTTGAATGGTTTATCATGAATCACTAAAGTAGGCGGCCTACCTAGATATCATTAGGTGATATCCTTGCGTACATGTAAACTTGCCAAAATCTTCTACATCAAAAAACTAAACAAGATTTTTCTACAACATTTCAAACTTTGTTCCTCACACCTTCTCTGGGTAAAAGCTGTGGTCTTAGATACAAGGACAGCTTCTGCATGTCTTTTTTTAATTATTATTTTAGAGTATTGGGGGAGGAGGGGGACTTTTTTCCCTCTTTTGTCCAATAGCATCAACAGAATGACCTTGCTTGTCAGGGAAGAAATGAATTCACTGCTTGCTATTGAATTGTAGACGAGAGTCAAGAGCAATAATCTGGAGGAATCTCTGAAGCAAAATCCGTAACGTTGCTGTATCCTAAATAACAAATGGTCATGGAGGATAAAAAGGTCCTTGATCTCTCTCCAAAAATAGGTTCTCTGAGGCAGACCCTGGTGGCCTATTTAAAAAAGCCCGAGGCTTTTAGTGCTAGAGGTTATTGCTGCTTATTTTGGCAAGAAGGCAGAAGCAAGTATACCAAGTAGCTCTGTACCCCGAATTTCTGGTTGGGGCCTTTCCCTTGCCTCATCTTTAGGTAGAAGGGAGAAATGGTCAGATTGTCCAGGGAGAAGATTAGCTCATTTATTTATTTATTTTATTATATTTCTATCCCACCATATCCTGCCTCAGGCAGCTCATGTCCTTGCTCTCATGACATCTCATCTCTAACAAAAGCATCCTGTGGCTCATACAGTAAATCTTTACAAAGTCCTGATATGGGCAGTCACACATATCAATAGGTATCAGAACCATTGACTCCATGCCTTTTTATTAGACCAGTAGTATCAGAAGACCGACTTTTTCACACTCCAGTTCCTGGCTTGTATGCCTATTTTCTCTTCAGGAAGGACGTGAAAGCCTTCTCCCACAATAAGAGTAGGTATTTCGCTTCTGCAGTACAGAGATGAGGCCCCATGGATGGGCAACTGCTTTTCCAAAAAGTGCCAGAGCATCTGCATCACTATCACTGGTACCCAATTTTGAATTTAGCCAGGCCTGCTTCTGTCTCATTGTGTACTAGCATCCAACAGCAGTTAGTGCTAGCAAACACTTCAAACACCTAATGCTGCTCTTGTGTGTCTCATCAGTAGATGTTTAAAGTGCCATCATTATGTGATGCCCACAATGAGTGATATTCAGTAGGTCAAACCCAAACTACTCAAGAGAGGTTTTATTTATTTATTTTAAAATCAGATTATAAATGTCCACCAGGCACTATCAGGCCTCTTCAAATGCGCCCTGAAAAATAAGATACCTCAATTTTTGATATCAATGAATTAAAATGAAACACTAAGAAACTTGAAAGTGAATTTTATCATTACCTTTACAACACTGCACATAAATGAGGCATCACTTCCTTAACTAACCCATAGCAATGGCCCTTCTCATTTCATTGTTGAAAGACTACCAAATAGGTCTAATGCAGATGGACATATACCACATACCAACATTGTGCCATAAAGTTGGTTCTTAACTGGGAGAGGAATAGCGTGGACAAGTTAAACCTCTAGAAAATCCAGCACTGACTAGAGGAGGAGAGGGTCCAGAGCTCAGCTCAGCTCCTTGGCTGCAGAGAAGGCCCTATTCTTGGAACAGGAAGCTTTACCATCAATAGGCATGGATAATTCACAAACAGGATAATCTGCACTCTGAAAATTTGGAGCTGACTATGTTCCTTTCACCTATTAAAACCTGAACGCTAACTGCAAGCCTTGTCACTTAAGGAAATTTCAGCTGCTCATTCCCAAGGTGAAAAGTCGAGAATGGCAACAAAAGTTCACCAGTTAACTTTTGATAAAAAGGAACAGCTTTAACGGAGTCCAACAGGTGCACATTTATTATTATTATTATTATTGGCATTTTTATAGTGCCTCCCCTTTGGAAGAACAATTAAATCTGTCACGCAGACACAAGGCTGAAAGACTCCTCTCAAATGGTCCAATTCTTGGTTTTCACCTTGAGAACAATGTTTAACAATTTGAAAGGTTCTAAGCGATCTAGATTTTTAGGTTCTTTTACTACGTTACATGAGAATATTACCACACACGCCACCTTGCATTCCCACTGAATCTTACCCAAAGTTTCTGGAATGTTTCTTCTCTCTCTTGTTACATCAGAGAGTCTAATGATTGTTCCTTCTTTTCGTTCCGTTTTGAAACGCAGTCGGCCAGACTCTTCATCATCATCCTCTTCTTCATCAGATTCTTCTTTTGTTTCCTCTTGAATTTCCAGATTCTCAATAGCTGCCTGTATTACAAGTACAAATTCAAATTACTTGAAAGATTTTCAGTTTGCTAAAACATTAATAATCTAAAAGAATCTTTGTCAGTACAGTAAACAAGACAATCATCTCCTATAGGAGAGTGTTCCATTGCTTCTACATTTCTGGTATTATACAGAATTATGGTGTAGTTTGAGAAATTCAGGCATATAACCACATCTGACAGTTCTGTTTGGTCAGAATGTATTGAACACTATCTGTGCATTTGAGGGAGAAACACTATGCAGAGTCTTGTGAGACAGGTAAATTGGCTAAAGAACTTTGGAAAGGAAAACTGGTCTCTTACCTCTGAATTTTCCTTCTGCGGGGGATCCTCCTGGCCGGCCAGTCAGGATAGTAGGGTAGATCCTGGGTACCACTAGGAGGCAGACAACTAATTTTTTAGATCCCTAATCCCAGGGATCTATCCTCTGTTCCCCAGTCTTTCCAAGTCTTATTAACCTGCTTGACTTACGTTAACTTTATCCTATGTTTCCAACTTGTCTAACGCTCTAAACTAGAGAACTGGATGCCAACCTATTGTAAATCTCTCTCTCTCTCTCCTTCTCTCCCTTTATTCAAAACCAACCAACTCTTCGTATGGTTCACGAGATTTAGGAGACAAGGTAGTCAAACCCTGCTCCGACACCACAGAGTTCTGAACACTCCGGGTGGGGAGTGGCCGGCCAGGAGGATCCCCCGCAGAAGGAAAATTCAGAGGTAAGAGACCAATTTTCCTTTTTCCCAGGGGATCCTCCTGGCCGTCCAGTCAGGATAGTAGGGACGTACCCAAACAGTACCCCAAATCACTACTATGGAAGGGTAAGCAGAGAGGAGAGAACCCTAAGAGGAAGAGCTGAGGAAAAAAAACTTCAGTGGTGTGTCTGTTTAGAGCACCGCCTGAAGGACCCTCCTTCTGAAGGCTGCCTCCATCGAGTCCTGCAACGGGATCCTGTAGTGCCTTGTAAAGGAATGCACCAAGGACCACGTTGCGACACGACAGATCTCCCCATAGGAGGCTGCATTCCTGAAAGCCTGCGAGGTAGCCACGCCCCTTAGAGTGTGTGCAAATATCCCTTTCGGAGGCACCTTGCCTGAAACCCCCCTTCTCTGGGGATTGTAAGAAACGAAAAGGGTCGAGGTTTTCCTAAACGATTTGGTTCGGAGAAGGCAGATCTTCAGTGCCCTGCTAACGTCCAAGGTGTGCCAGGTTCATTCTAATGAGTGACCTGGGTTAGGACAGAAAGAAGGGAGATTAATTTCCTGTTCTCTGTGGAAGTGTGAATCCACCTTAGGGCAAAAGGCCAGATCCAACCTGAGGATCACCGAAGACTCCTTGAAGGAGCATAGCGCTGGATCGATGGATAGTGCCCCCAATTCTGACACCCTCCTGGCAGAAGTAATCCCTATGAGGAACGCTAGTTTAACAGATAAGTATAGGGAAACCTCCTTCAAAGGTTCGAAAGGGTGAGGGCCCCGAGTAGAAGGTTCAGGCTCCAGGAAGGGAAGCGATGAACCACAGGAGGAGAAATAATTCTGGCCGCCCTGAGGAACCGCTTTAATGTGGGGGTGGTCAGAGATTCTGTGACCCCTGATAGTGCCTAGCACGCTATTAAGAGCCACTACCTGCCTCTGTAAAGTGTTGGGCTTCAGACCCCTCTCTAGACCCTGTTGTAGAAACTCTAGGACACTACTGATTGGCGCCCTGTCAGGCTTGATTGCCCTACTCTGGCACCACCGAGTGAACATAGCCCAGGTGCTTTGATAAATACACTTGGTTGCTGGTCGTCTGGATTGCAGCATAGTTTCTAGAACTTTGCTAGAATATCCTAATTTCCCTAAGGCCCTCCTTTCAACCTCCAGGCTGTCAGTTTGAGCGCTGCTGGGTTGTCGTGTCTTATTGGTCCCTGAGTTAACAGGTCTGGCAAGGTTGGTAGTCGGAGAGGGGGTTCTGCGCTGAGGTCCAGCAGATCTGCAAACCATGGCCTCCGTAGCCAAAAGGGAGATACTAGAATGACCTCTGCACCCTCGTTCTTTATCTTTGTTATGGTTCTCTGTATGAGATGCAACAGAGGAAAGGCGTATAGGCGACCCTGAGGCCACTTGATATTCAGAGCATCGAAGACTATCGCCTCGCTGTCCAGGTGATGAGATACGAATATGTTCGCCTTCGCATTGGCTGGAGATGCGAAGAGGTCTATTGTGGGGGTGACGAATCGATTGGTTATTACCTCGAATGCCCTCGGGTGTAGTGACCATTCTCCTTGGTTCAGGTCTATTCTGCTGAGCCAGTCGGCTTGAGCGTGGTTGCCATCTGATGGAGTGTTTCTGATCTTGAGCCACCTTGATGGTTCAGATAGGCCTTTGCCACC
This sequence comes from Sphenodon punctatus, assembly GCA_003113815.1. Lineage (NCBI taxonomy): Eukaryota > Metazoa > Chordata > Lepidosauria > Sphenodontia > Sphenodontidae > Sphenodon > Sphenodon punctatus. The sequence continues at coordinate 3,037,568 of QEPC01011998.1, read as the reverse complement.
ATGTTGTCCGTGTATACTAGTATGTCCTTGCCTCGTAGAGTTGGGGCCAGGCTCCGAAGTGCCTGGTAGACTGCTCTCAATTCCAACCAGTTGATATGATGCTCCTTTTCCCACGGGTTCCATTTCCCCTGAGTTGACAAGCTTTGTGTGTGTGCTCCCCAGTCATGGAGACTTGCGTCCGTTGTTAGGGTTGCCATCTCTGGTTCCGTGAGGGGCATCCCGGGAACGAATCGGGATGGCAGTAACCACCATCTGAACGACTTTTTCAGATCGGTTGGTTATCAGTACCCATGGTTTTTCTCCCCGTATTATGTTGTCCTGCCAAGGACGCAGGAAACGTTGGAGGGGTCCGGCATGGAACCTGGCCCATCATATGATCCCTAAGCATGAGGTCATGGCTCCCAGAAGGCTCGCTAGGGTCTTTAGTTTGATTCTGCGAGCTTTCAAGACCTGCTGGATCAGATTGAGGCGTTTCCGTTGTCTCTGCTGAGACAGGAAGACTCTGAAAATTCTGGTGTCCAACACCACCCCCAGATGCTCTAATATTTGAGAGGGATCGAGATGGCTTTTCCTGAAGTTGACCACGAACCGGTGCTCTTGTAAGTATGTGATAGTCTTGTATACGTCCCTCTGGGCTTGCTCGTAGGTTGGGGACTGTATCAAGATGTCGTCCAGGTAGGAGTGCAACTTGATCCCCTCCGTCCGCAGGTTCACTACGAGCGCTACCAGGACCTTGGTAAAGGTCCTCGGTGAGGTTGCTAGACCAAACGGGAGCGCTGTATACTGCCAATGTTGATGGCATAACTGAACCAGAGCCACCGTCGATGGGCTGGTAGCACGGAAACGTGAAAGTAGGCCTCCTTCAGGTCGAGTGATGTGGGCCACTCTTCCTTCATGATTGCAATGCGAATAGATTGTAAGGTCTCCATTTTGAACTTCTGAACCTTGATGACCTAGTTCAGGATCTTTCCCATGGCTCCAACACTGCTCTCCATTCATCTGATTTTTTTGTGACCAGGAAGAGATGGAGTACAGTCCCTGGCCTTTTTCGCGGTGAGGGACAGCCTCGATGGACCACAGTCTGGATACCTCCTTTCACATTGCTGTTTGGCCAGGTCGTTGGAGATCAGAGAGGTGCAGAAGAACTGTCGGGGGGTGGGTGGGGGGGACAGGAGAATTCTATCGTATACCCCCTTAGTATGGTTTGGATGATCCACGTGTCTGTGGTTGCGTGCTTTCACTGGTCTGCGAATCGTTGAAGTCTGCCCCCCAGTTTCTCCTGGTCCTCTCCATAGACTGCGGCCCAGTCAGGCATCCAGCTTGCACGGCGTGGATTCTGACCCTGTTTGTTTCAGTTGTCCTGGCCCTTTTGTCTCTGCCATCGGGCCCTGTATCTCTGTTGATTTCCCGTGTGGGAAAAATGGTTGCCTTGAGCCCCCCGTCCCTGAGGAGGATGCATTTTAGGGACTAAAGGAACGTTTTGGGGCTCCCACGCTCTGCAGAGTTTGCTTCTTGTTCTTATTGGTGGCGTCCGCCAGGACTTTGTCGAGACAAACCCCGAAGAGTTTGCATCCCTGGAATGTGCCCCCGACCAGAGCATTCTTGGAAGTGCTGCCTCCCTTCCAAGATCTTAGCCACAGGTGGCGGCGTGCTGCCACATTGGATGCTGCTGCCCTGGACTCCCAGCCGAGCATGTCTGTCGACGAGTTGGGTACGAAGGCATAAGCGAGCTGTATTCTGGTAGATAGGACTCTGGTCATCTTTGAAGATATCCTGGCTCCCCGGCTCGCTTGATCCAGGTCATTAGGGCCCTTGAGAAATAGGAGGTTAGAGGGGCCATCTTTATGATGGTCGAAATTTCCTCTAAGTTCCTCCTCAGATTGCACTCGATCCCCTTGTCTGTCGGGTCTCAGGGGTAGCATTCCCCTTTGGTGGGAAAGATCGAGTTTCTGGCCAGCGAGGCAGCCGCTGCGTCCACCTTGGGGATGGCGAGCAGACTGTTCTTGTTCTTGGATAGAGAATAAAGAGCCAACTGAGCCTTGGACAGTCTGGATCCCTTATTGGGCCTCTGACACTCTCTCTTAATAATGCGCTCATAGGCCCTGTCTAAGACCATCCCCCTATCCCTAGCTCTTGCTCGGGGGATGTACTCTCTGCCCTCTTCTTCTTTTGAGGACTCCGGAGATGCTTCCTTCTCCTTTTTCTCCTTAAGGTGGAGGGTCTTGGTGACCAAGTCGTATATTTGGTCCCTATATTTGTTGGGGAAGTGCCTGTCTGGGTCAGACGGGGCATCTAACCCCTGTTTGTCCTCCCCTGATCTCTCCTCGCTGTCTGAGGCTTGGTCAGACACTTCCCCCTCCTCCTTGCTGCTTTTTCTGCGCAAAGGTCTGCATCGTCTTTTTTCTTCCTAGCCCCTACCTCGTCCTCTTCAGAGGACTGCACAGATAGCACCTCTTCTGGGGGCTCAGAGTCTGAGGAGGTAGAATCCAGGGGCCTACCGGATTTACGTGGCTTCTTGGCCCTAGGTTTCTTTCCCTTCCCCGCCCCCTTCAAGTGCCCCTTGAAGGCTCGTTCTGCTCTTTCCGGGGGGTGGGGGAGGAGGACCTCTTCCTCTAATTCCGAGAGGATTTCCTTTAGTACCTCCATCTGGAGATCTTAAGTTGGAGGGTGGGTGCGAGCGGGGCTCCCTGAAGCAGAATGCTTCTCTGCTTCCGTCTGCTCTGTTGTGGCCCTGCGCTTGGGGGCCATGTTCTTTCCCCTTTTTGCACCTTTTCTTGGTCGCTGGAGAGGGGTGAGGGAGGGGCCGGCCTAGCCTTCGAGCCGTTGCGGCGCCGTGGGATAGATTTGCCAGCGGCCGGGATGGGTCCGAATGGGGAATACCCGTCCCGTGTCGCTGTTCTGGACACCAGGCCTGCCTGATGGGCGAGATCGGGAGGATCAGCCCCCAGAGAGTGGGGGTCGAGTCTCTCCAGGGCAGAGCTACCCAGGCCGGGACGCCGCGGCTGGAGGTCTGGAACGGCAGGAAGAAGTCTTCGGCCGTCGGACGGGAAGGAGGGAGGGAAGGAGGATCTGAAGGGGCCCTTCCCCGAGAACGGATTACTTGCCGTCCCTGCTCGGCCCTTCTCTAACGAGGCAAGGTTTGCTGCGCCCATCTCTCTCCGCTCCAGCGGGGTGAGGGTAAGGCCCCTAGTGAGTCCCTTCTGGGTTGCCGCTCTCACTCTTCGGGAACCCCTGCACCAACAGGGAAGGGGTGCCCGGCCACGCTCCAAGATCCCTTCGCCGAAGGGAGGTGAACAGGGAGAGAACTTACTCCTCCCCTGGCACCCAGAGCTCCAAATTCCTGTCCTGTCACTGATTTTCCTTTCTTTTAGGACTGCTCAGTAAGGAGACAGTCAGCCAGCGTCCTAACTGTGCCAAGGCAGACAAGTCTGGGGAACAGAGGATAGATCCCTGGGATTAGGGGTCTAAAAAATTAGTTGTCTGCCTCCCAGTGGTACCCGGCAGGATCTACCCTACTATCCTGACTGGACGGCCAGGAGGATCCCCCGGGAGAAGGTACTGAATATTTAATCAGAATCTGATTAGACAGTCAGATCCTATCCTCACAGGGTAAAACTGGCTATTCTATAGATTTTAGGGCTTGGATACCAATGATTCCGAGTGTTTATATCCAGAGCAACTGTCAACAGCATGTTCTCAATAGATACTGGCCAGATGCTTTCACATTTCTAGCTAATTCTGCTTATGATGTAAGGAAACATTCTATTGATGGAAATCACATTTGTACAGGTCAGTTGGTCACCTCATCCAAAAAATGGTACATTTTACAGTACTCTACTTTAATAGGCTCAATCTATATAGCAAAAGATTACACATTTGGTTCTCCAGTTATATTCAAAAGCCCTTTCTTTGGGGGGGGGGGGGGGGGAGGCGGGGGAGGAGAGAGAACACCTTCGTATTTACAGGAGAACCATGTCCCAAATATTTTCTCTCTCATCTCTAGCCTACATGCAGAATAGATCGTTGCTCATGTCCAATGTTAGAATTAAATTGGATTTCTGTGATTGGGATAAAATTTGATTATAATACAACATTTAGCACAAAAAATATGTTGACAGCAATCAAGGTGACAGATTTGTTTATATATAAACATTTTTTTTCTTATCAGAGATACATGTATTGCATGTAAATTTTACTGTGTTTGGCAAACAGAAAAACATATGCTTTGTGACATGGGAGCTTGTCACAACATCCTAAGTCAGTGGTTTCTTTCTTGAAAAGATGCAATAAAATCAGTTAGACAAGAGATATTCACCAAATACCATACACTATCTTATGATTGTTTTTAAAATATGGAAAACAAGTACCCTGACTAAAACATCCTAGCCAAAGTTCCAACATCATGGTTTTAAAAACAAAACCCCCTCAGAATCCAGGATGAGAAATTACTAAGGATATTCATCCTTGCCTCAAGAGGTAGCAGTGAATGCTAAGAGCAGCTAGAATGCTAATCTTGTATAAGTCTCGTACAGTGGAGCTGTTCCAGGTGGTGAGGTGGCTGGTAAGGGTGATCAACGCCTCCCTTCGAGAGGGCAGAGTGCCGGAATGTTTGAAGGAGGCGGTGGCCCAGCCTCTGCTCAAGAAACCATCACTTGACACGGATACGTTCGCCAGCTATCGGCTAGTCTCTAACCTTTCCTTTTTAGGGAAGGTTATTGAATGGGTGGTGACTCAGCAGCTACAGGAGCATCTAGATGGCCTCAGCTTCCTAGATCCCTCCCAGTCTGGCTTTCGCCAAGGATATTGCACTGAGGCCATACGCTTGTGGCCTTGGTCGACGACCTGCACCAGGAGATGAACCAGGGATGTTCGATCCTATCGGATCTCTCCGTTGCTTTTGACACGGTTGATCATGGGCTGTTGGTGACTCGCTTGCGGGACCGGGCAGGATTGGGTGGGACGGTTCTACCGTGAGCATTAATACTTGCATAATTAACTCAATTTGCATAACTATGCATGCTTGGAAGCAAATTTGCAATAGGTTTGACATAGAATCACAACTTTGATTAGCAAACACAACTCAAATCCTCTGGAATTTCAGCACCTCCCTCACACAAACATAGGGCCTTTAGACCCCACCCACAATTCATCTCCCAGGGGCCTATTTACCCTCGGGTCACGGTCAGGTTGGCTGATTCTGCGAGGATTGGCTGATTCTGCAAAAATCACTGCAAATTGCAGCAACGCAGTCAACTCGGGTCCTGCGTATGAGGAGAGGCTTGGTATGTTGGGGCTCTTCAAGCTTGGAGACGAGACGAATGAGAGGAGATATGATAGAGGTCTATAAAATCATGAGTGGTGTGGAACTAAGAAACAAGGAGCAGTTATTTACACCCTCTCAGCTAGTACTAGAACTAGGGGACACTCCATGAAACTCATGGGTGGCAAGTTTAAAAACAAATAAAAGAAAATATTTTTTCACTCAGCGTATACTTGGGTTGTGGAATCTACTGCCAGAGGCTGTGGTAAGGGCCAGTACTATAGCTGAGTTCAAAAGAGGTTTGGAAAGTTTCTGGAAAATAGGTCCATTAGCAGCTATTAGTCAGACAGGATCAGGAAACATGATGGAAGCTGGGGGAAAACAACAGGGAATGGATCCCCCATTATGACCTGTTGGTTGCTTCTCCCAAGCCACTGTGATTGGCCACTGTCGGAGACAGGATGCTGGGTTAGATGGACCATTGGTCTGACCCAGTATGGCACTTCTTATGTTCTTGGCACTCTGCAAGCCATCATACCACCTTTGGAATTAATGTGAAAGTTTTTCGTTCTCAGGGGGAAAAGGGTGAATATCTCCGTTCCCAGCATTTTGGGTCCCACTCCGTTTTCAAATTTAAATGATCAAGTGTAATCTGCCATCAGCAAGTACATGCAGTTAGGAGATCGCAACCATGCAACACATACACGTCATGTAGGTAAAGGTCATGCGTAAAGAGAAACAACAATGCTAACTGGTGTATTGTTTCTACTCAAAAAGTCCAGACAAGCAGTTCACAACTTATAAATCTGATGCACTTTGAAGTTTCTCTTTTCAAATGTCTTCCTAATAATTTTCAAGGAAGGACTAATTTTGGTGTTAAACTGGTTAAAACAGTGTCTCCTTTAAATCAATTACTAAAAAATCCCCAAGGATTTGAGTTGATGGAAAAAATCAAGATTAAAAGGGCACATGTATGCAGGCTCATTAACAGAGTTTGCTAGCCCTATAGTTTGTTGTCCCTCATTTTCCCACTGGGTTTGAGCTGGTTAAATTTTCTCTTCTTGGAAAGGAGCTTGAGGACATGTTATGCCTAACAGCAAACTAATTCCTCCTACGTTTCTTCCAATACGTGCACCTATGTACAATGAGCTTTCTAATCTTGATTAATGTATGATCCTGGGCAAAAGATTTTTAAGAAGAATCAGTCATTTTCCCTCAACGAAACTGTAAATTTTGGAACAAAATGAAGATTTTTTACACACAAGATGGAATTTGCTAACATCAAGTGTCTGCTCTCAACTACTCTGATACTCCATCAGAATACAGACATTAGGTTATGATGCTGCTAAATATTTTGGAAGCAGGAATGCATGGTCTTCAGAATTAAACATTCAAAATTATTGAAGGTAACCTTCAAAATGCAAGTCTGGGTGTTATTAATAAGTCTTAAGTTTTATAAACGTTGTTTCTTCAGTCCTACTGAAGAACAATCCTTCACAGCAGATTTTAGATTTGTGCCCACTTTATATTTATCCCTTTCTTTTTTGTATCCCAGAGTTGCAGTTATCTGATTTAACAACATAGTAACATTTAGGAAGAACGTTCCAACTATAAAACCGTTAAGCAGTGAAATAAACTGCAATGGGAGGTTGCTGATACAATCAAAGACAGTTAAGCTGTTGTAAAATTGTGCATGGTCCTGGCACAAATGCTTATAATGTTTCTGAAGCCAAGATTGTTTGGGATTGATGAACAGATTGCAGGGGCCTCATTACTCATCTCAACAGTACAACTTGACATTATTTCATTAGAGTCTACATTCATGGAAGTCTAGGATAATAAAGTATCTACAACAGAGCAAGAAAAGCTAGAGCTGTTCAATACAGCACTACGCAGGGGAGGCTTTGCAATGTTAAGGATGGGGATGTGAACTTTCTATTCTAAGGCATGTGCCATTACAGTAAGCACTAGTGAGGAGGAGAGCCAATGCTCAATCATTTTTTAAGCTAGATCTTGATGTTTTGGTGAAATCTTGGCCCTATTTCATAACTCAATTTCCTCAATCCATCTTCTGGGTAAATGTGGGAGAATATATATATATATATATATGACTAAAATCACTTCAGTCCAGATATTACAAGGAAAACTTGTACAACTTATAATCGAAGGCAACTTCTAGGTTGTTCTTCAGGTGGTCATTGTAAAAATGTATTTTCTTGCCTGAAGGACCTTCACCTAAGTTGAGCCCGCTACGTGAGGATTTGTAGGCTTTTGTTCCTGGGCAATAGGATTCCGGCTTTTAAAAATCGATAATAAGAAACGGTCTTGACCTTAGGATTTCTCTATTCTAACATACCTCTTCGGATTCATTTGTAGGTGTTTGTGAATCAGCAACCTCCTCCAATTCCACTTCAGCTACATATTCTTCATGTTCTTCCATTCCTTGCTGTTCATTATATGATTGTATATACTCTTCATCCTTACAAAGAAAAACTGGTCTTCAATACAAGCTATATACGGTTTATGTTGCTTGTTATTTTTCCTACACTGGTCAAGAATAAGGGCTCTATCTTGTTTTATCTAAACTTTGTTCACTGTTACGCTCTTCTCCTACAAGAGGCAAGATTTAACAGGGGTTTTAAGCAGTTTGTGATTTCTGGGATATTAAAAAAGTATTAAACCAAGTATAAAACACAATGGCAACACAGATAATAGGGTATGAATTCGTTCCACTGGTACCATAGCCCTACTCGGACCTTTACATTAATTGTTTAAAGTGTCACTGTGCTACTATATACGTTAGTAGTTCTACTAGTGATAAATACAAAATTGGGTGGGTACTTGGTGAATTTTCTTTCTGTGTGGGTCCTGGCCAGTCACTCTCATCAGTCAGCACTCAAGGGGACATGTCTGCTTCGGCCAGCAGGAGGCAGCACTGAGAAATTCCACTGGGCATACCCCAAGCTCTCCAGTCATGACAAGCCCTCAGAAACAAGAGAACTGGAACAAGAACAACTACAACAAAGATCCCTCAACCAGAAGTGCAAAAATGAGGGAAACAAGTGATTTAAGCAGCGAATCGAGCCAAATTAAATAAGGATGCACAGCCAGGGTGGGTCAAGTGACTGACCGGCCAGGACCCACACAAAGAAAATTCACCAGGTAAGTACCCAATTTTCTATTCTCTGTGGGTCCTGACCGATCACGCTGATCAGTCAGCACTCATGGGACATACAAAAGCAGTGTCCCTGACTGAGAAAAGGGGAGGGAGCAGAACGGTGCTTAAATAGCCCCGTCCCCTCGAGTACTTTGATCACACCAACACCCTTTGTAGGACCCTCCTGTCAAACACAGCCTCAGCAGATTGCAACATGGGAATTTTGTAGTGCTTTTTAAAGGTGTGCAGAGATTACCATGTAGCCGCTCTGCCCACCTCCTCATAAGAGGCTTTGGCGGTGAAGGCCACCGATGTAGCCGCGCTCCTGAAAGAATATGCTGACATCTCCTTAGCGGGAGATCTGTCCTGAGTCCTATAGGCTTCCGATATGCACGCTGTGATCCAGCTGGAGATATTAGTTTTGGATGCTTTTTCTCCAACTCTATAATTTCTGAAATTAATGAATAAGGCTGTGGATTTTCTAAAAGATGAGGTTGTTCAAGTTACACCTTTAAAATCCACCTGACATCCAAGTTATGCCATAATTTCTCCCTCGCATGCTTAGGATGCAGGCAGAAAGAAGGCAGAAAAATTTCTTGAGACCTGTGAAACCTAGTGTTTTACTTTAGGGATAAAGGCATCATATAATCTATGTAAGACTGAATCTTGTCTAAAAATGCATCTGTTTGGATCCACTGAAAGACCTCCTAGTTCAGAAACACATCTAGCAGACGTGATGCCAATCAAAAAGGCCAATTTGATCATCAAATAGTACAAAGAAATGTCCTGGATTGGACATTTCAAAGGGTGTTTGCAAGAGTGCTTGCAACACCATGTTATGGTCCCAGGATGGAAAACGATGCACCACTGGAGGAGACTGGAGTCTGGCAGCTCTAAGAAATTGCTTGATATGAGGGTGTAGTGATAGCCTCTCCTGAGATTTAGTGTTCAGGGTGTTGTTCAATGCTGCCACCTAGCAGGCCAGAGTGTTAGGACTGAGATCCTTCTTCACACCGTCTTGTAGAAACTGCAAAACATTCCTGATACCTGGAGAACATGGATTGACTGTGCGAGTCTGACACCACTTGGTGAACGTCTTCCAGGCTTATGGGGAAATACGACGTGTGGATTTTCTTTCATCTGCCATAAGCATTTTTATTACTTCCCTTGAATATCCTAAGGCCTTCAGGGATTGCCACTCTATCTCCAAGCTATCAGCTTGAATAGGTGGGGATTGGGGTGGCGAACCGGTCTTTGGATGAGAAGATCCTCGTGTACCGGTAGGAAGAGTAGAGGCTCTGTCTGTAGATTCATCAGATTTGAATACCAGGGTCTGCGAGGCCAACTGGGAGTGACCAGTACGAGTTGTGCTCTTTCCTGTCTTAGCTTAGCAATGGTCTTGGATATGAGCGTTAGTGGTGGACACGCACACAGGAGTCCCCAATCCCAGGGAGCACTGAGTGCATCGCACTTGGGTGTTTGAATCGATAGTAACCTTGGTACCTTGTGATTCTCTCCTGAGGCAAAGAGGTCTAATCTCTGTCAGTCCGAACATTTGAACGATCAATGAAAAAATCTCATCTAAGAGGGACTATTCTCCTGAGTCGATCCGCCACCTGCTTGGCCAGTCGGCATGTACATTTGACTGTTCCTTGATGTGTACTGCCTTTATGGAGAGCACATTCAACTCTGCCCAATGGAGGAGACATGTCACCTCCTTGGACAGCTAACAGGATTTTGACCCCCCCTTTGGTTCTTTACGTATGTTCGGGTCATGGTGTTGTCCGTGTGGACCAGGATGCGAGACCCCTGAATCTGTGGGGAGAAGTAAAGCAGTGCGAGTCTGATAGCTTTCAACTCCAACCAGTTTATGCGGTTTCTTTTTTCTTCTGGTGACCAAGTCCCCTGTGTAGAGAGCCCCCTCAAATGCGCCCCCCCCAACCATACAGACTTACATCTGTTGTCAACACGATTCTGTTCGGATCTGACAGCGGAGTCCTTTGCGACAGTCTGTGGGGTGTCTGCCACCACTCCAGGGCCCTCTATGTGGCTTGGTATCTGTACCTGAAAGTCCTGTCCCTTGCATAGCTGTCTTTGAAACAGACGTAGGAGGGTCTGCAGATGGAATCTGGACTGCGGTATCAGGTGTATGCATGACACCATCATCCCCAGTAATCCTGTGAGGTGTTTGAGTCCGGAAGTGGGTCACTGGAGGATTGAAAATCTTGTCTTGTCTCTGTAGAGTTAAGTAACCACAGTTTAGTTTGGTGTTTATAACCATGCCCAGGTGCTCCAGGAACGCATGGGTACAAGGTGACTTTTTCTGTATTTATTACGAATCCGTGTTGTGTCAAGACGACCATGATTCAGTTTAGGTCCCGTATGGCCTGTTGTGATGGCGATCTGACGAGCAGATTGTCCAAATACAGGTAGATGTTGATGCCCTCCATTCTGAGTTTCGGAGAAGGTTCGGGTGCTGATGCCAATCCAAATGGGAGAGCCGGATACTGCCAGTGCACCTGGTTGCAGAGGAAGCGGAGCCACTGTCTGACTGGGGCATATTGAGATGTGGAAGAATGCCTCCCTGAGGTCAATGGAGGTCAACCAGTCTTCTGGGGTAATTGCTCCGCATATGGACTGCTGTGTTTGCATGCAAAAAGGGTACACTAGTACTGACTTGTTGAAGGTCTTGAGATTTAAGACCGCCTGCCAGTCTCCCAATTTCTTTGGGACCAGGAAAAGGATGGAGTATAGTCCCTGCATTTCCTGTCCCTCTGGGACAGGAAATATTGCCCCTATCTTGTATAATCTCCTGATCTCGCTTATCATGGTGGAGTGTTTTTCCAGATTTGAAGATTTTGGGGAAGTGAGAAGTGGGGGATGGGAAGCAAGAAAGTGGGGATGGGGTGCTTGATAGAACTCTATGGAGTATCCATAGGCTATCATGTTTAGAACCCATGCGTCTGAGGTTACCGCCTTCCATAGGTGAGCGAACTCTAGCAGGCATCCCCTATGCTGGGCTCTTGCTTTGGACAGGAGATCATATAGTCAGGTCTCTTTGCTTCCAGATTTCTGTTTCTGGTAGGAGGATTGTTTGCTCTGAGTGGGTGTTCTACCTCTGGGTGACCACCTGGAACGTCCTCTGTGATCCCTATGGTTAGAGTAGTATTCCCCTCTTCTGGAATTACCAAATGATACAGAGGGTCTAGTGGGGAAATGAAAATTCCTTCTCCATGTACTGAACTGTTGGAGGGATTGCTTTTTGGCCTTATCGGATGCCTCCTCCAGTACTTTATCCAGGCGCACACCAAACAATTTGGGCCCCTGGAAGGTCCCCGACATTAAGAGGTTTTTGGCACCCAATGGGGATCCGCCTTCCAACATCGTAGCCAGAGGAGTCTGCGTGTTGCTCCATTGGTGGTCATGGCCTTAGCCGCCCAAGAGTAGGTCTGCGGTGGAATCTGTGAGAAAGTATATTTATTTATTTAATAATTTATATCCCGCTCCCTCCAGCCGAATGGCAGCTCACAAATACAGTTAAAACAATTAAAACAATCTATAATATACAAAAGGGTTACTTAAACGATATAAAACAAACCATAAAAGTAGTAAAAGCCACTGGTAAACACCCATCCCCCATTCCCCCAAAAGCCCAGACAAACAGCCAGGTCTTACAGGTCCAATGAAAGGCCAACAGGCTGGGAGCTAGGTGAGCTTCCTCTGGGAGGGAGTTCCACAGCTGCAGTGCGACCACCAAGAACACCCTCTTCATTGTGGCCCCCCAGTTCACTCGAGGGACCTCCAGGATGGCGCTCTCGGCAAATCGCAGAGGTCGCTCCAGGGCCCGGGGAGTGAGGTGGTCACTCAGGATATACCTAACAGTAATCTAGAGGAGAGGATCCTCACTCTTTTGTTAGTGAGGTTTGGATCCTGTGCAAGTTGCATCCATTTTAATAAGGCTCACGCGCAGCATGAGGACATGATGGCCATTCGCAAGACTGTTGCCGAAGCCTCATAATCCTTACTAAGGCTGGTTTCCATTCCCCTATCGCAAGGGTCTTTTGGGTACAAATCCCCTTCTGATGGGAAGACTGATTGCCTGGCTAGAGAGGCTGCCGCAGTATCCAACTTAGGGATCCGGAACATGTCAGCTTTAGACTTGGCAAGGGAGTATATTGATTCCTAGTGCCTGGCTAGTCTAGCTGATTTTCCAGGGTGTTCCCATTCAGCTCTGTAGTCTTTCGAAGGACTTATCTATAGGGAATCCCTTGTCTGTGCTGGGGGAGTTTGGCAGTTATTCCCTGGCAGAATCCTCCTCCGGGGAATCTAATTATTCTTCCTCCCCTCGCTGTCTGGGGTGAAGGGCTTTCTTAATGAATCTAAAGAGCAGTTCTTTGAAAGAGCCAGAGAATTCCCTATCTCCCCATCTCCCTTGGGTCATCTGCAATCTGGCCCTCCTCCAGGGTCCCAGTCTGCTCAGTGTCTTGTCTGTCCCCTTGGGAGTGGTCACTTCGCTCCTCATTAAAATCCTGCTCCTCTCTGAGAGGAGATTGTGGAGTTAGGCTGTCTATTCCTCTTTGTAGGTCTGACTGATCCCTCCGGCGGGAGGCCTGCCTATCTGACTCCGAGTCAGATGAGTCCAGGAAGATGAGTCTTCCCTTTTTGGCAGGAGCCTTTACTTTTCCCACCACCCCGGATCTGTCCTTGTAGGCTCTGTGGTGGGAGGGGGAGCTAGTGCACTTTCACTTTCCTTTTCCCTTCTTGGTCTTCGGCCATCCCTTATCAGGGGAGAAGAGTCTTTTGTTTAGTTTCTCCATAGAGAAGCATATTGTTCAGGACCACCAGCTGTAGTGTGGCGGCCTGAGGCTCTTGGGTGGCGGGGCCCACAGTCTCTTCCTCCCGGTCCGAGGTTTGGGAGTGGGGGCTTACTGGGGCCTCCTTTTGCGTGGCGCGGCCTCATCTGTGCTGGATTTTTCCCTGTGGGAGGGCTATCTCCCTGACTCCGTTCCCACTGGGTAGCCCTGATGAGTCTGTGGGGCTCCTCGCTAAGCAGGGTCTGCCGTGCCACGTTTCTCTGTTCCCGCGTGGCTGGGCGGGAGGTAGGAGCGAGGACGGTTTTGCCTCTTCCCGGGCAATGACTCGGTGGGGCTCTGGGCCCGAAAAAAACAAGGAAAGCGGCTCACGCTGCTTGGTCTGAGGCAGCAGAAGAACTGGAGAGCTAGGGGCGGTCCTATTTTGGGCACGCCCAGTGGAATTTCTCAGTGCTGCCTCCTGCTGGCCGAAGCGGACCTTTCCCCATGAGTGCTGACTAATCAGAGTGACCAGCTAGGACCCACAGAGAAAGGAAAAAATTAGTTTACATCATTCTTAAAAAGATATTCTTCCAATTTTATAATCAATCAATCAGTAATTTATTGCATGACAATACAGTCATTGCAAAGAAGAGCACACAATCAAAAAGGATAAAATCATACACAATACATGAATAATCAACAAGAATAGTAATAATTAACAATTTTATAACTGAATGGTACACACTACTGTGCCATACCAAAAATGTATATAACCAGCCTTCTCCCTCGTTTCTCCTTCTCACCTAATCGCCTTCAACCCTTTTCCCTCGCTGCCCCCCATGCCTGGAACTCCCTCCCTACCCACATCCTCCTTGCCCCCTTCCTCCGCTCCTTCAAATCCCTTCTCAAGACCCACTTTTTCCTTGCCGCCTTTCCCAATGCCTGCTAGTCGTTCCCCATATACTTACTGTCTGCCCTCCTCTGCAGACTGCTGTAACCAAGCCAAGCACACGCACCTGAGACTTCGCATCCACTTGAATGTTTGTTTGTCTTCTCCCCTCCTTGTCTTTTAAATTGTAAGCCACAGGCAGGGACCGCGTCTATTTCTATGTTCTGTACGGCGCCAAGTACATGACTGGCGCTATATAAATGTTTATAATAATAATAATAATAATACCACCACCACCAAGGGGGAGAATCCATGAGGCAGTGACATGCCTACCCAGTCCTTAATGTAATAGTCATTGCAGAATTACAGTTAGCCAAACAAACCTATCCCATGGCTGGGGGCAGGAGATGTAGCACAACAGTCGCTTGTCCTGCATATTAGTACCAAGGGTGTTAATTAACTCCCTTCGGGCACCTCAAAGCTCAATTTTATACACTTTTAATGTATTTGTGTTAAAGAAGCCCCTAGCAACCAAGGTCCCATTGTGTCAGATGCTGTATAAACAGCTAATAAAAAAGTTTTGTGAACAAATCTGTTGATATTTAAAAAGGATTTCTATTAGTTTCTTGCTGAAAATGTCAAATTGATTATGTAACGTGTTTACTGGCAACTAAGGTCAATGCATGCTCTTAATTATGTTGCTTAAATCATGCCAAATTATGCAAGTGATATTTTCTGAACTAAAGTCCTATCTCTCTATTCATGTTTAGACAGTTCTCAGTTACAAAAAGGATGAATGAGCAGGACATCAATCACTTTGGAATATTAGCACCTTAAAGATGTCTTTAGCAGGTCAATAATCTTTTCACCTTCGAAGGACTTTATCAGATCTTGTCTAAAGCCTGGATAAAAGCTTTTGCATTAAGTAGTTCTAACAATTGACAGTGTATCTCCACCACACAAAGCTGTTTTTTTCCTTAAGGATACAATCCTCAAGGTCATGATTCTCAACTGCCTTCCAGAATGACAAAGGAGCATTACCTACATCCAAACAAGCTGTCAACACAAACTTTGTCACTGCCTAGATAAAGAAACTGGCAGAAAGTGATAATAGGTCTAATTTTCCCACCTCCCTAGGGAGGTAAACATATTTCAGATCAGTTTAGAAACCTATGCACGTGAAGCAATGTTATCTTTGAGGATACAATAGAAAGAAACTCACTGGAAATTCATCTAGCGGTTCATTGATTTCAAGGTCCAGGACTTCATCGTTGTATATTTCTTCTTCTCCCTGTTCTTCACCATATTCAATTTGGTCTTCTGTCAGCTCAGCATCATGGCCTTCATATTGTCCTTCCTCCACATACTCTTCAGCATACTCTTCAGGTTCTTCTGACTTGTCATAAGTGATTTCATCCTCCCCACGCTCATATTCCGAATCATGTTCTACGGACTGATCATTAGCATTCTAAGGAAGCTCAAATGATGCAACCATGTCAGATGTGGCATTGACACTAACTGAGATACCACGAGAACTAAAATGGAGAAAAGAAAGATTCAGAATTGAAGGCTTAAAGCACATTACTATCCCACATTTGTGAGGATTTAGCACAATGAAAATAAATGCATTGTTCCTGCACTAATGAATGAAAATATAGCTTACACACCAATTTGACTCCCTGCCATAAATTCATAATGCATACTGTACCACAGCTTATCACCAGCTGCAGGCTATTTGACCAGGGGAATCAAACCAACCAGATGGTCTAACAGGTTAGATTGGCAAAAGTCCTGCATGGTAACCAAGCAGACTGGATTCAATTTTAATTCCCAGACTAACATAAATACATAAAATGACTGCAACTGCAACTGCTTTCCAGTATTTCAAAGCAAGTGACTAAATATTTTTGAGACAGACACACACAGGTTTGATATTGCTTTGAAAGTTACCACCACCACAGCCACCAAACACTCTCAAACTCCAATAAAAAAAAAAAACATGGCAGGAAAGTGGAGAAAACAGTTGATAAATATTGCATTTTCCATTTGTAAATGGAAACTTTCATTTATGTGTAGTGTAGTGGGGACTTGGACCTGGGAAGCCAGGGTTCAAATCCTGCTCTAGTCATGAACTCACTGGGTGGCCTTGGTAAGTCACAACTTCTCAGTCTCAGTTCCCCATCTGTAAAATGGGAATGTGTGTGTGTCCGTCCCTCCCTGTGTTCCCCTCACCCTTGTAAGCCCACTGGACAGGGACCTGTTTCCAATACCTTTGGCTGTAAAGCACTGTGTATGCCTAGTAGCACTATAGAAATGAGTAGTAGTTATGCGATGTTTCCCCTTTACCATGCTACGGTTTCAGAATTTATATTATTTATCAATTTAAATGTTTATCCCACTCTTCTCTAAAAAGGCTCAGGGCAGCTTACAAAATAAAAAATATAAACATAATATACATAAATATATAAAAAGCATATAAAAATAAAATCATTCAAATACAAACAACCCCCAAAGAATCTCCAACCCCCCCAGACCCCCACCCAATACCACCTCCCCGTTTACCACATCCAACCCCCCTCACACCCCTACCCCAAACCCACCCACTAACCCCCCATCCCTTATCCCTGCCCACCAAATGCCTTTTCAAACAAGAATCTTATACCACCTTCGGAAGACGCTCAGGCCTGAGCTCAAACCAACCTTCGGGGGAAGGAAGTTCCACAGCACTGGGGCAGCAACCAAAGAAGCCCCCACCCCGCGAGCCCGTGTCATACGAAGACTAACAGATGGTACCCACAGGGAGGTGTTCCTGGCCGCTTGCAAGGACTACAGTGGGGCATAGAAAGACAGGCAGTCTTTCACATATGTGGGGCCCAGACAAGTTTAGGACTTTAAAGGTCAAAACCAGCATCTTGAGTTGTGCCCAAAAAGCTATAGGGAGCCAGTGCAGACTTCAGAGAACCGGTATAATGTGATCTTGGCGACTCATACCCCAAAAGAGGCAAGTCGCCACATTCTGCACCAGCTGCAGCTTCTGAAGTCATCAAGGGCAGCCCCATGTAGAGCACACTGCAGTCATCTAGCCTCAAGGTGATGAAAGCATGAATGATAGTGGCCAGATCCAAATCAGAAAGAAAAAGTCACAGCCTCCTCACCAGATGGAGTTGGTGAAAAACACTCCTGGCCATCGCCATAACCTGACAATCCAGGTGCAGCAAGGGGTCCAGAAGCACTCCAAGGTTGAGAACCTGATTGGCCAGGGGGGGCCGAACTCCATCAGTAACAGGAGCTCCAATCCCCTCCAGGTCATAAGGCCAGCCAACCACCACCACCTCAGTCTTGTCTGGATTCAGCTTCATTCGGCTCATCATCATCCAGTTCTCACAGCAGCCGGGCATCGGGNAAAAAAAAAAAAAAAGAGAGGTAGAGCTAGGTGTCATCAGCATACTGATGGCACTTGACCCCAAACCTCCGAATGACCTCACCCAGTGGCCTCATATACATGTTGAGCAGAAGGGGAAGCAGAATAAAACTTGGCTGGACCCCACAGAGAAAGTCCCAAGGGGCAACGAGCAATCACCCATTACCACTCTCTGGGACCTCGACAACAGAAAGAGGAGGAACCACGCAAGAGCAGTCCTGTGCACTCCCGCCAGATCCCACGGTCGTGTCAACAATACCTCGTGATCAACTGTATCAAAGGCCGCCGAAAGATCCAACAAGATCTTCAGGTTCCAGTCATTGACCAAGGCCACAAGCGCAGTCTCTGGGACGTACCCAAAATGAAAGCCTGCCTGAAACAGGCCCAGGAATTCAATGGTATCGAGATGAGCCTGGAGCTGTCGGGCAACCACCCGTTCAATAGCAGTCCCTAAAAAGGGAAGGTACGCTGATAGCTGGCCAGGGAGTCAGTGTCCAAAGGTGGCTTCTTAAGTAGGGGCTGGACAACTGCAGTTTTAAGAGTGTCCAAAACCCTATCCTCCCGAAGGAAGATGCTGACCATCCCAGCCTGCATTGGCAAGGATCTAACTCACAACTGGCTGCCCTCTCTCCCCGACACACCTCCTCCACAAGGGTGGGTGATACCAAGTGAAATTGATCCAAACAAACAGGACAAGAACGAGCTTCCATAATCCCACTCGAATTCTGCAGATAAAATGGAAGTACCCGTCATGGTGAATACGAGCAATTCTATGCCCCACTGTGGCCCCTGTGATCGGCCGGGAGCATCTCACCGCAGGTACCATCTGTTAGTCTTGTTCATTTGGTGAGGACTTGCGGGGAGACGTTCTCAGTTGCTGCCCCAATGCTATAGAACTCCCTTCCCCCTGAAGTTTGTTTGAGCTTGAGCCTGGCCTTCATCCAGAGACAGTGCAAGACCTTTTTATTTGTTAGAGGATTTGGAAAGCAGGGATAGGGAATGGGGGTTTGGTGAGGGTATGATTGAGTGGTTGTCGTGGGGGGGGGGGGGGGGGGGGGGGGGGGGGGGGTGGAGGGCAAA
>QEPC01011998.1:2988270-3018946 GCA_003113815.1 Sphenodon punctatus | reverse complement strand
GGAGGGGAAAGGTCTGGGGATTTGGGGGGGTTTGTACTGTTTTTATATGTATTGTTTTTATTGGCTTTCTAAGCTGCCCTGAGCCATTTGGGAAGGGCAGGGTAAAAATTGGACTAAACAAACCAAAAATAAATAAAAATGTCACAGCAGGCATTAGAGGACTACTCTACTTCTGGGCGGAGGCAGACTGGATTAACCAGGCCCCTCACCACCCGGAACAGCTCTGCCGGACAAAACTTTACAAATGCTATGAGAGCGGAGAAGAAAGCTTTCTTCGCCACCATCACAGCCACGGCTGCCAAGAAAGCACGAGTTGACCACTACCTGCGCCCCAACCGCCTACCTTACTACTTCAGCCACCTCAGCTCCTCTGTAAACCAGGGAGACCTATGCCACCACAGCAGTAGGAACAGATGCCTGGGTGCAACAGTGTCGAGGACCATGGTCGATGTCATTCTACAAGCTGACCAGGTCACTGGCAGAGTAGCTGCTATGGTCAGTAGGTAAATCTCCCAGGTAATTCTGGAAATCGATCAAATCCATTAGCCTCTGGGGGCAGACCAATCTAACCGGTCCACCACCCCGATAAGGGCATAAGAGGGCCCCGCGGGATCTGGGCTTTCCGAAGGTAATGATCTGACCACAGGATTAAAGAGAAGCTGTGTAATCTTTCAGGCCACAGAGGCAGCCATATTAGCTGTTGGTGCACCACACTGGCACCACCCATGAAGTTTTTGGCACAAGTTTTGGGGGTGGAGAAGTGCCCAAAGCACATTCCATGAGTAAAAGTAATAGAGCTCCTTGTCAGAAGATTTCAATCAATGTGTTTCCCACCAGCAGAACTACTATAAATCTTCTCACTGCCTCATGCAGTTTCCCTGTTACACAACTCTAGTAAGAAAAGGTGGCAGCGGACAGAAATAAAAGGGACCCACAATCAGGAGTTACCACTACTTTTGCACTAAATCCTAGCATAGCATCTCATGCTAGAGGCTGGTCTGGCAAAGAAGGAAGTTTTACCCTATTCCAATTAATGCCATAATACCAACTGTTTCCTGCTCCTTTCCTTCACCATTCATTTGCAGAGAGAAAATCTTTGGAAAAACAGAACCTACTTCATATCCTACGTGGAAATTCTTCATGGTATCGTATTGCATTTGATTGCATTGTTTTTTGCAAAGCAGCTTAAACACCATTTGGCCAGGGTGAGAAGTGGATATAAAATATCATCTATTCAAATGTATATGCCATCCTTCCCAAGGAGGCTCAGGATGGCTTAAAACATAGAAAACACATAAAAAAAGCTAAAAATCTCCTTGATGTCTTACAACCCTTCCCGCGATACCCCTTAACCCATCTCACCCTACCCCCTATGAAAGGGAGAGATACGTGCATGGGGGAAATCGGGAGGGGAAGGGAGGGTTTTTACCGACCTGCCGTTTCTACTATACTGCCTCTGCGGGCGCTGGGCTCAGGAGACCCTCTCTGGCTACCCACCTCCCTGGATCCTTGTGGGCCCTTTGAGTGGTGTCATCTTTGTGGGGTGGGAACTGATAATTGGGTGCCAGTGGGTGAGTCTGTTTGAGGGGAGGGGGCAGCTATTTGGACTGTGTTGGGCATGGGAGATATGGCGTGGGGGAGGGGAGGAGGATGATCTGTTGTGACTATCAGGAGAGACACTTGGTGCCTGTCCCTGTGTCCCACTCCCCCCATTTTGAGATATCTGGGGTTCAGGCCAGTAGGACCCCTGATCTGACACTGAAGCTGCTCAATGCGAGGTCGGCGGCTAATAAAAACACCCACCATCTATGATCCTATTCAGGATGAGGCCGCCGACCTCATATGCATTACGGAGACCTGGCTGGACGAGGCATCTGGGCCTGTCTTGTCCCATATAGTGCCAGCCAGGAACTCGGTGCAGCATCAGCCTAGGACCAAGGGAAGGGGAGAGGCAGAGGGGCTGTGATCTGTAAGGACACCTTGACCTTTCTGAGATATTTGGTGTCTGACTCACTCAGCATGGAGTGTGTCCACCTTGTGATGAATTTGGCAGAGGATAGATTGGGGACTCTGCTGGTATATCGACCACCCAGCTGCACAGCAGACTCCTTGACTGCTCTAGCCATACTGGTTTTGGAGGTGGTGCAGAGATCAGCCAAACCTATTGTTTTGGGGGTAGAACAGAAGCTCATGGCCACCATGAAAATCATGGGCCTATTCCAGATTATATCTGGCCCAAGACACGAGGTGGGACATGTTGGATTTGATGTTTTACACCAGCATGGAAACAGGGGTTCCAATTTTCAGGGATGTTGTTACGGACAGATTTGTCATGGTCAAATCATTACCTTCTGAAGACTAAGATCCTGGTCCTCTTTTCCCTGGGGGACTGGTTCAGTTGGTCCACCACCAGAGATTAATGAATCCAATTGGTTTTCAGAACTCTCTGGAGGATATGCTTACAGACCTTGATGGCTACTCTGTTGATGACCCGGTCACCTTGTAGAATGACATCTTGACCATGGCCATCAACACGGTTGCACCCAGGTGTCCGCTCCCACCACTTTGACAGTGCCAGTGCCCCTGGTATGCAGAGGACCCGAGGCAGCTAAAGTGGGAAGATAGGCAGTTAGAGTGCTGGTGGAGCTCAACTTGCACTGAAGCTGACTGATTGTAGCATAGATTATTTTTGAAGGACTATGCCCTGGCTGGGATGGTGGTGAAGAGTTTTCTTCTCTGTTATCATAGCGTCTGCAAAGTCTAGTCCAGCACAGCTGTTCCAGGTGGTGAGAGGCCTGGTTGATCTGACCTGTCTCCAGGAAATGAAGTCATCTAATGCCTGCTGTGACATTTGTATGAATTACTTTGCAGACAAAAAACACTCGCATTCACCACGACTTTGACTGCAGGATCAGAGTTTGGTATTATGGAAGCTCAGTCTTGTCCTGTTTATTTAGAACAGTTTCAATTGATATCACCCACCAATGCGGGGCAGGTGCTTGGGGCACAGAGGACAACCAGTTGTGAATTAGTTCCTTGCCTGTCCTGGCTGGTGACAGCCAGCTAAGAGACATTGGGGCCATTGCTGGTGGGGGTTGTCAATGCCTCCCTTCAGGAGGGCAAGGTGTCAGATGTCCTTAAAATGGCAGTTGTCCAGCCCCTGCTTAAGAAACCATCTTTGGACGCTGACTTCCCAGTCAGCTGTCTATCAGTCTGCCTCTAACATTCCCTTTTTAGGGAAGGTTACTGAATGGGTGGTTGCTCAACAGCTCCAGACTCATCCCAATGCTACCAGATTCCTGAACCCATTTCAGTTGGGCTTCCGTCCTGGGTATGGCACGGAGACTGCGCTTGTGACTTTGGTTGATGATCTGCACCCAGAGATTGAAAATGAAAATTCTGCCCTATTGATTTCGTTAGATCTTTCAGCGGCCTTCAATATAGTTGATCACAAGGTGGTGCTGACACAACTGTTGGACCTGACAGGGGTATCCGGGACTGCTCTTGAGTGGTCTGTTCCTTCCTGTCGGGGAGGTTTCAGCAGGTTGTGATGGGTGATTGCTCGTCGTCCCCTCATGACTTCATTTGTGGGGTCCTGCAGGGATCTATTCCGTCTCTCCTCTTTTTTAATGGGTAACTGAGGCTGCTGGGCAAGATGATTCGGAGGTTTGGGGCAAGTGTCATCAATATGCTGACGACACCAAGTTCTACCTCTTCTTTTCATCCGACCCAGGTCCTGCAGTCTCAGTGCTTATCCAATACTTGGCTGTGGTCAGGGACTGGACACGGGTGAGCCAATTAAAGCCGAATCCTGACAAAACTGAAGTGATGATAGTTGGCTGGTCTTGTGATTTGGAGGGGATTGGGACTCCTGTTCTTGATGGGAGTCTGGTCCCCTCTGGTCAAATCAAGTTTTCAGCTTTGGAGTGCTTCTGGATCTTCAGGTAGTGTCACTTGCCAGGAGTGTTTTTCACCAACTCCATCTAGTGAGGAGGCTGAGGCCTTTTCTTTCTGACTCTGATGTGGCCACTGTCATCCATGCTTTCATCCCATCGAGGCTAGATTGCTACAATGAGCTCTATATATTTTGATATTGTAAGTCGCCATTGGTGGGAAGGGCAGGGGGTAGAAATTAAAATAAATAAATAGGGCTGCCCTTGATGACTGTTCAGAAGCTGCAGCTGGCGCAAAATGTGGCAGCTCAGCTCCTTTCGGGAGCACATTACACCAGCGCTCCGAAGTCTGCACTGGCTGCCTGTAGTCTATCATTCATGGTGCTGGGGTTGACCTTTAAGTCCGAAATGGTCTGGGCTCAAATATCTGAAGCACTGCCTGTCCTACCATGTTCCATTGCTACCCTTGAGGTCAGCCAGAAGTGTCCTCTTCCCGGTTCCATCTCCTACTCTTGTCCATAGGACAGGCGTTCGCAGAAGGGCATTCTCAGTCACTGCCCCAGTTTTGTGGAACTCCCTTCCCCCAAAGGTTCGTCTGAGCCCAGGCTCAAGCATCTTCTGGAGGAGTTACAAAACTTTTTGGTTTAAAAAAAGCATTTGGCGAGGGAGATAAGAGCTGGCTGGGAAGTTTTGGGTGGGGCTGAGTTGGAAGAGGGTTGAAGAAAAGGTTGTTGTGGAGGTTGGGGGCTTTTCTGCTGTTTTACATGTTTTAAAGCCACCCTGAGCCATTTGGAAAGGGCGGGGTAAAAACTGGAAAATAAATAATAAGCCCTATTCCTGCCTGCCAAACAAAAAGGTCTTACATCATTTCTGGGAGATGAGCAGGCTTGGGCTTAGACAAAGTTTTGTAATTGTGGGGCAGTCACTGAGAACACCTCTCTGCACGCCCTTGTTGTAGAAACATCATGAGGTATACGCAAGAGGGCGCTCCTAGCTGACCTCAAAGACTGCGATGGGACATAAGAAACTGTCTTTTAGATACTTGGGGCTCAAGCCATTTAGGGCTTTATAGGTCAAAACCAGCACCCTGAATTTTGCTCAGAAAGCTATTGGTAGTCAGTGCAGAGTCTGGAGTATGGTGTAATGTGCCCCAGCAATCTGCACTATCTGCAGCTTCCAAACAGTCATGGGCAGCCCCACATGGAGCGCATTTCTATTAAAATTATTATTATTATTTTTGTTATTATTAAAGACATCAGAAAAGGCACACGTGGTCCCTTAACCCACATCCTCAGCCGGCTTCCAACAAGCTAGGGGAGAACTGCCTACAAAATGCAATCTAGAGAGAGCATGATTGGTCCCAAATACACGATGAGACGAAGTAGTTCAGATGGTATTCTTTTATTGGACCAACTTCCTTTGGTAAGAATGCAAGCTTTCTGGCCACACACGGCTCTCTCTCAGACCCTGTGTGTCGTGGAACCTTGTGTACTCTAACCAACAGAAGACAATCCAATAAAAGATATGATTAGAGCTACTTTGTCTTTGTATGGGAAAACACAGGAGGTGCAAATCATCATTCATTTGCCCCACATCCTACCTTCATGATACAGACCAGGAGCGAGAGCTAAAGCTATCAGCATTAATACTCATAGGCACATTCAATGGTAGTGCTATAAGATGTCTTTGCTAAAACATACACCACCACAAAATATTTAATTGGCAGGACTTTGCCGAAGTTCACTAGGATTGCCCATTCTGTAACTGAGTGCTGAACGGGTAACAAAGAGAAAGGCAATAACATGCACTCTCCACACACACATATACACAAACCATCAATTTCTTCTAAGTCAAGTGTTTTGTGCAACATA
The DNA here is from genome assembly GCA_003113815.1 of Sphenodon punctatus. NCBI lineage: Eukaryota > Metazoa > Chordata > Lepidosauria > Sphenodontia > Sphenodontidae > Sphenodon > Sphenodon punctatus. The sequence continues at coordinate 3,013,182 of QEPC01011998.1, read as the reverse complement.
GTCAAAACCTTGGATAATTAACATTTTTGCGTAAGAGGAATTTTGATGAGCAGGATTTACTATAAAACACTTAGTGCAATGGTAACCTGAGTAAATTGTAATCATGATACTCTATTACACCAATAAAAACAATCCAAACGGTAATAATTTACTTAAATTGCTTAATAAACTATTCTCACACACAATTTATTCAACAGAGAACATACCTGAAATTCTGTTCCTCTTCATTGTCACTCTGTAGAAGATCATCATTCAGTTCTTCATCTGACAAGTCTGAGTGATTCTAGATTTTAATGAAATAACATGTTTGTGTTTAAGGGCAAAATGTATCTTTTTATGGTTTAGTATTATGGTTCTCCCCTAGCAGTAAAATAACTCTGAGCAGCATGGTTTTATAATGAGCAACTCTGGCTAGAGAAGTCAGATTGCTTCATTTTGCAAGATAATGAATCAACTGATGAACGGGATACTATAGGAAACTATGTATCTGGTTTCCAATGAAGCATGTGATATAGCCTCTCATGGAAAGTTGGAAAAAACTAATTCAAATTGGCAGAGATTTTAGCTTTGCCATGGGGACTGAAAACTGGCTGAAAGACAGCAAACAAAGGTAATCATCATCAACAGCAGTGGAGAGTTAGGGGAGGAAACTAATGGAGATTTGGAAGGGTCAGTGTTAGTTCCATCTTATTCGATAGCTTCATTAATGATCTGAAAGCATGAGGCTGGTGAGATTTAACACTTGTTAATGTAATTTCTAGAGGATAACTAACTTGGGAGGTAAATAAGACGGATCTATAGAGGATGGAAATATGGGCAAGTTGGAAGGAGTTTAGAGGCGAGCAACAAATATTATTCAGGGTTGAATTATCTGTTGCTCTTCTCTGAACATGTTCCAATTTGTCAGTTGTGGACTCAACATTTTTGAATATCTTCAGTAAAACACTGCTCACTAAAATAGCCGCATCTGTATAGCTAGGCTAAATGCCAGCAGTTAACAGAGCCTTAGAAGCCAAAGCCCTATTGATAACCAAATGGGTCTACTACCGATGAAGTAAAGAAAGTGGAGGTTATGCAGGGTAGAAAATTGTTTTAAATAAATAAAAAATGAGAGGTATTGAAAAAGCAGTAATGGGGACAAGAGTTAAAAGAGGTAAATTTAACCTTCCTGAAATTAACACTGTTAGATTGTTAGTTCCTCACCGGGATTATTATTTATTATTATTATTTTAAATATAAAGACTGGACAAAGCTCTAGAAAATGCAATGCAATGAGAAATCTCGCATTGGCAATAGGATGGACAGGAATGTATAGGAATTTATTAAAAAATATCTTCCCATTTATTTTGACAAGATACAAGCACAAAATTAAATAGCTGCTGCTATCAGATGAATTACATGATTAATAAATGCCACCTCCAATTTCTCTCATTCAGTGGAATGATCTTTATTGAAGGAGAGGATTTCCTAGCCATGTACTATTCCTGCAATCTCACACCAATCAACATCACAGCCGCCGTCACCACCAAGTAATGAAACTAAGCTTTAGTGTTTGTAGAATAAACTACTCAAAGCACATCAAGTGATCACCACCAGGTTTTACAGCAGTACCTGAAGACTGCTTAAAGTGGCACTTTACTCTAAATCTTTTCTACTTCTATTATGAGTAAACATTAAAAAGACCAATCTTTTCCTTTTAACTTTGTTTTCTAAGAATTAAAGAAAGAGCTGGAAGGGACCTTAACCATCATCTAATGCAGCCCCTACACTGATTTGCCATGTGTAATCCATCACATGCACCCCATCCACCAAACATCAGAATGGGATCCCATTGAAGACAAGAAAAGGAAGATACAGCTCTCTGTTCTTAATGCCCATCACAGGAAGTTGGGTTCTGGAAACACAGGACCCTCCACATACAGTTAGGGAGTATGGTCCAAGAGGGAAGGTCCCTAAGCTTCTCGTAGTTTGTTTTCAGAGAGACAACCTCCAGGTACTGCTACTTAATGATTTCAACCTCGCTTTGGGACACACAAATCTCAAGTCCTTAAACACATAGCAGCTGTATCTAGAACTGCTTCATCTGAATAAGTCACTGGGTACTCCCTGCAGCCCTATCAGTATATACTAGAAGGTGATTTCAGCACGTCTCTCTCCAGTTACTGCCATCAGGATCCCCTCCATCCCACCCAAATGGAGAGAGAAATATTGGAAACCCACACACAGGAAACCCTGCGGCAGTGCAGACTGGAGTGAGAGGGCAGCCTGCAGGGATGAGACCATCTCCCTTGACCCCCCCCTGCAGTACAAACTGGTGACTATCGGGGGTTGTGGGGGCGGGGGAACCCGGTGATGAGAACTGGAGGCTTGGGGACTCCCTCTCCCTCCCCCACACCCTTGCGGGGGCGGGGCTTCGACGCAGCTGGGTCCAGGACGCTCTCCTGTCCTTACCATCAAGCACTGAAAGAGGGAGCTCAGAAGGAGAGGAGATGAAGGCATGCACTCAAGAGACAGGAGACTGATCCATGAAATAGATCCATAATCGGGACGTTCCCAAATCCTCACCACAGCCCTTAAGGATCCCTGCTCCAATTCCTATCGGGCCCACACAAATACAAGATATGTCGGAGCTTGTACTAATTTTCAAAGTGGCCTGAGGCAGGGAAAGAGTTCCCCATCTCTAATCCCACCTAAGCAGGATATGAGAGAGCTGCAGATCACTGGTTGTGGCCGATGCATCCGTGCATTGGGGCAGAGGGAGAGAAGGGGAAGGACCTTGAAAATCTGCAGTACTGGAGCATACACATTAAACATTCTTATTTCTTACCTTTTTACCAGCCAGCAAGTCCTCACTAAGCAAATCGTCTTCAAGTTCACTGGAAAAACATTAAGGGAACTCATATCACACATCGTACATGAGAATTCTGTCTGGAATAATGACTTCATATAGCAATTGCAAGCATGTCACAGAAAGGTTGTTACTGAGGCCACAGTCCTATTTCGTTTGGCAAAACAAGGGAGAACAGATCTATTTAAAAATGGCTTTTCAAGATGTTTCTGTCAAAGGTGGAGTGCTCAACTGAGTGTTTCCAAACAAGACGATAGCTCTCTGAGTTCATGTCTGGTCTGCATAGTCCCTACTTAAGCTTTCCACTCCGTTTTTAGTGCAACAAATCTCTTAGGGCTTTTTCAGACAAGACACTCCCCACCCACTATACATGTTACAGGGCACTCATAGGGCAACACTGTAGCCCTGCAACATGTATAGTGGGAGGGTGGTGAGTGGGTGGAAAGTGTCTTTTCTGAAAATGCCCATAGATGGGCAGGCATTCTTCCCCAATGTGCTCCACTCCTCTCCTCTTCCACCAAGAAGCGGTTGCTCTAGGCTTTCACCTGCAACTCTATGCCCACAAGGCTACGCACAACTTAACTGATGGGACACAGCCAAGTGAGTGCACATTAGACTGGATTTGCCTGCGATGTCCCTGAACAACACTGTGAGTGGCAGGTGGCCACGTGGCAGGTGGGGGCGAACATGTGGCAGACACTTAATAAGCAGGCAGTGAATACCTACTAAACACCCACCTAGTGTGTCTGGGAATAGACCCTCTAAATTGCTCTGAGATCAGCCCCCACCTCAACAGAGATCTGTCAAAACACACTACACTCTTTTTCTAACTAACTCAGAAGCCCGCTAATTTGTAACAAACCAAGCAGCTAGCTCGCTGTTATTGTTAAATCCAAGACAATGACAGATAAGGCTGTACTTTTACCCAATTCAGCTCTCCCTCATTGCCACAGCCTTCTGAAACAACAGAGTGGCGGGGTAAATAGCCAAAATAAAGCTTTGTTTATGAAATCAGCATTCTGTAAACTATAATGTTTATGTTCCTTTTATTCTTGCCTGTCATATTCTTTACCTGTCAGGTTTGTCAATTTCCTTGTTAAACGTGACACTAAGGAAAAGCAACGAGGTGAAAAATACGATTGCTCTAGAGGATGTGTGCCCCTACTAACCTACCAAAATTGGGCTAGAAATGGATAGGTTTCAGGGTTACAACAAATAATCGCACACTGTCAAAAGTTTCCGGAACTTTGTTTATGCTTTGTAAGACATTTTTCCTTCTCTCTGTTACATTTCCTGAGATATAAAGCATTCCCCTTCCCACACGCACACACTTTCAAGGGAAAGATTTTGAAGCAACAAAAAGCCCTTCAATAAATGAAGCAATAAAGTCTTCTTACTATACAGATGGACATACTTTGCTCTCTCCTTCTAAATATGCCCAGTACTTACAAAAATTAAGACTATTTACTGCTTCTAGTTGAGGGGAAAAAAAAGGTCAGTGTTTCTCCAAGCTCTGCCTGCCTACACCTAATGGTTAAGAGTCTCATTCTTCAAGACTTATAGTACATCATGAGTCCTTTATGTAGGGATAACAGCCCTTCGCTATGGGTCACCTCAGTGAACCAGACTCTGGTTCAGGCCTGAACCCCTGTCAGACAAGAGGCTTCTCATCCCAGAGAGAAGTAAAACCTAACAGGAGGCATTTACTGGAAATAGGAACCTTGTTTCCCTAAGTAGAAGTACACCTATGTACGGCCTTGTACATAGGAACAGGAATTGTACTAGAAGTTTGTGTGATAAGAACACTGGAGACCACCACACTGGCTCCAGGAGTAGCCATTTTGATACATTGTTATAGACGATGGTACAGAATGGTACTAGTGTATGTTTATCATACCTGTGTACTGTGAATTTGACACTTTGTAAAACATAAGAACGCATACGTCTGTATGAATATTCCAATAAACTTACACCTCATTGGACAGGTTTGGGTTCTCAGTCTGAAAACCCATAAATACACTCAAAGGTGTCACTGGGACCCCAGACGCTCTGGTTCAGTCGAGCAGTTCTATGTCTCCCAGCATTGGAGCGAGGTGGCCATATCTTCTTCACTAGTAATAAACTCCCTTTACTTTGGCATTCCCCCATGTCTGACTCCATACATTTGACCTCTTTATAGTCTAACTATCAAGCAGCCACCCCAGAGGAGGGTTAAATCCCAACACTTTATGCAAGAACTTCACTTATTTCAGGGCTCTGGTTCAGAGACTCACAGCCCTGGGTATTTATAGAATAGGAACTTCAAACATTGCCTGTTGTGCGCTTTTGGGGTTTATATGCTATTGTGTCTCCACCAGAAAGATCTGGGCGGATATAACTAGGGCCCTGAAGTTTCAACTCATGACATATACAGGGATGAGAGTTTCTGCAGGGATAAATAATGTCCCTGTTCATCCCAGAGCCAGTGTGGTGTAATGGGTAGATGTGCAGTACTTGGACCAGAAGGTAGGGAGGAACCCCAGTTCTGGCCTTAGCCAGAAACTCACTGGGTAACCTTGGGCCAGTCACATTTTCTCAGCCTAACCTACCTCACAGGGTTGTTGTAAGGATTAAGGTGTGCTAGTTATATGTAAAGTGCTCCGAGTGCTACGGCAGGGGGGCACTATATACTTATTATTATTATTATTATTATTATTACTACATCATAGACTTTTTGGAACTTGACCTCTGAACTTCCAAAGGGAGGAGATGCGTTTCAGGCTTTTCTTTATCCTCCACTCATCTGCCCCACTCACTCCACAGTAATTCTGGAGGCTCCTCCAAAATCCCTGAACCTAATGAGCTACTCAAAACATTGTCAAGAAAGTAAAGTTACCATGTTGGTCCCAAATACAGACAAGAGACCTCCACCAACTGTAGCTGGTCCAATAAAAGATATTGCTGTACTACTTTATCACTAAAAACGTAGGGACCTGAATGTCACTGCAGTGGCTAAGTAAACTAGAAATACAGATAAGCAAGACTTAGAGGCCCATGCAGTCCACCCCAGGCCACTTTCTGTGATCCTCAGACACTGGGCTCTCCAAAATTTGTCCTGGATTACAGTTATTCTACTGCTGACATTTTCTTGGAAGGGTTAAAATGGCAGTGTCTCTGAATTCTTATTGGTGGCTCCCCACCATTCAGGATTCATTGATTGGGGTGGGTGAAGCTGCAGCCATTTCCCCCAGCTGTCTGGGAAATATAAGTAAGATCCAGGAACAGAATGCAGTTCTTTCTTCTTGCAGTCATGCTTAAAAAGCTGCTGTTGCTGCATCCTCAAGTGCTATGGTGTGGGGTATGGAGCAGAGAGAGGGGCCCTAAAGGGATTGAAGTGGGGAAGCAGAGGAGGCCTAGAACATAAGAGTCATACTGGGTCAGACCAATAGTCCATCTAGCCCAGCATCCTGTCTCCGACAGTGGCCAATCAGCGTGGCTTGGGAGAAGCACTCAACAGGTCACAATGGGGGATCCATTCCCTGTTGTTTTCCCCCAGCTCCCATCATGTTCCCTTATCCTGTCTGGCTAATATCTGCTAATGGACCTATCTTCTAGAAACTTGTCCATACCTCTTTTAAACTCAGCTATAGTACTGGCCCTTACCACAGCCTCTGGCAGTAGATTCTACAATCCAATTATACGCTGAGTGAAAGAGTGTTTTCTTTTATTTGTTTTAAACTTGTCACCCATGAGTTTCATGGAGTGGCCCCTAGTTCTAGTATTAGCTGAAAGGATAAATAACTGCTCCTTGTTTATTAGTTCCACCCCACTCATGATTTTATAGGCCTCTATCATATCTCCTCTCAGTCGTCTCTTCTCCAAACTGAAGAGCCCCAACCTACCAAGCCTCTCCTCATATGCGAGCCCTTCCATGCCCTTGACCATTTTTGTTGCCCTTCTCTGTACCTTTTCTAGTTCAGCTATGTCTTTTTTGAGATGGGGTGACCAGAACTGCACACAATATTCGAGGTGCGGTCGCACCATTGATTAGTATAGAGGCATTATGACATCCTCAGTTTTATTCTCTATCCCCTTCTGAATAATTCCAAACATTGTTTGCTTTTTTGACTGCTGCTGCGCACTGCGCTGTGGATTTCATTGTATTGTCCACAACCACCCCCAGATCCTTTTCCTGAGTGGTAACTCCTAGCTTAGTACCCAGCATTGTGTACTTATAGTTTGGATTATTTTTCCCTATGTGCATCACTTTGCACTTGTCCACATTAAATCTCATTTGTCATTTAGATACCCAGGCACCCAGTGTCGTAAGATCCCGTTGCAGTTCCTCACGGTCTGCTCGTGTTTTAACTACCTTGAATAATAGAGACTGGAGGCAGCAGAGCAGGACCATGGGGTGGCTGAGCTAGGGGAGGAGAGAGACTTCAGGTAGGAACTTGGGGCCCATTGGATGTGGTGCCTGGTGGGGAACTGAAACACAGAGGATGGGAGAGATTGTGCATGTCTCTACTGAGAGCCCGCCTGCATTTGCTTGAGATAGATAGGTCCTGCATGGGCACTCAGTAGCAATTGGTTTAATGGGGGTATATTGGGACCAAATGAAATTTGGCATTAATTTTCCCTATGAAGGGACTGAGCGCTTCTTCAAACTTGAAGAAAATACTTTGGGGTTGTAGTGGGACTCCATTGAGAACTTCCTACTGGTGCCAGGGTGTCGGGACTTCCAGGCTGGGGTGAGGACAGATATGAGGCCTAGTGCTGGGACCAACCCAGTTATTTTGGCCACATTCAACACTATGGTCAAAACAACCAAAACGCTACCCACGCTGTTGTGGAATGGGGCTCAGTCCACTCCCACCCACCTCAGAAATAGGAACGACATGGAAGTTTTAAGGTTATGACAACAGAAGGCTACCAACTATGCTTGGAAACCCATGTTACCACAAGAGAAAGGAGTTACAAAGGAGGTGGATTCCAGCCTGGTCTTTTTATGGCTACAAGCATGTCATAAGAAATTACATCACTAAAAAGCTAATGAATATGAAAAGCCGTTGTTTGTCATTCAAACCCTCTAGCATTCTGGGAAGCTGGCAGGCACTGGAGATAAAGGGACTGATTATTGGGTTAACGGGAAGGTGGGGAGGCTGATATCCCTTCACAGAGCAATTCTTTAGAAGTTGGTCCGGGAGATATCGTTTTCTTTGTCTTGTCCCCCTTTCCTTTGCATTCGCTTCTTTGCTCCCCTGCTCAGCCAGCGCAAGGAAGGAAGGCAAGAATCTCATTGGAATGCAGGTAACTGCTAAAAGGCAATAACTGCTCCACTTCAAAGAGGTTAATTTGATGGAAACTGTTTATAGAGGATAGAAATTTTGATATAAACAGAGTGAAAGAGCACCCACAGGGATTAGAAATGGAGACAAAGTAGTTCAAATATCTTTTATAGGACCAACTTGTGCTGGCGAGAATGAGTAAGCTTTCGGGGCACACAGAGCCCTTCTGCAGGCATGTAGTAGCCTAGCCAGTCAGAAATGTATACCTGCCCTACATTTCCTCAATCTATAGACGAGGCAGCAAGGAATGGCATGGGCGGGTGTGGATAAGCCAAGGTAACTGGTAGGGGGCAGGGGTTAGATAGGGAGAGCAATACCAGATATTTAAATACAGAGCTGTGTGTATATATTAGTGTACAAGACAAAGGAACAATAGGCAGCGATAAGGTTAACACAAATATACGGGTTGGGGGAACTGTAGGAAACCGTTTATGAGGTGAAGGGAATACACATATAAAAGGAACTGGGTTCACAGCAGTACCACAAAGGTTGAGGATACAGCCGACAGAGGGTGTTTCCCCATGTTATGGGAGTGGGTGGAACTTACGTGAGGCAAAAATCACAGCAGGGAAACTCATGTGACGCTCCACTCATGGGCACTGGGGTAAAAACGTCATAAGGTGATTCCCGCAGCAATTTCACTTATGGATGCCAAGGCTGGCTTTGAGCCCTGTCATCTGAGAGTGAAATTGCCATTAGAATCACCCAATGATGTTTTTACCCCCCACACCCACCCATGTGCAGAGCTTCACATGCGTTTCCCCACCGTAAATTTACCTCCCGTAAATTCCCCCCTTCTCGTAACATGGGCAAGCAGCCAGAGACTGTTTGTTACTACAGATTTGTATAATGGCTTGAAAAGTTTAAGTCTCTGTCAAGTCTATTATTTTTGGTATCTAATAAAGTTATGAATTTTAGTTTCCAGAACAATTAGGTCGGTTTTGGACTTTACCTCCATTTCCAGTGGGCTTCACTATACAAAAACATCAAGACAACACCATGCTGCTAGCACAGAATCAAGCCATTATTTTTTCAGGAAGGATGGCACAAATAAAGTTGGAGTTCAAAACTCAAAACAACAAATTGCTCTTCCTTCTAAGTAAATGTGTTAGATTACATTTCCAATTCTTTTCAGTAACTCCTCCCTTCTACTCAAAATATGACTCAAATTATCGCAAAGATAAAAATTTGAAATCCCAAGGAAAAAGCAAGAATTTGCACACAGTAACTGTTTGTAGCAATGTACCTTCCTAAGAATGGCTGAAAATCCCCTTAAGAATTACTGAATATTGCCCATTAAACGTTGTGACAAATCCAACTGCAAAACCAGTTAAGTACTACCAACATTTTATGCTTTGCTCTATTATTCTGTGCCTGTTCATATCTCCAGACTAAGCTTTTCAAAGCAGGTAAATGTTTGGCACAATTTAGTATCTGACATGCACACAGCAGCCAACAGCTTCATTAGTATCTGAAATTTCATTCCGAGTGTTAAAATACAAAATGCAAGCTCAAGTAACCAGAGTATAATGAATTCACTGCATAGCATCTGAACATGAAACAGTTCTAACTACCTGTCCCAGTCGTCATCTCCAGTTCTTCTTCTCCAAGACCTTTCTGCACCAGGCTTATCAAACTGATCAAAGTCATCATCTGTAAACAAGAAAACTACATTAGCTTGCAGTGAAATAGAAAGAAAACATAGGGAGGATGTTCTGCTCTGAAGTGTTGACTTGCCCTCTTTAGAAAACACTGACTTGTTTTTATAATTTTTCTGTATGCTCATGGTATTTGTACATCAATATCCATTACTGCTCGCCGTTTAATGCTGAAGAGATTTTAACGTGTGCAGTTTGCCAAGTTTAACTACAGATAAAGTGGCAATCCATGTATGGACAACTCAATGTTTTAAAAGGATATCAGCAAACCATTTAAAGGAAGTTTACAAGTATACAGCTCACAAGCACAAAGTAGGATACATTACAGTATAATAGAGATTAGAAACAGTGAGTGGCATATATTTCTCACTATCTCAAGATATCAGTAAGGTGGGCTGGTTATTTCTCAATATGTTTAAGGGTTAAGTAAATTTGTTTGTGAACAGTGATAATTTGACAGCCTCCAAAAGAGAATCCTCCATTTATCCACAAAGCTACTTCCCATGTTTATCATCTGTGACAATACCATTTTACAGGGAAAGGATAGTACTGGATCAGTATTGAACAGAAAAGGAAGGTATTTTCTAAACTCTACAAACTCAAGAAGAAACAAGCTTCCTTTCTTCCTGCTCACACATCCCTAGCAGTAATATATATATTCTGCAGAAGAATCTTTAAAAACTCACAATTCTTTTATTCTAGAAAAAAATAATATGTAGCTCATTCCCTAAGCTCTGCTGGCTCTGTCTTGCAAACAAGACCAATGGGCAATAAGGATCGTGTGCTACTAAAGCAACCGGACTGACTCCAAATAAAGGGAGTGGGTCAGTTTAATAAAGGTGCCATTTTTATGAACTTTCCTGGCAAATTGGACTTTACTGCTGTCTCTACTGAAAGTCACAGCAAGGGTACTAGTTGGGACCTCGCTCATAATACACCTTTTTGTAAAAAAAAAAACCTTAAGACAACTTTTCAGTTTCCACTTAGAAAATACACATCCTCCAGTCATCTACATGAGCTTGCCATCTATAAGAATCCTCTATACGCAATACGTAATCTCAACTAAAGTCCATTTAAAATTTATTTATTTATTACAAGGATTCATATGTTGCACCCTCCTGCACACGGGCGGCGAACACCACAAATGGTCCAAAAAAAAAATCCTTTAAAAATACCACAAACATTTCAAATATTAAAATATCCAAAAACAGAAGGCTAAAAGGCAGAAAAAAACCCTCCCCCCAATCCGCACCCACCCCCTCCCCAAAGGCCCGGCGAAACAACCAGGTCTTACAATATCTTTGAAAGGAGGGGAGGCCTGGGGACAGACGGGCCTCCATTGGGAGGGAGTTCTACAGCCGAGGCACGGCCACCGAGATCGCCCTCTCCGCCGTCGCCACCCGGGGGACTTCGAGTCGGGAGCCCCCAGTCGACTGCAAGGGCCGCGAAATGACCCGGGGCCTGAAGCGGTCTCACAGATAAGCAGGACCCAAGCCGTTTAAGGCTTTATAGGCCATCACCAATACCTTGAATTGGGCCCGGAAGACAATAGGCAACCAGTGCAGAGTACGGAGCACAGGTGTGATGTGCTTGCGGCGGCCCGTCCCCATTCGGAGACGGGCTGCCACATTCTGCACCAGCTGCAGCCTCCAGACCATCCTCAGGGGTAGCCCCACATAGAGTGCGTTACAGTAGTCCAGTCGAGAGGTAATGAAGGCATGGATGATGGTAGTCAGATCCGAGTCCGAGACACACAGCCGCAGCCGTCGCACCAGATGTAATTGGCAAAGTGCTCCCTCGCCACAGCCTCCACCTGACAATCCAGGCGGAGCAGCGGGTTAAGGAGCACCCCTAGACTACGAACCTGAGCGGCCAAAGGGGGGCAGATGGGAGCCACCACCCCCTCAGCCCTACCCACCAACATCACCTCCGTCTTGTCGGGATTCAGTCTCAGACAGCTCGCCCTCATCCAGTCCCCCACAGCTGCCAAGCACCGGGCAAACACCAAGACTGCTGGACCTGGGTCTCCAGAAAACGAGAGGTAGAGCTGTGTATCATCGGCGCACTGATGACATCGCACACCGAACCCTCTCATGATCTCACCCAAAGGCTGCATATACATGTTGAACAGGAGAGGGTACAGAATAGAACCCTGCGGGACTCCACACGTGAGGTTCTGGGGAGATGACGTACATTCCCCGAGAACCACCTGCCGAGTTCTCCCTGCCAGGAATGAGTGGAGCCATTCAGGAACAAGCCCACTCACCCCGGCCCAGTCCCACGGCCTTGTCACCAACATCTCGTGATCAACGGTATCAAACACCGCCGACAGATCCAATAAGATCAAAATAGATGATCTGCCCTGATCCAATTCATGGCGTAGGTCATCAACCAAGACCACAAGTGCAGTCTCCGTGCCAAACCAGGGTGAAAGCCAGACTGTGAGGGGCCTAGAAAATCGACCCGGTCCAGATGCTCCTGTAACTGCAAGGCCACCATCCGTTCAATAACCTTCCCTAAAAAGGGAAGGTTGGAGACTGGCCGATAGCTGGTCAGGGAGTCGACATCCAAAGATGGCATCTTGAGTACAGGCCGCATCACCGCCTCTTTGAGAGGGCTCGGCACTCTGCCCTCCCTAAGGGAGGAATTGACCACGCCCACCAGCAACGGCCCTAATGTCTCCCAGCTGGCCTTCACCAGCCAGGACGGGCACCGATCTAATTCACAATAGGTGGCCCGCATTGTCCCAAGGACCTCCGCTGCATCAGCGGGCGATACCCACCGAAACTGATCCCACAACAACTGACATGGCAGGGCTTCCCCTACCTCTGATTCACCCACTGTCCTAAGTGCAGCATCGAAGTCGTGATGAGTCTGAACGATTTTATCCGCAAAAAAGTCAGCAAACATGTCACAGCGGGCACTGGAAAATTCCAGTTCTAGTCGGAGAGAGGCCGGACTGACCAGTCTCTGCACCATCCGGAATAGCTCCATTGGATGTGACTTTGCAGATGCAATGAGGGCAACAAAGAACTCTTTCTTGCCCGCACCGCAACAGCATATGCTCTTAAACTAGCTTTATGCTGTAATCGGTCAGCTGCAGTGCGAGTCCAGCACCACCATCGCTCCAACTGCCGCCCATCCTGCTTCATCTGGCGCAGGTTCTCCATGAACCACGGTGACCCCTGCCATCAGCATTCTAGAAGCAGACGCCTGGGAGCTGTTCAGTCAATGGTCTCAGTCAACAAGCTGTTCCAGAAAGCAATGAGGTCATCAAGTGAACGATCATCAAGATCAGGAGGCAATTCCCCTAGAGCAGTCCGGAACCTTTCTGGTTCCATAAGTCTCCGGGGGCAGACCCAACGAACTGGTCCTACACCTTTCCGGGGGCAGACATGTGCCAGATCGGTCAGGAGGTGGTAATGACCAGTTCATGACAGGGGTAAAACTACTACATCCCCCACCACCGGATCCCCGCCTCAAGGCCTGTGCCGATCATCAGGTCAAGAGTATGGCCCCCCTCATGTGTCGGGCCCCTAACCCTCTGAGACAGTCCCATGGTTGTCATGGCATCCATGAACTCACGCTCTGCTCCCCCAAGATTGACATTGGCGTAGATGTTAAAGTCCCCCAGAACCAAGGGACTCAGGTGGCAATCGTCACTCCCTCCTCTGCCAAATGAGCAGCCCAGCCCAGCATTTCATTTAGTTATTTTGACTAAATGAAATGCAAGGTTTTTATGGCAGTCAGAGAAAACCTAAGGTGAGCACAAAAAAACAAAATGTAAACACTCAGGTAGGACAGTCACCAACACAATTAAGCAATAGCTTATATAGATACTAGTAATTTTGACCACAATGGTGTACAGTCTAAACAAAGCCGTTTGCGAGACGTAAAGAACCACTGCTTATGATCAGATTCCTTTTGGCAAAGAAAATACACCAATATTTTCTGCCCTGACTATTCTACATATACCAGAGGTGGGGAACCTTAGGGCCAGGGGCCAAATGCAGCCCACAAGAAGTTTTCATGTGGCCCCTTTCCAGTTCCAGAATCTGGTCCCTGGATCCAGTTCTACTCCAACTGCTCGCACCTTAAAACTTGGCTCCCATGTAAGCAGTGAAGACATCCAGTCTCGTATATTGTGCTCGCTTACAATTTAGGCGCCATGCACCCACAAGCTGCCTTGGTCTTTCAGCTCCAACCCTCTGCAGATTGTAGGCAACAGTGAAGCTGGGGACAGTAAGATCCTCCCTGCTCCAATATTATGAACTTGATCCCTGTCTCCACTTTAGCCACAATTTCTCCATCATTTATAGCTCCCCTCTCAACAGCAGCTCAAGGGCATCTGCTCACTACACAGGTGATTAAGGGCAGGCAAATATTAGTCGTACTAAATCATGCACTGGAGTACTATACTGTAATGGAAAGGCATTTGGCAGTCTGTGGCTCTTGATGGAGGATTTGTTGCCATCTGCTTCCCCTCATAAGGGAATCAAGCTACCCATCCCTAGCCTTGCTCCCCTCTATATATGTCCACCCCACCCCGGTGAGGTGAATGCAAAAAGAAGATGCAGTGGTAGGTGCAGAACACTGGCATGAAAAGCTGCCTTTGCACAATTGTAAGAGTGTTTAGTAAACCAAAGATACGAAATAATCCCTCCCCAACCGGGAGGAGGAGATCTGAAGGAACTGAGCCCAGGGCTCAGCACTGATGTTGTGTCTAGGACGGGAGACAAGAGAAGACGTCTCCCCTGGTGAACAGGGGGCACCTTGCAGGGCTGCTTGGCACCTCCAGAGCTGCGAGGGCAATGGGCACTGCTGTCCGAGGGCATCTGTGGAGCAGGAGATGAATCGCTGTACCATGGCAACAACTTGGGGCCCTTCCAAAATAACAGGAATGGTGGTTGGAGCACTTCACAGACACCCCGCTTGCCTGTGTTTTTGGAAGGGCCGGCTTGGAGTGAGCACTGGCACAAGGGGGCTCAGCGCAGGGGCACCAGCATCCCCAAGTCCTGGGGATAGGAAGGGTTCAGCTAGCGAAGGCCATGGGGGTGGGCTGGGTGGAGCACCGAGGAAGACGGAGTTATTCCAGCCAGTGCGCTCTGTCGCCATGTATACACAGACAAGTGCATACAGCATGCATTTACTCTGGAGCAGCCCTGCAGGTTTCAATGGGGCTACTCCGGCATAAGTGAATTGTGGATCAAGGCCACTGACTTAAGAAATAGGGTCCCAAAAGTTCTTTGGGCCTCTTCCCCTGCTCAGGTCAAAAATCAGTCATATAATGATGATGACGACAATATTATCAAAACAGGTTAGAGATAGGACAAGCTGCTTTTCATAAGAAGGAGCAACAGGACTCAGACTTTCCTGACAAGGAGTCACAGCAGATATACAAATATTAACTAATACATTTGTCAAGCTATTAACTTTTTTGCATATTTGGCACAATTAAGTAACAAGCAAACCTTAGCCTATTACCTTCTTGTTTCCCAACATTTTTTCTATCACTGAAACATTGGCATGAACCTCTATGTGGGATATTAGCACTATACCATTTGACAAGTAAAATTTGCAGTTTTCCAGCATTATTGCAAAACAATATTTCCTGCACAGGAAGGCAGAGATGGAGCGAATACTCTCCTTGACTCAAAGGAATCATGGGAAGTTCCATGGGAATTGCAAAGTTTAAACTGCAAGATTTAAACATTTTTACACCACCTGTTTAAACACCAGGCAGGCTGTCCATTCAATCACCTCAATGTCTGATGCTGCGCATTTTTTCAATCATTTATTATGCTTTTGGCATTTAAAGGGCTTTAGAGCCCCTACGTAGTTTGCCCTCACAACCATGCTGTGAGGTAGGTCAT
Organism: Sphenodon punctatus; assembly: GCA_003113815.1. NCBI lineage: Eukaryota > Metazoa > Chordata > Lepidosauria > Sphenodontia > Sphenodontidae > Sphenodon > Sphenodon punctatus. Next base: position 2,997,476 of record QEPC01011998.1, on the reverse strand, counting down.
CATCATTCCCATTTTACATTTGGGGAACTGAGATTGAGAAATAGTGACTTGCCCAAGGCCACCAGGTTCATGGCCAACACAGATCTGAACCAAATCCAATATCTTATCTACACTGGCTCAAGGGAGTTTTGTTATTGACTCATAAAAGTAGTATTGTTCTCCCACAAAGGTAAGTGCAAAAAAGATCTGGCACACCAAAGCCTAGATTTCCAGGACTACAAATTGACAAGAAAGTGTTAACTCGCTTCCTTACAGGTTTTTAACAAAACAAAACAAAAACAAAAAAAAGCAACTTGTCTTCTTGGGCTAAGCAATTCAGAGAAGGGACATCAACTAGCAAAAGCAACTTGTTCATATAGTACGAATAGTAGTTAAGTGCAATTTATTTTCTCAGTCTTTAATAATAAGCCCAATTCTGTTAACACTAGCTTTGAATAAAAGTTCTAAGCAGGTCTTTTTCTGCTACGTATGCAGCAACACTTGGCATGGAAGATGTGGGTCCATAAACTTACATTTCTGCAATACAAACTATATTTAAATACTATTCAATATTTATGGGATCAAAACAACATGTTATTCTAATAGGATAATATTTATGTTAGTTTTACTCTAACAACTTACACATGGCAGTACAATTTAATTTTAGATTTTCTGTATTATACCTCCGAGTTTATTCATTTGGGGACAGTTTGTTCAACCCTTAACACTGATAAACAATTCCATAGTTCTACTGATTTCAAGGAATGTATTTCAGCAAGCAAGTGCTCATGCCAACATATGGGTTGCATATAGTCCTCCATTATTACAATATTTCTCAGGTTCTTTACCATTTCACACTCCTCTGTCCCTTCTCTCACCCTTCCACGCCTTCCCTGCTCCCCTAAGCGCCTTCGTCCCTTCTCACTTGCTGCCCCCCATGCCTGGAACTCCCTCCCTGTCCACATCCGCCTTGCACCCTCCCTTCATACCTTCAAATCTCTCCTTAAAACTCATCTCTTTTGCTCTGCCCTGTCTGACTCTTTATCCTGCTGAGCCACTATTCCTATACCTACGATCGGTTTACCCGTATCCTTGCAACATGGACCTGCCTGCTGTCATTCTCATCGTAACCAAGCCAAGTACGTGCACTTGAGACCTCGCATCTTCATGAATGTTAGACCCCTTGTCTCTCCCTCTGTTCCCCTTCCTAAGTCTCTCCCCCAGCTCCTGTCTCTCAGATTGTAAGCCCTAGGGGCAGCGACCGTGTCTATTTTATTACTTTGTAAAGTGCCAGGTACACTGCTGGCGCTATATAAATGTTTGTTAATAAATAATAATAAGAAGTTATTTTGGACATACATTTGTTTTTTGTTTTTGTAAGTCTGGCAATTATATTTTTAAAGTTCTATGGAGTTAAGACTAAAGTATCTTTATTCAAATTAACAAATTGCTACACAGAACAGTTATCTTTGTGACCAAAAGGGGAAAAAAAGCGGGGTTAGACTTCCAGGGATTAAAGTACTCTTTCAGATCCACTGATCTAGGACAGTTTTGAAACAGAGTACTCCTAGTCTTGAAAGCATTTGTACTGATTCACCAAAGGGGTTTGTAGTCCAAACATAAGAACATCATACGGGTTGGGCATGTTCATCTAGCCCAACAAGTATCCTGTCTCAGATAGTAGTCAGGTCATGGAGGTATGAATCATCTCCTGCTGACTGCTCCCAAACACCGGTAGCCAAGGGTTTAAGTCCCAACTAGGAGGTGTTTATGGGTCTCTCCTCTAAGAATTTATCCAATTTCTGTTTGAAGCTAGTTATGCGGCTGGCTTTCACAGCCTCCTCTGGCAATGAGTTCCACACCCGTATTGTCCACATCATGAAAAAGTACTTCCTTTTGTTCGTTTTAATTCTGCTGCCATTTAACTTCAGTGAGCGTCTCCTTGTTCTCTTATTCTGATCTTTAAAGAAAACATTCTCATTGTACAATACTTATTAACTAAGGCCAGTAATATAGCAGGCTTCAAGGAAGGACTGGATTAATTTTTGAAAGCCATGTCCTTTAAAGGCTACTAGTTGGGTTAGTCAGGGGTACAAGACCCTTGACTATCAGAAGCTGGGGGAGGATGGCAGGAAATGGATTAATCCATTGTAACCCACTACGTACTCTCCCTAAGACAACAGAGACAGAATGCTGGGCGGTCTGTTGGTCTGATCCAATAAATGGCACTTCTTACTTTCTAACATTTGACAGTGTCAATTTCCACCACTCCTGACTCACAAGCTGCTAACACACTTGAAAGACTGACACCATAATCCTGATAGTTTAGGCAGGTGTAGTTCCATTGATTTCCATGGGACTACAAGGATAGAAGGAGTTGTCTGAGTCAGACCAATGGTCCATCTCAGTCCAATATTGTCACAACCTGACATGGAGGCAGGGTTTCAAATCTGGCTCTCCAGGGTCTCCGGCAGAGGCCTCACCCAGCTGTGCCACCAGAGACTCTCCAGGATTCCCGGCAAAGGCCTCACTCAGGCATGTTTACCAGAGATTCTGAATCAGAGATGCCGGGGATTGAACTTGAGACCTTATATATGCAAAGCATGCGCTCTACCACCTGAGCCATGGCCCACCCATGACTATGCCTTTGGATAACACTGAGCTTTAAACCAAAAGTTCAAGGTGTGGGGCAGGACCCCAGGTGACGTCCTACCCATCTGCAGATAAATTCATGATCGCTAGTGAAATTTGATATAGTGCACTTTGCGTGCATTTTCACACGGAGGGGCATTTTCACACGGAGAAACTAGTTTGGACTAGTTTGTATAAACTCCAGTGTTTATTAGTCCATGCTAACAGAGTGGTACCTTTTAGATGGACAATCTAGTCCAGACTAGCCGTGTGAACAGAACATTGTAGTTAGCACGGTGAGTCTTTGTGACTGTATTTCAGTCCTGAGCTGCTTTTCCACAATCCCATCGCGCTGTTTTCTGTGACTGAAACATCACTTCATGTAATCCTATAAACCATATACGCATAAAATGCCTGGAGTCTTCCTAGGGGAAAGACTCTGCCCCGAGTCTTTCCCATTCCTTTTAATTCAAGGTAGCCAGACAACCTGAGCACAAGCCCCCACCTGACTTAGCATTTCTGCTCCCCACCCCTTGTTATACTCACAATCCTCCTACAATGCAAACCGCCATGTCCTGGCTAGGGTTGCCACCTCTGCAATTTTTTAAGTAACACTTATGAAAAATACATGTTTTCTGTGACTGAAATGTCACTTCACGTGATCCTACAAACCACAGAGGCGTAAGATGCCTAGAGCATCCGTCACATCTTGCCATTGGACTCTGCGGCAATAAGTACTGGATAGTCAACTAGTCCAGACTAATAAGCAGTAGTAACTCAAATGGACATTAGTTCGGACTAGTTTAAGAACGATTGTTATAAATCCCAGCAATTGGGGTTTTATAACAACCATGCTTATTTCTTAGTCCGGACTAATAAGCACTGTTGACAGCGTTCAGACGGACAACCTAATCCAGACTAACTGTCCATGTGAAAACGCCCTTTATTGCTTCCTGAGGACAGGGAATGGAAAACCATCTTAGAATAGATATGGGCTGGAGTCACATCAAGGCTCTATGTAGACTTAGATTGGAGCAAATACCATCAGCAGTGTTAGAGGGGAGGAGAAATGGAATCTCTAGAGAACAGAGATTATGCTCTTGTGGTAGTGGAGCTATTGAGGACATAGTTCACTATGTCTTTGAGTGTTCTCGGACTGAAGAAATATTTCCCTGCTAGACTGTGGTGACTTCGATATTTCCCCCCCCAAAGAGAAATCAACATGGCTACTTTTTCAATTAGATCTTGGTACATTATATCATTTGGCAAATTTTACCATTAGAGCGGAAGCCATCAAAAGGTCTATTTTATTTATTTATTTACTGAGAGAAATGTTTATCCTGCTCCCTCCTGTCACATGGCAGTTCAGGGCGGCTCACAACCAAGATAACACAAAAAGTTTAAAAATTTAAAAACACAGATAACATTTATAAAACTACCAGGAGCGGAACCAATTCCCCCCACCCTACCCAAACTACCCGTCTCCCTCCCCAAATGCCTGGCAGAACAGCCAGGTCTTGCACTGTCTCCGGAAAGAGGGGAGGTCCCTCGTACCTCAGGGACCGCCTCGCCCTCCGCACCCCGGAGCGGCTCCTTCGGTCTGCCGGGGGTGCCTTCTTGGAGGTCCCCCGCATTAAGCGGGGGGCCACAATGGAGAGGGCATTCTCGGTAGCTGGGCTGCGCCTCTGGAACTCCCTACCGGAGGAGGCACGTCTGGCCCTGAATTTGTTGGTATTTCGGCAAAAATGCAAGACCTGGACGTTCGCCCAGGCCTTTGAGGGGGGGAAGGGGGGGGAGGTGATTTTATCTCCCTCAGTTGAATGGTTTTATATCCCAGGCCCTGTTTATTTTATGTTTGAATTTTCATGGAATGTTTTATGTATTTTAAACTGTTTTATATTGTTGTTTTATGATTGTAAGCCGCCCCGAGCTGTGTGCAGGAGGGGCAGGGTAGAAATATAATAATAAATAAAATAAATAAATAAAGGTCTGGGGCTAGGCGGGCCTCCGTCAGGAGGGAATTCCACAGGCTAGGAGCGGTCACCGAGAACGCCCGCCCCATCGTCACTACCCAGAAGACCTGGGGAACCTCAAGTTGGGCATCCCCAGATGACCACAGGGGCCGCACCACAGCGCAGGGTGTAAGGTGGCCTCGCAGGTAAGCAGGGCACAGGCCGTTTAGGGCTTCATAGGTTAACACCAACACCTTGAATCAGGCTCGGAAGACAACAGGCAGCCAATGCAGAGAATGGAGCACCGGTGTAATGTGCTCCAAACGACCCGTCCCCATGAGACAGGCCGCCACATTCGGAGGCTGCAGCTCGTGCAGGACTGTCACCAAAGGTAGCCCCATGCGGAGTGAGTTGCAATAGTCCAGTCTAGAGGTGATGAAGGCATGGATGATGGTGGCCAGGTCAAAGTCCGGAACATACGGCTGCAGCTGCCACATCAAATGTAACTGACAAAAGGCACTCCCTGCCACAGCCACCGCCTGGAAAGCCAGGCAAAGCTGCGAATCGAGAAGCACCCCCAGACTACGGACCTGGGAAGCTAAAGGGGGACAGACCCCATCAACAACAGGGACTACCACCCCCTCAGCCCTACCCGCCAGCATCACCTCCGTCTTGTCGGGATTCAGCTTCAAACGGCTGGCCCTCATCCAATCCCCCACAGCCGCCAGACACCGGGTGGTAAGCACCGAGACTGCCGGGTCTGGGTCTGCAGAAAGAGAGGTAAAGCTGGGTATCATCGGCGTACCGATGATCTAGAGACAGGATTGTCCCCAATAATACAGTAAACACCATCTAGGGTAGTTTTAGATTCTGGGGTAAGTGTTTTAGTTCTGTTGTCCCAATTTAACTGTCATTAGCGTAAAATTTAATTTTGTTGAGTCACATTTTTATTGATGTGTAATTTTTTGTTTTGTTTAAGGAGGTCTTTGACCCTGAATTATATGTATCCTGATTTATTTCTTCATATACTTATTGTTGTAAATTTGTATCAGACAATGGCGTTTAGCCAATCTGTAATAATAAAGCTGCATTTGGCTCTCTGCGGACACAATTCTATTTAAGTCTCAAAATGGGGTCATGCAGACAAATAGTTTGGAAACCACTGCATTAGGACGTAACCCAATACCAGATTTTCAGAGTGAACAGTTGGTTTCTAGCTCCTAAAATTTCCAAAACCGTTAAGGTCACATTTATTTATTTATTTAACATGGAAAGAAGCAAGAAGATAAACAATATGCTTTTAAAGAACAATTTCTCATAACTTGGCAGAGTTTGATAGCTTTTCAAAGGAATACAGATAAACCTCTTTGCCAGATACCCCGAGATGCAAAAGAATCCCAAATAAGCAGCTGTCCCAAGTAAAGGAGAGACCTCAATAGATACAATTAGTCAGTTTGGGGGATACACATTCCCAGAATTCAGTCTCTTACTGTAAATTGGTTTCCTGATCAGTACCCCAATTAAGTGGGATCAACTGTATAGTGTTAGCTTTTGTTTAAGTCTATTTTTGAGTATGTCATTTGTTCTTCATTATAGTAATATATTTCTGACACTGGCTCAGCACTAATGAAACTAGTCTCTGAACTCAGATCAGTGTACTTTTCAAACCCTGGCCTCCATATATTACCTTCAAACTTTGCTCCCACTATTTTTCCAAACGAGAGTTTTACAAGTCATCTGCCACCACCCCTCACCTGCCTCTGAGTTTCCTGCTTTCTTAACTGTCTTCACACCTTTTCCCAATGTTCCCTCTATGCCGGAATTCTCTCCTTGAACACATTCATTCACCTCCCTTCCCAATCTTCAAATCCCCCCTGAAAGCCTACCTCTTCTGTCAGGCTTTCCCTAGCTCCTCATCCCCACAATCTGTTCACTGATGCTCTGTTTATTCAGGGTCCCCCCTTCTCTGCAACGAAGCCAAACATGTGCGCCTGTGACTTCTTAACTTCATGACCTTATCCTCGTCTCTCTCTTGTCTCCCCTAAACTGTAAGCTCCTCAGGGCAGGGACCTATCTCTAATAAATGCTTGTTCAGTGCCAAACTGTTGATGCTGTGTAAGTACTTAATCATAAAAGAGTCTCAATAAAATTGATAATGACCAATTGGTTAGAAAGGGCATACAAGTAGACATTATGCGCTTAAGAAATAATAAATCCCCACTTTGTCCACTTGCTTGTTTTTGCAAAAAATAGAACCTGCCCCTAGATACTGCATATTACTGCCAAGAGAAGCGAAGTTCTCTTGGCAGTAACCGGCAGTCTCGGTGCTTACCCGGTGTCTGGTGGCTGTGTGGGATTGGATGAGGGCGAGCCATCTGAAACTGAATCCCGATAAGATGGAGGTGATGGTGGTGGGTAGGGCTGAAGGGGTTGGTGGCCCCCGTCATTGATGGGGTTTGCCCCCCTTTAGGTACTCAGGTCCATAGTCTGGGGGGGGTGCTTCTCGATTCGCAGCTCCGCCTGAATTCCCAGGTGACAGCAGTGGCGAGGAGCACCTTTCGCCAGTTACATTTGGTGCGACGGCTGCAGCCGCACGTCTCGGACTCTGACCTGGCCACCATCATCCATGCCTTCATCACTTCTAGACTGGACTACTGCAATGCACTCTATGCGGGGCTACCTTTGGTGATGGTCAAGAGGCCGCAGTTCGTGCAGAATGTGACGGCTCACCTCCTTACCGGGACGGACCATCGTGAGCACATTACACCACTGCTCCGCACTGGCTACCTATTGTCTTTTGGGCCCAATTCAAGGTGTTGGTGTTGACCTATAAGGCCCTGAACAGTCTGGGCCCCACTTACCTGCAGGACCGCCTCATGCCCAGGGCCATGGTGCGGCCCCTGTGGTCGGCCGGGGACGCCTGACTCAAAGTCCCCCGGGTTTCCCAGGTGGTGACGATGGGGAGGGTGCTCTCGGTGGCCGCTCGTAGGCTGTGGAATTCCTTCCCGATGGAGGTCTGCCTGGCCCCAGACCTCCCCCCTTTCTGGAGACAGTGTAAGACCTGGCTGTTTTGCCAGGCTTTTGGGGAGGGAGACGGGGAGGGTGGGATGGGGTTGGGGGTTTGGTTCCACTCTTTTAATGATTTTTTATATAAATTTTATGTATTTAATTTTAATTATTGAATTGGTTTATATTTTCTACTTTTGTTGTGAGCTGCCCCGAGTGGCTGTTGTGAGCTGGAGGGAGCGGGCTAAAAATGGCTCGAAATAAATAGTTTCGGAACTACAGTGGTACAAGAATGCGAGTCTGAATAGGTCTTAAGCATACATGAAAATTACTAGACCTCTGAACTATGCAAAAACTAAGTAACAAAGAGGAAGGAAACATACTCAAGTGCCAGTGTCATAAAACGCATTTTTTTCCATCATAGGGTGAAAACAGACATGACGCTAACCACCCTTGGTGGTTATTTATGCATGGGTACTTTCAGACATGACGCTAACCACCCTTTAACCACCCTTGGTGGTTATTTATGCATGTTTCAGGGCTGTATTGGTGCCCTATGCAGCCCTGAAACATGCATAAATAACCACCAAGGGTGGTTAAAGGGTGGTTAGCGTCATGTCTGAAAGTACCCATGCATAAATAACCACCAAGGGTGGTTAGCGTCATGTCTGTTTTCACCCTATGATGGAAAAAAATGCGTTTTATGACACTGGCACTTGAGTATGTTTCCTTCCTCTTTGTTACTTAGTTTTTGCATAGTTCAGAGGTCTAGTAATTTTCATGTATGCTTAAGACCTATTCAGACTCGCATTCTTGTACCACTGTAGTTCCGAAACTATTTATTTCGAGCCATTTTTAGCCCGCTCCCTCCAGCTCACAACAGCCACTCGGGGCAGCTCACAACAAAAGTAGAAAATATAAACCAATTCAATAATTAAAATTAAATACATAAAATTTATATAAAAAATCATTAAAAGAGTGGAACCAAACCCCCAACCCCATCCCACCCTCCCCGTCTCCCTCCCCAAAAGCCTGGCAAAACAGCCAGGTCTTACACTGTCTCCAGAAAGGGGGGAGGTCTGGGGCCAGGCAGACCTCCATCGGGAAGGAATTCCACAGCCTACGAGCGGCCACCGAGAGCACCCTCCCCATCGTCACCACCTGGGAAACCCGGGGGACTTTGAGTCAGGCGTCCCCGGCCGACCACAGGGGCCGCACCATGGCCCTGGGCATGAGGCGGTCCTGCAGGTAAGTGGGGCCCAGACTGTTCAGGGCCTTATAGGTCAACACCAACACCTTGAATTGGGCCCAAAAGACAATAGGTAGCCAGTGCGGAGCAGTGGTGTAATGTGCTCACGATGGTCCGTCCCGGTAAGGAGGTGAGCCGTCACATTCTGCACGAACTGCGGCCTCTTGACCATCACCAAAGGTAGCCCCGCATAGAGTGCATTGCAGTAGTCCAGTCTAGAAGTGATGAAGGCATGGATGATGGTGGCCAGGTCAGAGTCCGAGACGTGCGGCTGCAGCCGTCGCACCAAATGTAACTGGCGAAAGGTGCTCCTCGCCACTGCTGTCACCTGGGAATTCAGGCGGAGCTGCGAATCGAGAAGCACCCCCCCCAGACTATGGACCTGAGTA
>QEPC01011998.1:2927531-2988233 GCA_003113815.1 Sphenodon punctatus | reverse complement strand
TGCACTTGAGACCTCGCATCTTCATGAATGTTAGACCCCTTGTCTCTCCCTCTGTTCCCCTTCCTAAGTCTCTCCCCCAGCTCCTGTCTCTCAGATTGTACGGGCAGGGACCCTGTCTATTTTATTACTTTGTAAAGTACCAGGTACACTGCTGGCGCTATATAAATGTTTGTTAATAATAACAACAACAACAACAACATATTTTTGAAGACTTTGGCAAATTAACACTGATTATTTTCTTTGTGAAGTTTGCCTTCACCGGCAAATGTTAAGAGTTGGCTGTATACAAAGTTACAATAGTCAGCACTGGCCAGCATCATGTCACCTAAATGATCAAGCAAATAAGTCACATTCAACACTGGGATGGCAAACCATACTGAAACTTCCCACATCCAGACATCACAACACTGAGCACAGCTTCCTCGTCTATACTGGCCCAACCAGTATGGCATGATGATCATAAGTGACTCTACTGTTTCAAAACAACATTTAAAACAATTACTTGTAACCAATACACAACAGATGTATGGTAAGAGTTTGACAGGAGTTCAGCATAGCTTTTAAACTAACACTGAATAATTAACAGACAAAGATCTTAACTGCTGCAAAATTCTGCATGTAACACAGAACAGATCTTGACAAAATTGTGAACTTAAGTGCTGTAGAGTGACACTACTCAACCAAAAGGATAATTATGTACTTAAAGTCACTGATCTGGGAAACTGAAGCTCTGAACTCAAAGCAAGTCACTTCAGCTCTCCATTTCAGAAGCCCATTTGTAAAATGGGGGAATGATTGTTTGGTAGGATTGTTATGAAAGTGAACAGAGGGAAAAGATTATATGCTACGGAGCTGAGTACCACAGGGAAAAAAGGGGAATCAAAATGAATCCATTTCCATCTTTTATGAGGATCCATTTAGTCCAAAATCCATTCAGTGAGAAGGGAACTTTCCCTGGCAAAAGGAGAGACCTAAGCCATCACCGAACTACACGTTCATTTCATGGGGGGGAAGATTGGGTGGATGTTTAAATCACATCAGATCTTTTAAAGTACTGCAGTTGTTTTTATATTTATATTTTGTATTTTTATATATTTCACATTTTTATGTATTTCTGTGTTTTACTTCTGTAAGCTGCCCCGTGTCGCCTTGTGCGAGAGGGGCAGGATAAAAATGAAATAAATAAAAATTTCTTTAAAGCTCCTTTGCTGCTCAATTTTCCTAGTAACGTGCTAGTTAAAACTGACATTTCTAGACTTCGTCTCGTCTCATCTTTAATTTATACCCCGCACTCTCCCAACCAAAGTCAGCTCGAGGCGACTCACATCAATAATAAATACAATATTAGGGTTTTTATCCCACGCAGGGGAAACCCAACACCAAATACATCATAATACACAAGAAAACCCTACCCTCCCATTGAACATTTCAATAATAATAATAACATCTAACAATATGTCTTACTAACCCATCCCAAAGAAACCCAAATAATTACATTCAGGTGCTGAAGTTATAAGCAGCAGCAGCAAAGAAAGGCCGTGGAGAGTTTTGTTTTTTTTTTAAAAAAGGGGTGGACGGACGATTTCCAGTCAATAAGGAGCATGTGCACAGGTAGATTAGGCCCCATACCTCCCATCTCTAACAATGATTGCATTATCGCTAACCCCCAGCCCCCCTATATGCCCCCCAAGTGCTATTAAGCTCCACCCACCTCCCCGATTCCCAATGGCACGAAGATCCGTGCAAACAAGCCTCCTCCCTAGTGCTTTTAAACCCCATACACGCCTACTAGGCCCCCCCGGTGCTGCCCCATCCTCCCCAGCCGCCCCGCTAGACCCCATCAGACACCGCCAGTTCTATCCAGCCCAGTGGCCCCACAGCCGGGTAAGCCGGGGAGGGAGTGAGAGGTACCTGCTCCTCCTCCCAAGGCGGCAGCCATGGTGCCCGCTCGATCCAAGCGACGGTGAGGGAGCGGTGGGGAAAGACCCCGGTGCCGGTTCCGCTGTTGCCCGCGCCGAGGCGGCGGCGGCGGCGGCGGCTGCTGCTGCGGCTGTTGCTGTTTCCCCTCCCGCCGGCTCCTCCGCACCCGCCGCAGCAGAACAACAAACTAGCACAACATGGCGACTGCCACTGACGGCTGGGCCTCTCCGCCGCTGACACCGCGCTGCACCATGGGATCGCGGAGGACCAACCCACCCCTCCCTCCAGAGGAGGGAGGCCCAGCCTCGCCGCTGGTTGGCTGTCTCACTAGCACAGGATTCTCTCGCGACAGCCAACTTCTCAGGCGCATGCGCCGAAGCTGGGGCTAGATGGGGTGGAAATCCCCTACACGCCAGCGCGCGTGCGCAGGAAGAGGTGACGGTTCAGAAGACGCAAGCAAGGGAAACCGAGCACCAATGACCATGCGCAAAGAGGTAGGACGGCAATGAGCTTTACTTGCGGGGAGCATGCGTAAAAGATGATTAACAGATGGTGGCAGTAGGGGTGGATTTCACAGCCCCTTCTGCCTGCCTTGGGCTTGTCTACTTGGCACAGGGAGTCAAGCAGCCAGTGGGCAGGGCTGTCAACTAGAAAACTCTTCCTGGCTGCCGTGAAATGTGCTACTGGCAGTAATGCAAAAGCAAGAGCTTGTGTGGGCATAGTGGTCCCAAATATGAGAGAAGCAAATTAGTTGAGAATAATAATAATTAATAATTAACACATTTTATTTATAAAGCACTCCCTGCAAAAAAAAAACAAAAAACACTGGGAGTGCTGAATAATAATAATAATAATAATTTATTTATATAGACTTTTACTCCGCCCCTCTCGCTCAAAGCAACTCGCGGTAGCTTTACATATAGAGTTAAAAACATTATCAAAGATATAGATATTACTTACATAAAATACATCCTGATCGGCATAAAAACAAAATACACTCCCAATCAACCCCCTTAACCCATCCCACCCTCCCCTGCCCCCGCCCCACTCACCCCCAAATGCCTGATGGAGGAGCCAAGTCTTACAGCTTCTTCAGAAAGCAAGGAGACCCAGGCTGAGGCAAACCTCCCTCGGGAGGGCATTCCACAGTGACCGTGCAGCCGCCGAGAATGCCCGCTTTTCTCTCCAGACCCGCGGATAATGCAGGGCCTCCAGGAGGGCGCTCCTGGATGACTGCAAGGGTTGCCCAGGGACCCAGGAGGTGAGGCGATCCTTCGGGTAAGCAGGGCCCAGGCGGTGTAGGGCTTTAAAGGTCAAAAGCAGCACCTTGAATCAGACCTGGAAGACAATAGGCTGCCAATGCAATGCTTGGAGCACCGGTTGAATGTGCTCCCTGCAGCCCGTCCCAGTAAGCAGACGGGCTGCTGCATTTTGCTCCAGCTGCAGCTTCCAAACCATCACCATGGGCAGCGCCATGTAGAGAGCATGGGGGCTCTAAAATATAAATTAAAATATATAAATACATATAAAATATAAATACAAAAAAACCCACTGGGAGTGCTGAATAATATATATTTTTTTAAAAAATACACAATTAAAGCCACGTACGGCTGTTTAATTTTTCATAAGATATGTTTTATTACACCAACTTCTGTAGGTGTGTATGTCACCATGCAAGCTTTCAAGATTCAAGTGCTCCTCTTCAGGTAAAATATGGAAGGTCAGAATAGAAACTAAGCTGAATGCTGGTTAGAGAGGTGCAATCCCCACTCAATTGAAGGCAGTGGGAGTTTAGCCACTGAATTCAAAGATTCAGACATGTGTCCTAGGTTTGATTGGCATCTAATAGGACACAATCGTGCATTCATTCAAGTCAATGGCCAAACTCCCACTGACTTCTATAACGGGGGCCTGTGCCCTTGGTAGTAACTTCAGTTTAGTAGTGTTAATGACAGGTTTGGAAGGTAGCTGTTTGGGGGAGAGTGGAAAGGTCGTTGTTAGCTTTCTTATTATAATGCAAGAAAAACAGCAAGTATAAGTTCATAGACCTTTACAGAGAATCATGAAACCAAAATCTCTATTGTTTTTGGTATCCAATAGTGTTGGGAATCTTAGTTTCCAGGTCCATATTTTAAAGGCTTTTTCCTTTTAGGTCAAGGACTGAGAGATCAGATCAGCAGAATCTAGGAATAATGCCAGCCTCATCATTACTGAGCTCATGAGACAACAAGCTCTGGAAAATCAAGTGTTTGGGGCAAAAACCATGAGACAGAGAGCAATCCTCTGCTCGTAGAGGTCAATGGAAAAACTGTCATTACTATATTCGTCAAGGATTTCACTTGGACACTTCAGTAAGGAATAACCTATCCTCAGAAGTATTTTTTCTCCCTAAACCTAATTGGTTAGTGTTTAAGCTTGCAGTAAAAATTAACTCAGACTTCTGTAGCTCTGGGCTTACTCATCCCACAGGCAGGAATATGCAAAGGCTGCCTCAGTGACAACCCAAAGATAGGAGTCAACTGTAGCTTGTCAGATGAGGGCTATGTGTCATGGCACTCTTTTCTATGTATCCTGTTGGTTAGTGTATAAGAAAAAATCTGTAGGTGAGATCATTTCAAAACTGAGGGTACGATTGTCCATTGCACTAGGCTTGAGTTGGATAGCCCTTTTCATACCCGTGGACATTAGCTGCATTTTCAGAATAGTATATGGAAATTCAACACCTTTGCATTTTGCTGACAGATCTCCACATACCGTTCTGAAAATATGAACAAGCCCTTCTGCGATGAGAGCAGAGTCCCTGAGATTGTGTGGTGGCATGGTCGGCTTCCAACACACTGGTTAATTCAACTGTCTAACCCTCTGGTGACTTTCACAACACCCCACAACGAACTGTCTGGGTTTCAGTTCATGCAGCCATTCTTCACAGACAGAAGAGTCCTAGGGGATGTCTGGTGGGGTGGCGAGGCTCTCTCAGAACCCCACCACACCGAGCTCTTTCCTAAATGGATCTCCAGTGAAATGGGAACTAGATCATGGTTGATCTCTGTTTTGTCAGATTTTGATTGGGTTGGCTGAGTCCATCAGAAACAGAATCCACCCAGATAATCTGTTTCACTCCTATATGTGCACTGCCCTTTAACACAGACGTGAGTCCCATTGATGTGAGCAGGAGTCATGACCACATGAACAGCCATAGACTTTACTGGATTTCACCTAATTATACTATTGTTCTTATACTGATGGTAATCATAGGATTACTTTTTAACCTTGTCTTTGTTATGCAAAGTTAGAAGTCAGCGATATTGCAGTGGTGTTCTTCTAGATGTACAGTTTGAGCAGGCCCTCGCTACTTCCTAATGACAGTGCAATGGTAAATGCATGCCTTTGTAGCTACAAGGCTTAACTGTTCTTATTCCTGCTAGACTTGACTTTCAGATGGACTCCTTTATCACTTGCACCTTTGCCAAAATGTAACAACCTGATGGCTCCCCTGTTTTGAACATCTGTGATCAATCATACTGTGCACACCCTGTATTCTGGTTTCAAAACTTGATTTTTAAGCCCTTGGTTCATGCTCTGGTGATATCCGAGACCTTCTCCAGGACTCTTGTCCTAACAGGTGCCCCTGGCTCTTGACCTTTTGTTATGATTTGATGTCCCTTGACATAGAGTTTTGTTTAGTAGAAATAGGGCTGCAGGAGCTATAGTAATGCTCCTTCTCTTTTAACTGAGACACTGATAAGCTTCGCATCCTGGGTTCTTGGTGACTTTTGATGTTCCTTGTTCTTCAGGTTCCACAACAAGCTCAACATTCTCAAACCTCTTCCCTGAATTACCAAGTAACAATTTTTAAAGCATCCCTAGATACCAACAGAACAATCACAAGGAGTCAGGTCCCTGGCCCTGAGAAACTTACAATCTAAGATGGACCAGGGAAAGAGACAAGGGAGATATATGCTTTAAGCTGCTTGTTCCTCTGCTCTGCATGAGGTGTTGTCCCGGTGGGCCTGTGGCACAGAGGGGCATGGTCAGGATTAGAATGAGCGGAGATCTAGCAATCTAAGGCCAGCAGAGTGATTCTTAGGAGACCATGGGTGTTTTCAGATGAGATGTTACCCCGCATGGCCACCCATGAGTCATGGATCCGACCGCCCGTCTGAAGCTGGAGCAGCTGGATGCACGCTTCCATGAGCCACAGAGCACCCACTCTCAGCCACTCATGGAGCACTGCTGGGAAATCCAGAGTGCTCCATGCAGGGGCAAGCTAAATAGATCCGTAGCAAAGGGTGGCCAGGTGGTCCCTGCCTGTATGAATGGCAGCAGCCAGGCCTGCCGCTCATAGGCACTGTGGGTCAGAGAAACAGCCTTTGCAGGTTACAAGCCCTGGCCGGGAGCACTGGACAGCTTGGGTTCCCCAGCGCTCACGCCCAAGTTATTTCACCTGCAAAGACCAGTCCTGTGTGTTTCCCCTGTGGTCCATGGTGGGGGGGAGGGGTGCATGGCTGCTGCCTCTGTGGCCATGGTAGCCGTGCTGGGAGCTGCCCATTTGATTTTCTCCCTACGCACTCGACATGTGTACGTGCTCTGTGGCAGAGCCACGCAATGGGCACGGACTCCCCCACCCTGGTCGCCTTACTCATCTGGAAACACCCCATGACACCTGGAATAAATTAAAGCAATCCTGGAATTGATATAGCATATATCAGGGGCAGGCTTTGGTCCCAACTAGCTGCAAGAATTAAGATGATATAACGGTGGCTTAGAGCTCAGTACAACTGATGATCTAACATCAGAAAATCAGCTGAGTGGTTGCCAGTGGCCCTTGTCTAGGGAAGTAGTTTAGATATTCAGGAAGGATATTTATTTTATTTCTATTTATTTAATAAATTTATACCCCGCCCCTCCTGCCATGCAGCCCAGATTATTTTTAATGGAGCCATGGTACTATTGTGCAGTGCCCTATCAATATCGTAGATCAGGAGGCTAAACACACAGAACACAGTCTGCAGAGCAAATCCAACCTTAATGATGTATTTATATGGCCCACAGGCCACGTCACATTGTCCAGATTCTAAGCTTTCTTTTAAAAAAAAAAAAATTCCCTAGCCTTCTTGGAGATTAAAGATAACCTTGCAAATGCGGACAGGGATGTGTAAGCAGTTCTTCCTGCACCTGGCATAAGTTGTTGCAGGATCCACCCCCAAACCATTCCAAACCCAGCATTGCCAACTCTCCTGAATTTGGCACAAGTGACGTGATTTCTAAGCCTCACTCCTGATCTTGTGATTAGTGTCACTAATCTCACGAGATTGGGAGTAGGGCTGATTACTGTGGGACTGCTGACCTCTGGTCCTGTGGCTGCTCACTGCCTCCCTCTGCATTCTGCAGAGAACTTAGCTTGTTCTCTGTGTCCCTAGTAGGGTGGCCATACCTCCCCTTTAAAAGAGGACCCCTATAAAACTACATGTTGTAGGGCTGCATTGGTTCCAGTGCAGCCTGGCACCATGTATTTTTCATAGACGTCCTCCTTTAAAGGGGAGGTATGGCCATTGGCCACTCTAGTCCCCAGCCACATTGCAGAGTTTACGTGGGACCTAGCAATAAATTATCTGAGGGAGAGCGGCGCAGGGAAGCCTCTTCCCGGTTGTATGCAACACTCTAATCAGTCCCTGTTACCAGAGGGACTGATATCAGGATAGCACACAGCGTGTTCCGGATCGGTCCCCCTGGAAACAGGGACCAATTAGAGTGTTGCACACAGTTGGGAAGAGACTTCCATGCTGCCCTCCCCATTCAAATAATTTATGTTTGGGTCTCATCTGAGCTCTGCAGTGTGGCTGGGATACAGAGAGCAAGTTCAACTCTACAGAATGCAGAGGGAGGTAGCGAGCAGCCACCAGACCGAAGGCCAGCAGCCCAGGGGTGAGGTAAGTCAGCTTGTGTCCTGAGGCATCCCAGGATGTCTCAATACTTTGGTGGTGGTTTTTTTTTTTTAAAAAAAATTTCCTTTCCCCTTCCCCTGTCTATCTCCCCTGTCCATATTACATATAGATATATTTGTTGTGTATATTTAGATATATATATAATATCTAATCTATCTATTAGTAGATGCTAGGCTGTTTTATTATATATACTAGCATTATAGGATAGGAATAGAATAGATAGATACTTAGAACATATAGCAGATAGACGTTTATTGATATAGATACTTAGGAATATATTTATTTATTTATTTATTTATTTTATACATTTATACCCCGCCCCTCCTGCAACGCAGCTCGGGGCGGCTTCCAGCATAAAAACAGTAAAATACAATAAAATACATCTAAAAACAATCAAATATTAAATAGTAAATATTAAATATTAAAACAGGGCTAGACAAAAACAAATGGGTAGGGGGCTAAAAACCTCCCTCCCCACCCTCCCTCCCAAAGGCCTGGGCAAACAGCCAGGTCTTACAGTTTCGCTGAAATGTTAAAAGGCATGGGGCCAGGCGAGCTTCCTCCGGTGCATATTGCATATAGTGCATATTGCATATAGTATAGGTTAAACATACATATTAGTAATATTTCATATTGTCATTGTGCACTTACTACTGAATTATAATGAGAAAGGGAGGAATGAATTCTGAGAAGTCTGGGGCAGGTGTCTGCTGGCACTTCTGCCACTGGTGGCAGCCCACAACGGAAACAATACCAAAACCAAAATCTAAACAAAACCTGCCTTTATAACTTGCCCACAGTCAATAACTAGAAATGGAACTCAGCCCTCTCTCTTGTGATTGTGCCACCCCCGCAATAAATAGATAACGTGGGCCTTATTCTCCTCTTACACTGGATGGATATATCTGGAATGTTTTTATTTGTATTAGTGAACTAAGAGTTTTACGTTGTATCGATATGTCTTTTTCACATGGAAATGGCTCTGTTTGTTCATCTTATTGTACCTTTTTATATTTCATTTTTGACCTAAGGCCGTAAATAAATTTACTTTACTTACTTTACTCTTACACTGGTATACTCTGATGTCAGTGGAGTTACATGGATGTAAATCAGTCATTCCAGAATCAGGGCTCACACTTTGGTACTTGCTCTCTCATTGCTGTGATTCCATTTTCATAATGCCTTTTTGAAATGACTTTAGGCAGGGACCTGGTTTCACTGGATTTTCACCTTTGCCACCAATGGGGAAAACACAGTGAACATGGGTCCCTGAGTATACGTATTTTACTATTTTTTAAAATGGGCCAGTGAACAGCATCTGCAAACAAAACACCCACTGATTTCTCTTGGCTAAAGAGCTGGCAGGATAGAGCCCCTTCTCTATCAAATCATTTTTTTTGCTGGGGCCTTTTGATTTATCTAGTCAATCCAGCAGATTTAGTTATCACTGGCTATGCACATTAAGCTGGGCATCTTGCTTATAATGAGCTCCTTCTTGCAAACAAACAGGTTATGAAACATGACCCATTGCACATACTACAGTACCAGCAGCCAATAGAGATGCACTGTCCAATATAGACACAATTTGAAGTGCTATCTTGTATAACAAATTATTGACTTCATTGTACATACTACCAGGATTTAATTAAGCGATAAGGTCCATCATAGTTGTCCTTTATCTGTCAGATAAGGATTTGCCAGGCTTACTCCAAGAGGCCTTTATCTGAGAGATAAGGGAAAGGTACATAGGTGCCTCCTTGTTGTTTTAAACCTTTAATTAAAAAGACCTTTTTTTTTTAGTTCTAGGTTGTTGCCTTTTTCTTGGTTTGCTAATAAGAGTCTGATGGATACTCGGAGGCAAGATTATAAAGAGAAGGAATGTTGCTATTGGACTTCATTGGGTGAAATGGATGAGGGTCCTTCAAAACACATCAAAGCATCATTCCAGATGGAGAAGTAGGGATTGGTCCCAAGTGTACGGGAATCAGAGGGATTGTTTCCATTGGCTTCAGTGGACTTTAAATCAGGCTGGAGTAAGCCAAATTACTACTACTTATAATTTCTATAGCACTACTAGGTGTATGCAATGCTTTACAGTGACAGATTTTCCAGAGACAGGTCCCTGCCCAGCGGTTTTACAATCTAAGATAGACAAGGATGAAGGAAACACACAGGGAAAGCCAAACACACACACATTCTCATTTTACAGATGGGGAACTGAGGCGGAGAGGTTGTGACTTACCCAAGGCCACCCAGTAAGTTTATTGGCTAGGGTGAGATCCAAACCCTGGTCTCCCAGATACAAGTCCAGCACCTTATCAACTACACTTCACTGTTGATCACACAGAGCATTTTTAGACGAGTGTGAAATTTGCGGGTTACAGCAATGTGATCTGAACACAAGGATTAATCACATTCACAGGAGTGCTCTTCAGACAAGTGTCCCTATCATGCGTGAAAAGAAAGTCATGTGGTACTTGTTCAGATGCGTTTACCCCATCTTTTTTCTCATCCAGACATTGTTATTGGAGTTTAGATGCGTTTAGATGTTCATTTGTGTGTTTATGGTGTGTGTTTTGGAAAGTGCATCAGCAAGCCTCTGATATCAAGGTTTGATAAATTTGTATTAAGACATGGAAATTTCTGCATAAAACACGAGAGAGTTGTTCAGACGGGAACTTAGTTTGTGGGTTTAAAAAAATTCCCACAGTATAATAGTTACACCAGGGATGACTTTGGTCCAATATGCCAGGTGCCCCCTGGCCACTAAGAAAATGTGTACAATCTCCAAGGACTAGATAGAGGTTGGGAGCAGGATTTTTTAAGGAATCACTCAGGATATGGAAAGGAAATGGAAAGTCCAGATTGTGGATCTATGCAAGATATGGGGAAACTCAAACCCAGGGGCCAAATGCGACCCACAGCAAAATTTTATGTGCCCCCTTTTCTGTTCCTGGACCTGGCTCCTGGAACCAGTTCCAGCCTTCAACCACTGACAAACTGAGCTCAGGGGAAGGGAGCACAGATGAGGGCATACACCAGGAGTGGGTAACCTTGGGCTCGGGGCCCAAATGTGGCCCTCGACAAGATTTTATGTGGCCCCTTTCCAGTGCCTGGATCTGGCCCCTGGATCCATTCTCTACCCCCGAAGTACTGAAGAACTGAGCTCATGATAATGGAGCAGAGAGAAGGGCATGCACACAAGGGTAGGAGACAGATCCACAGAACAGATCCATGATCTGCGCCCTCCTTTTCTTGAACAAACCCGTGTAGCACCCGCATCCCCAACCTCTATGTGGCCCTCATAGCTCTGACTAATATGAATGTGGCCCCCAGAACAGAAAAGATTCCCCACCCCTGGCATACACACAAGGATGGGGGACAGAGCCATGATCTGGGCCCTCCTTTTCTTGAGTACATCTCTTATGCACTCCCGCCGCCAGCTTGTTTGTGGACTTCAGAGTTTGTACTCATTTTCAAAGTGCCAGTGGGACAGAAAAGTTTCCCCACCCCTAGGGTTACCATACCTTCCCTTTAAAAGAGGACGTGTATGTAACATGTATGTTGCAGGGCAGCACTGGAACCAATGCAACCCAGCACCATGTATTTTTCATAAGCACCCTCTTTTTAAAAGGAGGTATGGTAACCCTACACCACCCCTAATCTGTGCCATGGATCCATCCCCTATTTATTTATTTATTTATTTATTTTATTAAATAGATTTAATACCCCTCCCCTCCTGCACAGCGGCTTGGGCCAGCTTACAACAATAAAACCTTAAAATATAAAAACATCACACAAGGATTATCAAAACTTCTCATCCCCTAACCGTACCGGCCATCTTCCCCACCAAAGCCAGGTGGAACAGCCAGGTCTTGCAACTACGTCGAAAAGAGGGGAGATCTGGGGCCAATTGAACTTCTGTTGGCAGGGAGTTCCACAGCTGCGGAGCGGCCACCGATAATGTCCTTCCCATTGTGGCCCCCCCGGAAGACTCGGGGCACCTCAAGGAGGGCACCTCCCGATGACCGCAAGGGTCGAGCCAGAATTCGGGAGATGAGGTGGTCCCCCCTATCACCTGTGCTCCCTTCCCCTGAGCTCACTCTTTCAGTGCTTGAGGGTAGAGATTGCATCCACAGACCCATTGCAGGAGCTGGAAAGGGGCCAAAATGAAAATTAGCTGTAGGCCAAATTTGGCCCACAAGCCAGAGGTTCCCTATCTCTTCTCTGCAAGAAGCAGGAACAGGTATTTAAAAGACTGTTAATAGGATACCGACATAGAATTTGACATTATTGGAGAGTCTCAGCTAGTATAAAGTACACTCTACTAAAGCTGGTGGAGATAAATCAATTTGCTGCCCCGTCTAAAACACAATATACGTGACTGTCAATTCACCTGGTGCTTTACAAACACAAAGCAGCACACAAACTAAATAGGACTAAAATATGGCAAGACTTCAGATGGAAACATTATAAAGAGGTGGCGGGGCTTAGGGGGAGATCTGGAGGAAAGATCTCTTGAAGGAGGAGGATAGGGGAGCCAAGCAGTCGAATGCACAGAGGTCAGAATAGCAGAAGGCACAATGCTAATACCAGTTTTCTCGTCTACACAGGATGCTTGCCACCTGATATGAGGGAAAACATTGCATTTCTTCATTAAAACTCAGGTGCTACCAGCAGAGCGAACACAGGGTTGCAGGAATTTGCCATTCAGAACATGTCCAGGGAACCTTTTAGCAGACCCACAGAACACTATAAACATCTGGTCAACGGCACCCCGCTACCACTAAGCTTAGACCAGCCAAGCTACCACCAAAGTTTTCCTCACCACAGTAGAACTACTGGAAAGATTGCCAGTAGCATCTCAACTGAAATGCATCTGACACAGTTAGATGTTTTTGGCAAGGATATAAAAATACTTGTGGATGTTGCTGAACACCTTCCAGCAGGGGCATTATTGAGCTGACCAATATAGACAAGTCCAAATCACCTTTGAATGAGGGCTGGCATGTCAAAGAACAACATGAGAAGGGGGGCTATCTACAAGACCTGGATATTTGTGACTGCGGTGAGATACAGATCATGGAATGCCTTCTGGTCTGTCAGCCCCTGGGGGAACCCTGTAGTGGAGAGGACCTTGCCAGGGCCACAGATCATACTATATCACGTGTCCAGTTCTAGCAAGAGATATGAAAATGGTGGCAGCACATGAAGAGACCACAGAGGCATAGGGAATTTTGAGATGTCAATCTATTTCCTGTCTCTGATTTTTCAGGGAGATGTCCTTGTGCTCGTCAGTTTCACTAGCAAGGCTTTTGGACTTGTCAATTTCACTTGCAGGCTATTTATTCTGTTTTATGATGCCATCCAATGGGCTCCCCCTGGTGGTTAGAATCCGTAGGGTGGCAGCGTATGCATAGGAGTGTAGTAAAACACATCTGCTTTAGGATGACATCACAGGCGTTACCACAAAACAAATTTGGCCTGTAGGTAACTATAATGTGGAAAAGCAGATGCTGGAAGATTTTTGTTAAACTGGCAGCCTGTTTTGCAGTGAGCCCCACTGCAGTGGAAGCCCCTGGAAGAATTCTGGTTGATGCAGAAGTATGTTTACACTGCAAGTGGCGCCTCATCTATTCCCAATAGCAGCAGATTGGCTGGGCGGTGTGCAGAAGCTTCCCAGCCTGAGTAGTACCTGTCTGATGGAGGACAATTAGAGGATTTAATTTCTAGCATCGTCAATGTGATGTTTTTTTATAGGAAATATATGTCTTTTTAAAAAGTATATAGCAAAGAAACAATAAGCAAGCAGAAAGGTGTGAATTAAAATATGTATGCAGCTAAAAATAATCACTTGCAGGTTTGTTTCAGACCAGGGGTGGAGAACCTTTTCTGTCCTGGGGCCACATTGAATATTAGTATGAGCTCCGAAGGCCACATAGAGGTTGGGGACGGGGGTGCTTAACGGGTTTAATCAAGAAAAGGAGGCCCCAGATCATGGCTCTGTGCTGTGGATCTCTCCCCTACCCTTGTGTGCATGCCCTCTCTGCTCCATTATCCTGAGCTCAGTTTTTCAGTGCTTGGGGGTAGAGACTGGATCCAGGGGCCAGGGCCAGGCACTGGAAA
This sequence comes from Sphenodon punctatus, assembly GCA_003113815.1. Taxonomy (NCBI): domain Eukaryota; kingdom Metazoa; phylum Chordata; class Lepidosauria; order Sphenodontia; family Sphenodontidae; genus Sphenodon; species Sphenodon punctatus. Next base: position 2,974,242 of record QEPC01011998.1, on the reverse strand, counting down.
GGGGCCACATAAAATCTCGTCAGGGGCCACATTTGGGGCCTGAGGTTCCCCAACCCTGTTTTAGACTGAGGGTGATTTCAGAAGTGACGCGTTCCAATTCACCACTGTGGGTGATTTCAGAAGTGACGCGTTCCAATTCACCACAGTGAATCCCACCCCGGTGTGAATGGATTCACCGCGGGCTGTGGTGACACGTGCGGCCCCAACAGACGTGACAGGATCGTGACCACCACCCGAGGGTAATCAGAGAGAACATGGGCTAGGGGAACACAACAGACATGCAGTGGAGACGTGGACCGCGGTTCGAGCCCCAGAATGCACCATGGTTGGGGTCAATTCCTTCCACCGCTACTGCGAGTTTCCGTTCAGAAGTTACTTTCCATTCACCCCTGCCGTGGTGACCATTCACCACACTTCTGGACCTCCTCCCGCCACCGACCGCACAAAGCGTGGTGAGCTTCACCCCGGGCCGCATTTGACTGTGGTGAACATCTGGATGTGAGCAAACAGACATGCACGGCGCTTTCACCACCCCCCGCGTTTGACTGAGGTTGACTGTGGTGAACATTTACCATGTCACTTCTGAAATCACCCTGAGTCCCAGCAGACTTTGGATTATTCTCTCTTGCTCCAACTACTCTTCAGGAATTGCCCCATGAGCCATTTACTCCAGTATTTTATTTGCTGTTGTTTTTCCCAACTTTGAAAAATGATGTTTGAGTTTTGAGTTAGTGGTCTCAGGGGAAGCTATAATCACACCCTCCCCATTGTCACTTGACATCCAATTCCAATTCCTGCTGGTGAGGAGGCACAACAGGCTGGAGCTTGGCTGCTACAGGTTGGCAGCATTCCATTCAATCCAGTGAAGCGATGTCAATTTACTCCAACTGAGGATCTAAGCCAAGGTGCTTCTACATTTCTGATTTATTTTTTTCCCTAAGAGCAGATTATTTTCTGACTGGCTCTACAGTGCATTCTGCCAAGCTGCTCATTCTTCACCACTTGTAAACAAGATCAAAATCCTCTAATTAGATTTGTTTCCACACAAAGTTACTGGGTACAGTGCAGCTCATTTGCATCTTACCAAAGGGGGCTTTCTTCAAGCCACTATGCAATGGGACCTCCCCCCCACAAAAAACAAAAATGTTTGCTCTAGCTTTATGCAGCTGTTCAATTAAAGAAAGTTGTGGTAAAAGCTAGCACAGTGTGTCCACTATCATTTTGTATTATTATTCAGCAGTAAGGTAATGAGATGCAAGCTTGATCCTTCTGTAATACTTTCCCTTGGAAGTACAGCTCTGCCTTTTCTGCTGTCACCCTGCATTTAAAGTGCAAAGCTGCCGAGAAGGTTGCATGACTTGAAAGCAGCAATAGGCAATTCCCACTCTAAGCTTTAGACATTTACATAACGATGCTCACATCAGTGGAGTAAATATGCTATGAATAAATCCCATTAGGTTTTAAACTGTACTTACAGTAGAATGGAAATATACATTATGGCGGCACGCAGCTTTGGGTATTCCTACAGAAACACTATGGCCACCTAGTTCCTAATTATGTATTGTTAGCACGGCATTCGACTCCCAGGCCCTGTTAGAATACTTTGTATCATTTATTAATGAGGAAAGTTTGTTAGTCTTTAAACAAGCATTTGAAGAAGGCAGCAACTGCAAGTATAACGGTTCTGAAGGAAAGAACAATTGTATTCTGTTGCAGTTCCATTTTCTCATTGCTGAAGTCTTCATTGCTGTTGAAGACTTCACCTCCTGGTGAAGCAGAGGCTCGCCGACCAGCAACTGCAAATAGATGCTGACCTGCTTAGGCACCAGAAGGTGAATCCTTTCTATAAGCCCCCTGTAAGACCACTTACGGAAACAAACTATTTGATAGTCTGGTCTAAATTTTCTTTGCGACGGGCCTTTACGCGCTTTAGATGTGGAGTTTTTTCCTCGGCTATATTGGAGGGACGATATCTGGGGGTGCCATTGCAGGAAAGGAGGTGTATGTCCTGCTCCATGCAGGAGCTGGACACGTATAATCACATCCTTTTTGTTTGTCCTAAATTTGAAAGATTTAGAGGCAAGTTACTTTCGGTGCTTGGAGAAACCCAGACAAGGTTACCCTTCGTTAGCCTCTATGACCTAGGTTTGGATTCCAGGGCTTCAGAGCTGACGCTGTCCGTGGCAGTTTTTGGAAATTTAGTCATACAAGTGAGACATCCAAGGAACTTAGGAGAAGAATAGGGGGCTATGGTAGGTATTTTGGGGTATCTTTGGGTGCCTTTGATTATCCTGGGTCAAGGTGGGTGTGATATTCAGGGGTCGATTTTAAGTTTGTATGGAGGAATGTGTATTCAACATTTAAAAAATAAATAAATTATTTAAATTCAATTTTGTAAATGTGTATTCTGACTTGGTTAGTTTTGGTTGTTTGTTAAATATTGCCAATAACTTATAGTTACGGCTAAATAAAGATTTATTTATTCATTGCTGTTTTAAAAGTTGTGGACATTTCAGGGTGCAGTATGCTACAATGGTTAAATCTAGAGCAGTTGACTTTAAAAGGAAGGAGTCAATTATTATTCACAGTGGGTGTTTTCAGGCGGATGTGGGGCTACCGAGCCCCAGAGCGGTTCCAGGAGTGAACCCCTGTGTCCACCTGCTCCTAGCCCCACCTGAGTCCAGATCAGATGGATCTACCTGGTTCCCTGGCCTGCAGCCCGCCCACACAGCGCCCCTTTCCACACACCATAGAGTTGCAGACTAAAGCATTCTCTACAACACTGTGGTGTTGCCCAGGGCCAGCTGGAAGTAGAGCAGCAGCACAGGTCCTTGTATCAGACAGATTGCTGCTCCATTTCAGGCTGGTGCCCTCGATTTGGCTGGTCCGTGCCTCCAGCGGCGTTCCGGGATGGTCTGGAGCACCACCAGTGGGCTGCCCTGTGCCTGCTCTGCCTGCACATCTGGCGGGGCGGGCCTTTAGACGGATGAACCACGCGGGGGTGAAGCGGGCTGGCATGACCCGCACCGGGGCAACTCCTCCATCTAAAAGCACCCAGTGTCTCTGCCACCAAACACAGCTTTTTTGCGGGGAGCAAAGAAAAGTTTGACAACATTGAATATTAAAGAAAATGGGCTTTAGAAATGTAATACAATAGAGCAAGGGTGGGGAACTTTTTCCCTCCTTGGAGCCATTTTGGAAGTTAGTACAAGCTTTGACAGCCACATAGAAATGAGTGGGCAGGGGTGCTTAAGGGATGCACTCAAGAAAAAGAGGGTCTAGATCATGAATCTATACCATTGATATGTCCCCTATCTGTATGTGCATGCCCTCATTTCTGCTCCCTTACCCTGAATTCAGTTTTTTAGTGCCTGGGGGTAGAAACTGGATCCAGGGGCCAGATTCAGGAACTGGAAAGGGAACAAAAAAACACTAGCTATGGGTCACATTTGGCCCCCAAACCTGAGGTTCTGAGTCCCTGCAATAGAACAGTGGTTTCCAAACTTTTGCCTGCATGACTACATTTGGGGATTTAAATTATTATATTATTAGTAATTATTATTTTATTTATTTGATTTATTATGTATTAAGTATTTATATAGCACAAGCAATGTACCTGGTGCTTTACAGTTGTTATTAATGAAGACAGGTCCCGTCCCAGTGGGCTTACAATCTAAGATGGACATGGGTGAAGGAACACAAGGAGAGACAGACACACATATTCCCATTTTACAGATGGGGAACTGAGGCTGAGAGGTTCCCATGATCCCAGATTGCAACAAAGACATGCAAAGCATTTTCCAGTATCATTGGGATCATGACCCCATCCTCATACAGCACAACCACACTTGGGGTCAGGACCCCACAGTCAGGACTGGCCTTATCATGGGGCGGCTAGGGGTGGCCGCCCAGGGCCCTGCACTTGGGGGCCCCTGCGGGTTTGGGGGTTTAGTAATTTATTTATTTTTTTAAAATTGGGTCAGGCGGGGGGGCAGCAGGAGCGAGGCAGAGACCCTGCCTCTCCCACACTTCGTGCCCTGCCCCCCTGCCTGGCACAGTCTCAGTCAGGAGAAATGAGGAAGAGAGAGGCAGAGGCCCTGCCTCTCCCTCATTTCCCTTGGCCAAGAAACTGATAGGCAGTGGAGGGGGCCAGCGGCATGAGGGAGAGGCGCGGCCTCTGCTTCTTCCCTCACTTCCGCCGGAAGTGAGGGAGAAGACAGAGGCCCTGCCTCTCCCTCACGTCGCTGGCCCCCTCCACTGCCTGCCTGGCTGTTTCGGTCAGGGGAAATGAGGGAGAGGTGGGGCCTCTGCCTCTCCCTCATTTCTCTTGGCTGAGAGACTGTGCTGGGGGGGGCAAGCCCAGTGCAGGGCCCAGACCAGAGGTAACGGCGGCACCGGATCAGCTAAGTGATCCGGTCATGGCCGCTCAGGCTTGGGGATGGGCAGAGGGGAGTGCCCCTCCACCCATCCCCGAGCCCAGGCCCGGGTAGCGTGCTGCGCCCAGGCTGGGGAGCGCCCCCTGAACCGGGGAGTGGCCCTAGGCCCGCTGCCAGCGGAAGAGATGGGCCCCGCATTTCTTCCCCGCCCTGGGCCCCGCTTAAGGTAAGTCCAGCCCTGCCCACAGTTTAGAAAACTCTGCAGTAGATAGGTTTTTAATTATGGATGGGAACAGCCTAGTGGCAGGGGAACTCGAAAGAGCTGTGTTTAATACTTGACTCCACCACAGACTCCCTGTATGACATTGGGCAGGTCATTTAACCTCCCCATCTTTAAACAGGAGTAGAAGACTTCCCCACTTCATAGAAGTGTCATGGGTACTGGCACACTGCTAAGATGGGGAATAGTGCTAGGATGGGGAATAAGCACAAACAGATACTTCGTACAGCACATTAACATCTTATTCTTTGGGGTAAATTATTTTCATGTCAGCATACGTAATACACTATGGGTATTATTCTTTGTGGGCTCTCTAGCAAAGAACAAAGACAGTACCCCTCAACCTTCTGGGCAGAAAAAAACTTCCGTCATGAAAGTTTGTCTGTGTTAGTAGCAGGCTCCCCCCTGCAATTTCTGAGTTGCAAAATCAGACATCAAAATGTAAAGTATTAATTGGGGACCTCTTACCTCGAGGTTGTTGTGGCTGAATAGTAGCTTCTGGCCCAAGCTGGCAGTAAACATTTTTTAGCAACCTCTGTGAAATAAGTCACTGGTTCCACTATACTGGTCGAGAAAGGGTGATTTCAGATGTTAGGTTTTCAGAATTCACCACAGTCAACCATAGTCAAACGCCGGGGGTGGTGAAAGAGCCGTGTATGTCTGTTTACTCGCATCCAGATGTTCACCACAGTCAAACGTGGTCCATGGTGAATCCAACCAGGCTTCGTGAGGTCGGGGCAGGAGGAGGTCCAGAAGTGTGGTGAATGCTCACCACGGCAGGGGTGAATGAAAAGTAACTTCTGAAGGGAAACCCCCGGCCGCGGTGAACGGAAATGAACACGGGCCGTGGTGATGGCATGCAGCGTCGCTGCTAGGCAACCAACAACAAGCGGAACACGGAGGGAGATTTAAAGGGCAGGAAGCAGCAGGGGAACGTGGTGGTGTAGTAGATGGAGAGGAGGGAGGAGGATATGGAGTGGAGGATGGAGCGAGAGGGCAAGGAGGAGGAGGCGCAGCAGCAGCAATAGCAGGAGGGGGAACCCGGCCCAGCGGGGGACATCCAGCGGCTCGCGGGGCCTCCCTGGAAGAGGGCAAGGGGCGCAGCTGGGGGCGGGTGGATCGGAGAAGGGGACATGAGGGTCACAGGAGGGAGGGAAAACAGCCGACAGGAGCATAACCAGCAGCCCCCACTGTACCCCCAAACAGACCAGCAAGAGGGCACGCGCCCAGGAGGAGATCGAGGCCGGAAGGAGCCAGGGGCAGGCGGAGGCGGGTGTTGAGGAGGAGGAGGTAGCGGAGGGGCCAGCACCCCGGCGCCGATACCACAGGGGGGGGGTCAGTGGGGGTTCCAGGAGACCCATGACCTTATAGCCATCTGGGCGACACCTGAAATGCAGTCAAAGCTGGCTGTCAATGCCAGGAATGAGCAGGTGTTCACCCAGATAGCCACTGAGATGGGGGGGCAGGATACCAACGCACGCCCACACAGTGCCGGACAAAAATAAAGGAGCTCAAAATCGGCTTCAAGGACATCACTGACAACAACCAGCGCTCAGGGCGAGTGACACGTGCCTCTCCCTTCATGGATGCGCTAAGCCAGGTGCTGCATCGTAAGGGCTCCATAATCGCCCGGTGCCCAGTAGGAGGGGGTGCCCGGGAGGAGGGGCCGCCCAGGATAACCCCCCCTTGCAGCCGCAGGTACAGACCCAGGCCCAGCCGCCCCACACCTACACCAGGGAGGAGATGCCCAGCACCTCGGTCACATGCCCCCGACGCTCCCCCAACCCTACATCGGGAGAGCCCACACAAGCCCATGATGACTCCGATGAGGTGGAGGGCGAGGAGGAGACGGTAACCCTGACCCTCACGCCCTGCAGACCGGGAGACCGGCCGGACACCAGCCCCAGTGACCGGCCGGCGTCAGAGGGGACAGACACCAAGGGAGCAGGTAAGGGCAGCACATAGCATTCACTCCGAGCACCTAGACAGGAGGGGGGCGGGGCGAGACTGCTCTGAACTGTTGTGACTGATTCCTACCTCTCTCCACAGAGCCACAACGAGCACGGGAGAGCAGAGGCCGGGGGCTGCCCGTACCACCAGCCCAGCGAATACGGGAGCACCATGCATGGGCGTGCAGGCGTAGGGAGGATCTCACCCAGGAGCTCGTCAATACCAGCACCAGGCAGACGGAGGAGATGCTGGCTGCTGTGAACCGGCTGGAGGAGGGGACAACACGGGCACTCCAACAGGTGGAGGGGAGGGACGGCGCTGGTGGGTGAAATGAGGAAGGACAGGTGGCTGCTGCGCCGTGACATGAATAGACAGCTGGAGGCACTCCAGGCCCACTCGGACCAGCAGGACCGCCGGTCCGAGGAGCTGTCAAGAAAGCTTGACTGCTCGCTGGAGCAGGGCACGTCCCTCCTTCTACAAGCTGGGGCCTTGAGTGCCTTCATAATGGCAGCAGCCCCGCCAGGGGCCATACCGGCACCTGGACATCTGCCCCCCCACCTCCACCGGTCGCACCGCTAGCCCCGACAGCGCCGCTACACCCTCCTCCACCACAGCATCAGGGACCGCGGATCCGGGGACCCATTCCATCACAGCACAGATGCCAGCACACAGACAGCCAGGCCCAAAGACGGCTACCGCCAACACAGGGGGGCCAGGGGGGACATGGGGGGTTCCAGGGGTGGTGGCCCGGTAGTAGGTGCTGGAACACTGACCCAGGCGCCTGGAAGCACCTCCTCCACCTCCGATGAGGGGGGATCGGTTGCCACAGCAGTCTCTGTAGGTAGGGGGAGGGGAAGGTCAAGGGGCTCCAGGGGACGGTCACGGTCACGGGCCAGAGGCAGGGCATCCTAGGAGACCTTAAACTGAGGGGACAACCCACTCCAAAGAGGGGGGTAGGGGGTTGCGGTGGGGTTGTGCGGTTGGTGGGGGGTTGGGGAGGGGGACAGTGGGGTGGGGGGGTTGGGATGTTGGGTACACAGTGTCACACGGGTGGTCCAGTTATCTATTTGGTTATGCGGGAGCACAATAATAAATATTAGTGTCAGGAGCTTTATTCAATGCAGGCAAGGTGCCACAGCAGCAGCTGTGTGGCTGCATGCACTGTGCGGTCATCGGTACAAGGGTTCACGGCGACAAGGGCATCAGGGACAGGACAGGCGCTCTACGTGACGTGCCAGTGCTGACCTGATGCGCTTCGCATAGCGGTACTCACCGGGGTGAAGATGTCAGTGAGGCCCTGGAGTTGTAAAGAGTGGTATCTGTGCCGGTTGATGTACTCGTCATCATCGTCATCCGGGGGACTCAGGATCTCAATATGGGTGCCATCGATCGCCCCCAGACAATTGGGGTAGCCCAGTTCCAGGAAACTCTAAATTACAGTGTCCTGATTCACCAGCTGTATCACCCGCTCCATGAGCACCCCCTCCACGGCTTCACTGATCCCGCACTATACATGCAACTGTAGAGAGGCCCAACCCAAAGGTGCTGTGCAACAGAACGGCATGAGTCTCCATGTGCGTGCCCTTGATGGCGTTCCTATATCATCTGGCATGCGTGTATGCGTCGGGCTGTCCGGCCTTGAATGCCGGCAGCTGTGTGCTGTCCACTCCCTTCACCTCACTCCACAGCGGACCCATTGTTCCCTGGCTGCCGATATCGATTGGTCTTGCCGGCCCCCGTCTGGCTGTGCAGCCCCCTCGCCCCGCATCCCATGTTGCCCCTACAGCTGCTGCGGCTCAGACCCTCCGTGATCTGAACCATAGCAGCAGCATCTCAGCCAGAGGTCCCGCTCGGTGGCTCCAGGGGCTCTGCCTGGGCCTAGACCTCCCGTGGGTGGTCTAGATGGCCCTTTGTGATCTGTGGCGTTCGCCCATCGTTCAGCGCTGCCTTCGCTCCTTGCCCACCCAGTCAGATGCCTATCGTTGTTTGAGTTTTGAAATGCTTCACTTCGGCTATGTTGTGACAGGTGATGAATGCCGCGTGCATTGTGAGGAGCTGGGGCTCAGCCCCTTTCCTGAGGGACGCCTACTGTCCACTCTGGGGGGGGCCTTGCAGCGTGGAGTCCCGCCGAGACAGCCTCCGCCCTGTGTGTGTGTGTGCCTAACTGGGATGTGCGACCTGCCTGGATGAGGGTGGCCCAGCCATGGCCGTGTCCTACTTCATCAGCGTGCAGTGTGCGCGTGGGTACCCACGCTCATGCGGGGCTGCCTGCTACCGTCTACTGGAGCTGTCCCACCTGCCCTGGCCTCCAGCTGCTGATTATGGCATGCCTCCCTCCTTTGGCCCAGAGCTGGCGGCCCTGTCGGAGGTTTGCAGCCACTCTGATGTGCAACTCGGAATGAGCTGTGCAAATCCCTTCGAGGCCTTCTACCTGATCTGCTTCCACATGGCCGCCCGGGGCTTCTGCCGGGGACTGTGGCAATGGCTCCGCTATGTGCACCTGCTGACTTTACAGCCACCAGCATCCGATGGTAGCCCCGGCAGCAGTGTCTAGGGAGCGACAGCCACTTCTGACAGCTGGGTGCCTCCTCTGCGCTTTCCTTCTGCATGTGGCCTGTGTGTTCTGACCACCGCCTTATGTCACTTTGTGGACTGCTGGACCCCCTGTGACCCATTTCCACACGCCTCCCACCCTATCACCTTGGCTTTGCGGCCTCCGCTCTGGCACCCTTCGAGTGACATCCTGTGGACTTGTCGCTGGGAGCCCTACATCTCCGGGAGCTGCCTCCCCCACCCTTGCGCCCAGTACTTCTGCACCTGAACCTGTTTGCCACGGTCTGGGGGGATGGGGATGCTCTCTCGCCTTGGTGCCCCCCCTCCCTGCTTAGGGCCCACGCCCCCCTTGTGGTGTCCCTGCTTGTTTATCCTCTCGCTCCTGCGCTGTATGCTTTATTGCTGACCCATTGTGGCTTGTGCCCACAATAAATGCCTGCTGTGCTTCACTGTGCCTGTGCTGCCTCCTTGCTGTTATGGCTGTCTGGGTCCCCCTCCCACTTGCCCTTGTCCCCCAGCCCCCTCTCCCTCTGCTGCTGGTCAGTCCGTGCCGGCCCCTGCACCACCACCACCCATGCGCCCTGGCGGTCGGGGGTTTTCCTATGTGCCTCGGGTGTGTGCCTCCCTCCGCCCCCTTGCTCCGCTCCCCTTTGTATTGTGGTTGTGCTGCCTCGTGTGTGTGTGCACGCTTCTGACTTTGCGGTGCGCGCGCCTTCTGTGCGGTCGCTATTTGGAAGCGCGACTTGCGCTGCTTCACCCTCCGGTCCCTCCCTTTGTGTTTCCCTTCGCTGGGTGGGGCCCTCCGCTGTCTTTGACTTCGTTTGCCCTCCAGCGGCCATGTTTGCGTTTGCGTGACCCCGTTGCATTGTGGGGCTCTCACCGCGGGTCTCGCCACCGTGTCACTTCTGTTGGGTTCCCCCGGGCTGTGGTCTCTCTGATTGCCCCCGGGCGGTGGTGCCGTCCCTGTCACATCTGTTGGGGCCACGCAGCTCACCACGGCCCGCAGTGACTCAATTGACACCGGGGTGGGATTCACTGTGGTGAATCTCACCACGTCACGTCTGAAATCACCCAAAGTCTAGGTGCACTGGGGCACACCTAAAACTAACCACCTTTCTCAGACGGACTCCTGGACACGTCACAAACAAATCAGCCTTCCAGATTTCTTACCTCGTTTGCAACTGTCGTGAAGCACTTGCCAGATATGCAAATAGCTTGCCAGACCAGATTGCCATGCTTATCTACGTACCAAGTAAAGCAAATTTCTTGCATTTCTTGTGATTTGTTTATATGATTATAGATTCTCATTATAGAATCCAACTGGATATACTGACAGGTTCACCTCTGTTCGAAACTTGCTTTCTGTCACCAAAGTCAGTCACCCTGACCTGAAGTGCCATCTCCCATACCCTCATACTCTTTTGCTTGTATGCATTGTTTATGTTTTAAAGATCTTGCTAGATTATTTATTTTTTAAAAAAAATTGGTGGGTTTTTAAAAAAAATAATTTTTAAAAATATGTTATTCTAGCTTTATTTTTTAGAAGATTCAAAATGTAGAGTCACATCATTTTTGTTTTGTTCTAGATAGGTAAAAATAAAGCCTAGGACAAATTCCATATTATTAGAGCACACGGAAAAGTTGTTACTGCAACTCAAGAGCTTCCAGACTCAGTCAGAATTTCCCTTGCACTCTGATCTCTTTTCACCTTTTCCAGGATAGATCACAGTTGAAAATCCACTGTATGGCTCCTTAGTGTTTATAAGATGCAATTTGTAAGTTACTGCTATGGTGGCCCAGTTGCAGAGCTCTGCTGCGACTCTTCTAAGAGAACAGAAAATATTCCAAACACAAAAATCCTGCTATTATTTCCCGTTTTGTCTCTGTCTCACTGGCAGTGCTGGCTGAACAAAATTACTTGCGGTTGTGATTTAGTAAAACATCACTGGGGCCCTAAGGGACTTTCCACTCCCTGCCTCTATGGACTGTAATTGAGGTTACATCAGCCCCTTTCCCATATGGTCCTGCCCCTGGCGCAGTGTCAGGATGTTGCTACAGTGCTCCATAAGGGTTGGGCTTATATAGTTCAGCTGCTTTGCCTACCTCTGCCAACCCATCCCCTCTGAGTGAAAGCCCGGAGGGAGTCAGTAACCCTGTTTGTTCAGCTCACAAGCAAAGAAGTCCCAGCATGTTTCAGTGCATTTCAATGTGAACATGGGGAAAGTATGGCTAACTAGTGGTGGGCAAACGGAACCTCTCCTTCCCAGTCAGGTGTTCCCATGTCAGGGAGTGTGGGAGTGATTCCAAGCTGCAGCCTGCGCCTCCACTGGGGGTGCTATAGAGCAGGAACTAGAAGTAAATGAGGGGACACCACTGTTGCTAAGCTAAGGAGCACAGCCAGGTGGCATGTCATGTAACAGGGGCAACAAGAAGATGGTCACATGGTCTCAGGATAATGAATGTAAACCCCTCATTCCTTCTCATTTTGGGAGCAGTCAGCTGAGAGCTATGCACTCAGTCTGTGCATGTCAGGTTTGGAGAAGGGAGGAGGGGGGAGCCTTTTTATGGTTATTTTGGCTTGCAATTATGGTAAACTGGGTCAAGGTCGTTGGGTGAATGGCAACATCGCTAGAGAGGAAGCAAGGAGCTTGGGGGAAGAGTTCATTTTTGGGGTCACAATGAGAGGGTGGCTAGGGTCAAAGGACCCTAACCAGGGCCCAGCAGGGAGAGCAAGGCCAAGGAGCGGCAGAAGGCAGGCTGGCATGTCAGCTGTAGACCAAGGGCAGGACCCAGTCTGGAATTGGCTGGGCAAGGGTAGGCCCAAACCAAGGGATGGGGTGTGCTTGGCAGATGTGTGCGCTTTGGATGTTGTAGATGGATGGCACCGTAAATAAAGAACACAGAGACTTGGCTGGGGTTGAGTCACTTAGGACTTACAGCGAGGGTATGCCATTCTGTTAATACTGGCAAAATCTGCAGAATACGTGTTCCCTATCACAAGAGACAGAAACCCAGCACCCACTGTCCCATTATAGCCACATATCACAGTAAGTCTAGGAATCATATATATGTATGGGTAAAAATTCTGTCTGTGAGCCCTTTGGTGATTGGTTGGGCTGCTGTGTTGTCACAATATTCAGAATCATTTCAGCTTATCAAAAGGAAAGGAAAGATCTCACTCAGCTCACATGTTTTATCATGTACGCATGTGGCCTTTCATTCCACTGCTGACTTTCCAAATCAGTCATTCTGCTTAAACATTTAGCCAGCCAAATCTTTGGCTGTAGTAGGTGGGGGGAAACTAAGATGGGTATCCACTGGAAATTTCATTGTAAACTGCAATAATGTGACAGATCTCTTACTGCAGAGAGAAAGCATTGTAGCAAACCAATATGACTTAATTAATGATCTTGTCTATTCAGTACAACTGTAGGAATGTTAATCACTTCAAGAAATTATATTGAAGGCCAGGACTTGAAGTCACTGTTTTTAGAACTCTATGTGATTTGCTCGTACGGAATCAAAATGATTTCAGTGTTTTGAAGATAAATAAAAAGTGTCAATGAATATGTATATGTTTCCTCATGCAGAATCTGCCTGTGAATATTTTAAAACAGTTTTGTAGTCTAAAATTTACATGTTCCTTTGAAGCTCTCACTGATACGAAGTACAATCATTATCCATGGGTCACACATCAGTTTATTGATTTAGTTAGACAAAGGAACAAAGCAGAGACAAAATGTACCCAGACAAGCATACTTTTCAACCTCAAATAGTAAAACATCTTGAAAGTCCTGCTAAATAGCTTTGAGATAGCTAAATCATTGTCTGACATAACAGAAAGGGTTTGATTTTTACCTGTGGGATTAAAAGAGAGCATTTACTTATGTTTAAATCAGAAAAATGTATTTATTATTCAGTTAAAGGCAAATAGAAGATTATATTTCTAGTCTGTAAAGGAGATCAGAAAAAAATAAGGGGGTGAATTAATCAGAAGCAAAGAAATGAGGCATCTCTATTTTAGTATTCTGACGCTATGTCCCCACAAACTTTAGGAAATGGAGCCCTTCATCTGCTCTGTAGAAACTGTGAGGATCTGGACTATGGGACTTTGAGCTTTTTCAGGCAAGACACTCTCACCCATTACTCACCCACTATACATGTTGCAGGGCTGCAGTGTTGCCCTGTGGGGTGCCTGTAACATGTATAGCGGGTGGGAGGTGAGTGGGTAGTGTCTTGTCTGAAAACGCCCTTCGTTAAGATACAGGATACCTTGCAAATAAAATAAATAATAAATAAACCCTTCACAAGAGATAACAGATGGACAAAACAGATAGATGAGAGACCACAAGGAACTACTGTGACAATATTGACTACCAAGGAAGACAGGGGTCTCTGTCCACCAGTTACTAGCCACATCATGATGGCAAGGTTGTATAAGCCTCAAAACATTGTTACTGGCACCTGAGATAATAATCACCAGCTCTCATCTGACAATACACAATAACGACTCAAAAACAAAATTTCAGACATCTGAGCCTCCACAAGGAATTGCTTTCTGAATATGATTATGGGGTGAAGACAGTGGCAATACCTTAGCAACCACAAAGTCATCCTGCTACACACCGAACATGAAAAATATTTCCAGGTAAACATATCAATATACCAAGATGCTAGGGGAATCAGCAGGAATCCTGGTGTCAACAAGTATCACATGGGTGAGCATGCACCCATGGATGCCAGGTGAAACATTGCCCCCCCCCGACATGTGGGGCCAATCACATGTACAGAGGTCATGGTGAGTTCGCCAGCCTGACCTCCTGTCTTACACAATCGTTAGGCAGATGGCTGCCAGGGGCTTCCAACACAATTTTGTGGAACGCTTTTTTCACACTCAAAGAGCTCTCAGTGCAATGCATAGAAGGTGCCAGGATATGGGAAGAGCCCCTCATTGTTTCAGAGGATGGATCTGGAGGACTTTGAGGATCAAGATACAAGCCATAGTGATGAAGACTGCCCTGACAGCCCAGGTGCCCTGATGATAGACTGACCCAGGGGACCCGACCACTTATGTGCATTTTTGGACTGCTGACCAAGTTACTGTGGCAGAAGGCACCCCCAGAGACCGATTTCTTACCTGCTTGCATCCAAAACAAACATAGCACTCACCAAAGCACTTAATTAGCACAAGAAGATACACAGTGTATTATAGAAAAACATTTATAATGAAGTTCTTCATTCATGAAAAAAATTCATGAAAAACATCATGATCATCATGACTCACAATTTCACTATTGCTGATTTTAATACAATTAATTATATGTTACCATGCACTTTGTGACTGGTGCATGGATGGTGAGGTGAGTGGGTGGCAATAGACACTCCAAAAGAATGCAGGAAATGCAGAATGCATGGTGCAAATTGTGGAAACAGCCATGGCAGCATCTGACACCTAAAATGTTAAAGAAGCCTGCATGTCCACTATACTAGAAGGTTATACACACAGATGTCTAGAACGCTTTGCATGCCACGAGAGTGGACCACAATGCTGTTCACACCAACCTAGAGCATTGCACCAAGGGATGATATAACGTGGAGAATAGTTTGTGGGTGGAGACAAACCGGTAGCCGGACAAACACGTGAGCATGTAAATTTGTGTTTACTTAGCTACTCAGAATTGGTGACATCATTACTGTTACCATGTGATGGTCAAATGCATATGTAACGTCACTGGGGCAGGGGCCCACTTTACCATCGGTGAGTGTATGCAGGATCAAGGCCCCAAGAAGGTTGTCACTCGAGGTTTCAGTTCAAAAGCAGTTTATTTCCACCCCTTAGTCCCAGGCCAGGCACCAAGTCTCTGGCCAGTCTTTGAATCCAGTACGCAAGTCGATCACATAAGACTAGCCAAGCCACACACAGTTCACTGACTGGCTAGCCTCATTCACATCCCACTTGCCGAGATTCTAGTCTCCTTCCTTCAGGAGCCAGTCCTTCATCCTTCCAGGTCTCCAGGCAGCTTCTAGCCAAGCTGTGCTCTCCACCCTGGTCAGGAGTAGACTGTCCTCAGCATCAGCTGCTCTCTTCTCTTTATGCTGCAAGCCCCGCCCATCTTCTTCTGCTTCCTGGCGGTGGCTATCTTAGATTGCTCGCGTGGCAGGCGCCTCTCTTAAAGAGATGGCAATCTTATTGTGGCGCCACTCTGCCACAGTTACATACCACGGTAATGCCCTAATGTTGGCTTTGATAACAAGTGCCACAATACATGAATCCTGAAGTGTGTGTGTGTGTGTGTGTGTGTGTGTTGTGGTTGTGGGAGGGGAAAACCTACATACAAGGAAACTTCAAAAGCAATATTAATTTAGAAACTATTTCAGGGGAATAGTGTGAGAATCTGAGGGACTTTAACTTGACCCCTTGAGGACATTAACCACAAACAAGTTAAACTTTTCAGGTCCCTTCAGGCATCTCTTCAGCCTCCTTATGTCGCTGTATCAGGAAACAACTTGCATCCCAGAGAGGAAACTGAAGTGCCAATCTGACTCTTCCACAGCTGCATCGCTTTTTACTGGCCATTGCCCCAGGCAATACTATAGCATTGCGGGCGCCAGCCTAGAGTGTCAGGCAATCCGCCCACAACTCTATGGTGTGGGGCGGGAGTTGGGGAGGGCAGCATGCAGGCAGACTACAGGGCAGACTAAAATGGGCCCGGGTGGGGTTGCAAGTGGGTGGACAGGAAGGTGCACCCCAGCAACAGCTCTGGGGACAGGCAGCCTCTCTGCCCATCTGTTTAAACCTAAAGTGTTGCATGGGACCAGGTTTGGGTCTAGAATGGCATTTGGAGGGAAAGAGAGGCAAAGCAATTTGTCCAGGGCCAGAATACAATAGGAACAGAGTACAAGCCCCCAGAGTCCCAGTCTGTTGCCCTATTCACTGAATCGCACTGTCTTTCTACCTCTTTAGCTAGCTAAATCTTGCTCTTCTAATGACATGTCAGCTGCATATTTCTGTATTGCCATTCCGGTTGGTCCTGCGAGCAGATTTGGAAGCAGCTGCCTAGTCAATAATGTCAATACAGTATTAGGAGTACATCCATTTGATACATTTATTACATCTCATGATTAGCTTGTAACCTGCCTTTATTTTCATGAGGGGGAGGGGGGAGAGTCGTACCAGCATTGTGTGGGTATCTCATGGGGGAAAATTGTTGAAGATATAGAGGGTGGTTTTGTGATGCAGGGAGTAGTGAAAACTCATTGTCGCATGTCATAAGAGCATCCTCGGTGTTCATGGACCCACACAGGGATGATTATACGAGGGGCTCAAAGGGACATGACTATAAATATGAGGGGATGTACTCCCTTTTGTCACATTAGCTGCTGCACAATGTTGAAATCTTCGTGTAGACAGCCCAACATGTGTTCATATGTGCTGGCTAGGTCTCTGCCAACGTACTCTGCAACCCAGTTGAAATGCTGTATTTCGGATCTGTGCCTCACCCTATGTATAACCAAATTCGTAATAATGAGGATGCTTTGTATGTGTAAATTTATTTGTGTTGTAACATACTGGCTCCACATTATAACTGAACTTGCACTGTAAAAACACATACTATAATGAGGTTGTACTGTATTTAGCAGGGCTGGGGAATTCGGGTGGGCCAAATGAGATCCTCAGGAAGTTTTTATGGTGCCCCATTTCAGTTCCTGGATCTGGCCCTTGGATCCAGTTCCTACTTCCAATCAGTGAAAAACTGAGTTCAGGATAAAGGAGCAGAGAGGAGGGCATATACAGAAAGATAAGGGACAGATTCATGGCACAAATTCATGATCTGGACCTTCTTTTTCTTGAATACAACCCTTAAGCATCCCCACACACAACTTCTGCGTGGACTTGTACTCATTTTCAGAGTAGCCCCTGTGGTGGGAAAAGTTCCGCACCCTTAGTATATAGGGTTTACCTCTGCTAGCTAACACACATTTAACCTGTGCTCCAAAAGCCTTAATGGATCCCTGCTGTTTGTCTGACCCACAGAATCTAAAGGAGTCTGTTACAGCCTAGCTGAGGAGCCTTGACTGAATGAGTTCAAACTGTACTAAAGACGCACACTTTAAGATCCTTGGGCCTCCAGCTGGATCCCTGGGCTGTGGTGGCCTGTTTGTTACACATGATGCCTGCCAGCATGCTACAAATATGTTTTCCAAACTGTGTTAACCCCCTGGGGGTTAACAGGCAAGAACTGCAGCAGCGTAATTGAAGGTGTGCTTTGAAAACGATGCAGTTAAATCTGCTGCCTGGATACTCTTATTCAAGGATTATTTTACTTTCGCCAAGCCAAAAGTAAAACCAAAATCCATGTGTCCACACAAACCTTTGCACTGGTTTAACTAATCTGGTGTAAATTTCCATGTAGGCAACACTCAGACAGGTTAGATGAACACAGAGGCAGTGGTCCTGTAATGAGTAGGGTTCTTCGTTACCATAATCAGGCAGATAGATACTTGCATTCCAATGAGCCTCGCTGTTTTCTCCAATAATCTCAAAATGAGATCCCTTATATGCAGGTTATTTCACCATGGTAGCTTGAATTACAGTTTCTTCTCACTCTGTTACCTGTCCAAAGCTTTTTCATAGGCAGAACAAGGGGAGCTAGCTGCCTTCTGCTGCTGTTGATTGGATGTTTGGTTTCCTGTTTTTCCACATGGTGTGTTCCCATTGGTTAACTGGCCTGACAATCAGCAGACAAGCTGCCTAATTTTATTATTGTGGCAGTGCTGAGAGAGGCCACGGTGATGCCTGCTGCAGTCTGCCTGGCCCATCTACTAGATTAAAAGTAGAAGTTTCCTGTACTGAAGACAAAAATCCTCTGTTAATCATCATCAGTCCAGCAACTCTACACGGTGTAGCTCGGTTTGCCTGTTTCAGAGAGTCTGAGGCGTTACGAGTTAGGTAAGCCAACTGAGCTAATAGGTGTTGAGTTACATTTATGGAGCAAAGATTTTACCTGTGAGGGCAGAGTGGCTGACCTCTGTCTAAACAGCCAAATGCCGGGGGTCTTACAGTTTTGGGGTGAACTCTCTTACCTAACTGATATTTTGCCTCTTTTTAGGCTTACCAGTTCCATGCAGGCTGTGCACATTTTCTTCTTAAATCACAGTCTGAAATTAATCATAGCAAACTACTGCTACTTACACCCAGGTTTTCTGTCTGACCTTGGGACTGGAGCTGGTTGGAAATTTTTTGTCAAAACTCTTTCACCAGAAAACCTCTCTTTGTAATAAATCAAAATGTTTTACGGGGACAGTTTGATCCCTTGACATTTTATGATTTTCTTCGGTAGGAGATTTTTGAAATTCAAAAACAATCAATACTGGAAATCTGACATCCCAAATCCTGAAATTTCATTTTGGGATGTTTTCCAACTGACCAAAAGCAAATGGTCTGTTGTTTTAGTTGCACTCCAGTTCTGGCTACATTACCCAAAATGGGAAGATTTTAATATTATCAAAAGTTGGAGACACTCAAGATTTTGAAATGCCATCAATATTCAGGATAGAAATTTCACTATGTTGAAGGACACTTTGCATAATGTTACAGAACAACTCCTACCTGTTTGAGTGTCTTTTCTGTCCCTGCTGTGATTGAATGGCTTTTGTGGAAATGAGAAAAAAATAGCATACCTTCTAGGACAACTGCACTAAACAGCCAGGGACGGTTTTTCCAAGCCCTTATATTTCTTCTCCTGTTGTGCGGACCATGATGCTGCGTTAAACAGAATCTTTAAAGATGAGATGAGCTCATTTCTTTCTACCTTGCCTTGCTAGGCATGTGTAAAGTGATACCTCTTTGATCACTTACCATCTTTCAAGAATATCATATTTTCCAGAAGCAACTGATTCAATCACACACTGAATTTAGCAAAAAGGTTATTGCTAAGAAAACGATAGGCTTGCTTAGAAAACAAGAGCAAAAGTTTCATGCTTTGCCCTGATCTTGCAAAGACTTGCATGTTTAATATAATTTCATTGGGACTATTATTATTATTATTATTATTATTAACAAACATTTATATAGCGCCAGCAGTGTACCTGGCACTTTACAAAGTAATAAAATAGACACGGTCCCTGCCCCTAGGGCTTACAATCTGAGAGACAGGAGCTGGGGGAGAGACTTAGGAAGGGGAACAGAGGGAGAGACAAGGGGTCTAACATTCATGAAGATGCGAGGTCTCAAGTGCACGTACTTGGCTTGGTTACGATGAGAATATTGAGACTAAGTTCCTGAGGGTTGTGATGTTAGGTTCCAAAGTGTCTATACTATTCACAGTATTAATTTTAAGCAAGCATGGAAATCTTTACAGAATCACATCTTCAGAGGACATGGGTATAACATTACTCTGGATTGGTAAAAGGGCTTGTTAAAGTAAAATGCCATGTCTAATTTTAAAAATAATAATAATAAAAATTAGTACTTAGCAGTTAATACCAAATGCTGTGTAACAGTGCCACCAACATTAAATCTGTCTTTAAAACATATGCGCCAGGTTGTGATTCGTAGGCCTGCCTTGTGTGGGCTGTTGACTCTTAACACCTAGTTCTGAACTCAACGGGAGCTGCATGTGTCCTGCCGAACGATTACAGAACCTGTGGCAAGCTTCCCCGCTCACATCCACGCGCAGACTCTGGCTTTCCAGAATAACCCGCTCCCCCTTTCCAGGATGGTTTCTACATGTCACACAGTCCACATTTCCTTTTACCTCCAGCCTGATACCCTCCAAGGCCCCCACCGCAGGTTGCAGCTGTCCGGAGTAACCCTCCTGGAGGAACAAAACCGGCCTCATTGCTGGCTGAAAGTCCCAGGAGCTGCACATTCTCCTGCCAGTTCCCTCCCAAACTAACCTAACCACTCACTTCCCTGGTAACCACTCACTCATTTATTTATTTTTATTTTCCACATTTTTACCCTGCCTTTCTCCATAGACTCAGACTGGCTTACAACACTGAAAATATAAATACAGTAAAATACATTAATATCTCTTAGAACCCCAACCACCCTTTATCCCCACCTACCGCCCATCAATTCTCTTCTCCAAGCCCCCCTACACACTCCCACTCAACCCTATCCCTGCCTGCCAAACGCCTGACCAAACAAAAAGGTCTTGCATCTCCTCTGGAAGACAAGCAGGCTGAGACTTAGGCCGTTTTTAGACGAGCGCGGCGGCGCCCGCGCTTGTTTTCAAAAGAGCCGACAGCCCGTTCCACATGTGATGCTGATGCCGAATACGCACATGTGCGGGCAATGCGCTTCCATTTCCGGCCACGTATGACCAGCCTCGATCGCCGACCCAGTCAGTTGCGCGGCCGGAAATGGATGCGCATCGCCCGCGCATGCGCGTATTCGGCAGTGGCGTCACGTGTGGAATGGACTGCTGGTTCTTTTGAGAAACAAGCGCGGGCGCCGCCGCGCTCATCTGAAAACGGCCTTAGGTGTAACTCCAAGGGGAGGGAGCTCCATAATTGTGGGGCAGCAACAAAGAACTCCCCCCTGCGTGCCCTCGTTGTAACAACTTCACGGGCAGTTGGCACTTGCAAGAGGGTACCCTCGGCCAAACTCAGAGGCCACGACAGGACATAGGGGAAGAGGCGTCTGTCTTTCAGATACACTTCTATGTTCTCTCAGCCCCTTTCATCTTTGTCTGCCTAAGACCCCACCCGGCCTCCTGCAAATATTTGATTGATTCTTTCATTCAAATGTTTGTCCCATGGTATCCCAAGGGCTTAGCATGGGTTACAAACCAAAAATATGTATATAACCCACACAAGTAGAAACCTATTAAAATTCCCCTATTCCAAATTCCTCCAGACCCTATCCCTGCCTGTCAAAAGTCTGACCAAATAAAAAAAAGTCTTGTATTGCCTCCAGAAGATGAACAGGCTCGCACTTAAACAAAGCTCCAGAGGAAGGGAGTTCCATCATTGTGGGGCAGCCACCAAGAACCCCTCTCCGCGTGCCCTTGCTGTATGAACTTGACCTCAGAGGTTGCAACGGGAAATAAGGGAGGAGGCGGTCTTTCAGATAGATCAGGAGTGGCGGGGAACCTCAGGCTCAGGGGCCAAAAACAGGCCATGCCTGTTAGAGGGGGATGGGGGAATCTACTGGGAGGAGGAAGACACAGGCCCCCAACCACCCACACAATCCCAGACATGCTCCCCAAGAGGTGAGAACCTAGCACAGTTTCCGGTTTCGCTCAGGAGCTGCAGTATGCCCGTCAGGATAGTATTTTGGCCCTTGAAATCCACAAGGGATTAGGCCTGAATCATCCTAAGGCGCCGGGCAACCTGTGCAGGAATGCTCCTCCTCTCCCACCACATGCATACTACAGTCACCCCAGGGGGCAGGGAAATGAGTGCAAGATGTGGGGGAGAGATGGGTGAAGGTCCCAGGTTAGGAAGAAGGGGTAAGGGCCCACACTCATGGGAAGAGATGGGGGCAGGACTCCCCAGGGAGGGGGAGGGCTGACTCACATGCTCACACTCACCAATGTAATGTTTTATGCCAAGCTCACCGAGTTAGGAAGGAGGGGGAGGGTAAGATGCAGTCACACCAACAGTCAGTCCACTGCCACACTCGACAGTTGTCCCAGGGAAGGGAATAAGGGGTAAACACGTTGTCCACAATTCGCAATCCTTGTCTCTCTCTCTCTCTCTCTCTCTGCGCACGGGGGCCAGTCTAGGACGGATCACTGGCGCTGTGTGCCTCACAGCGCCGGCATCTGAAGAGGAAGTCACGCCCTCTGTGTGCCTGAAGCCGTGAAGAGCGGCGAAGCGCTGGCAGCCCCGCCTGCGCTCTGCACAGTGTCGGGAGGCGGTGCTTGAGTCCCTGTTTGTTGTGGCGGTTGCCCTGTAACTGCCAAGTCCGGGCCTGTGCTGGCGGGGGGAGCAAGCGGCCCCATAGCGGGGCTTGGTGTTGGCGCCGGAGGCCCTAGAGCCTGCGACCGTGGCTGCCAGAGGGGCCTTGGAGCCCGGGGGCAGACCCTGACAACACCAAGTTTTTATTTGGCCCATTTCCAGTTCCTGGATCTGGCCCCTGGGTCCAGTTCCTACCCCCAAGCACTGAAAAACTAAGCTCAGGGTGAGTGAACAGAGATGAGAGCATGTACGCAAGGGCAGGGGGCAGATCCATGGCTTGGACCCTTCTTAACTTGATCGCTCCCCTTAAGCACCCCTGCCCGCAACTTCTATGTGGCCCTTGGAGCTTGTACTAACTTGTACCATGACTGTCGCTCCATTGATGACCTCGTGGCTTTTCGGAAAGGCTGGTTAGCTGTGGCCATTGATCAGGTGGCTCCTAGGCATCCGCTCCCAGCATTTCGTCACTGCAGGTCCCCGTGGTTTATGGAGGACCTGGGGCGGCTGAAGCGCAAAGGAAGGTGGTTGGAGCGACGGTGGCACCATACTCGCACTCAAGATGATCATTTGCAGCATAGAGCGTTTTTGAGGACCTATGCCATGGCTGTGCGGGCAGCAAAGAAACAGTTCTTTGCTGACCTCATAGCGTCTGCTCAGTCACGTCCAGCAGAGCTGTTCTGGGTGGTAAGGGGGTTGGTCGGTCCACCCTGTCTCTGCCTGGAACCAGATTCATTCAAGGCCCACTGTGACGGGTTTTTAGCATACTTTGTAGATAAAATTGCTCGCATTGAACACGACTTCAACTCCGTCATTTCTGAGGCAGTGGCAGAGTCGGAGGTTAGGAATGCCCTTTCTGGTCATGATTTTGGGATGAATTTCAATTGGTGACAACTGCCAAGGTGGTAGATGTGATGGGGTCTGTTCGGGCTACAACTTGTGAGTTAGATCCATGGCTATCCTGGTTGGGTAAGGACTCCAGGGAGAAGCTGGGTCCAGTGGCGGTGGTGGTAATTAACGCCTTCCTCCAGGAGGGGAGGGCACTGGACTACCTCAAGCAGGCTGTGGTCCAACCTCTCCTCAAGAAACCATCTCTTGACATTGATGCCCCACTGAGTTATCAGCCTGTCTCTAACCTTCCCTTTTAGGGAAGGTTATTGAACGGGTGGTGGCCCGTCAGCTGCAGGCACACCTGGACAGCACCCCTTTTCTTGATCCCATGCAGTCAGGTTTTTGTCTGGGTTATGGCACAGAGACAACATTTGTGGCCTTGGTCAACGATCTCCTAGTAGAGCTGGATAGCGGTCTGTGGCGGGGAAGAGCCACAATGGACTGAGATACATTTAAGGAGGCTAAGATGGCCGCTGGCTGAACTCAAAATGGCTGCCGCAGGAAGCTGGAATGTTTGAGGTGTGGCTCCAGCTATATAAGAGAGCAGCCAAGCCCGTGCAAAGGGGGGCAGCAAGGGAGAAGTAAGCCAGTTCTGGGAGGGAGCCAGAGGACTGTGTTAGAGCACTAGAGAGAGAGCCTGGGAACTTAGGGGAGCGCCCCTGGCTCCAAAGAGGGGAGTCAGTAGTCAGTAACCAAGCTAAAGGCTTCCTGAGAGGACTAGGTAATTCAAGAGTATGTGACTGAGAGAGCCAGCCTGGGACTTTGGTAAGGCTGAGCTTGATACGTGAGATGTGGTGACTGTAAATAACATATATATTAGGGGTGGGACCCCGGGCCCAATACCGGCTACCGGATTTACCGGTTCCCGGTTCCAGGAAAACCGGATTCCCGGATTAAATCCGGTATACCGGTACTGGATTTAATTCATTGGTTTCAATGGGGCGCTGTGTCCCCATTGAAACCAATGAAATATCCCTCCCCCTCCCCCTCCCAGGCTGCGCGGGTGGAAGGGGGGACACCCCCCACCCACCCTGCCCAGCCTGGCTTTTTGTTTAAAAAAAAGAACAGAGTCAGACCCGGACCCGGAGGCGAAGGCGGAGGCGAGCCCACCCCCCAGCACCAGCGGCCGCGGCGTCCCCGCAGCCGCCGGTAAGTATGACTCGATCCCAGGGTGGGGGGTGTCCCCCCTTCCACCCGCGCAGCCTGGACTCGGGGAGGGTTTTTCTTTTAAAAAACTGTTTGGCTGGGGCTTTAAATTTTTTTCCATTTAAAAATGGCTGCAATGCAAAAAAATCCGGTACCCTGGAATCCGGTACCAGGTCCGGATTACCGGGCCGAATCCGATAATGCCGGTACGCCCGATACCGGCATTATCGGATACCGGATTCTACCGGTTTCCCACCCCTAATATATATATTAGAATTAAAGGCAAGCAAGTTAATTCCCTGACTGAGATGGATGATTGGGCCATAATCCTGCAGCAACTTACACACACACACACACCCGTCCTGCAGCAGCCCTGCCCTGTGACCGGGTCATATGACCCTGCTGGTTTTACTGGCGGATTTTGATACCGTGAACCATGAGATGTTGGCGACTCGCCTGTGGGACCTGGCCGGGGTTGACGGAACTGTTCTTCAAAGATTCCATTCTTACTTTGTGGGTAGATCACAGTGGGTGGTACTAGGGGAATGTATTTCATCCCCTGGAAGCATCTCATGTGGGTTTCTGAGGGGTTCCTTTCTGTCCCCTCTCTTGTTCAATGTGTATATGAAGCCTCTTGGGGGGGTTGTATGCAGCTGGGGGGATTCGTTGTCACTAGGGATGTGCGAACATGGTTCTGAGTTCGGACCGAACTTGGTCTGTTCGGCGACCGAACTGAACTTCCGAACCGAACCCATCTAACCGAACGACAAACCGACTGAACAGTTTGTTCGTGTTCGGCCACGTTCGGTTGAGTTTAGGCGGAAAAACGTGACTGAAGGCCCAGGGAGGGGGAGGCAGCTGTGGAGCAGACTTCCTGGTACCGGGGGGGTGGAGAGGCTTGGAGTAGCAGCCAGCCTACCCAATCACCTTTTCTTTTAGACTGAACACTGGCTTCACAGTCTGCGATTGGCCAGGGGCTAGGCTGCTCAGAGCCAATCAGGCCTTGTAGTAAGGCGGGAGCAGCAAGTAACAAAACACTTTGCCCTGCTCCCCTTCCAACACCTTCTGAGCTAGCCACTGATCCTGTCAACAGCATTTTCAGAAGGCTCCCTGACTCCCAGCAGTTTGCTTCCCTCATCCATTCGCAATCCTCCTCCTATTTCACCCATCCAACAGATTTACCTCCCTATTATCATAGGTTAGATTATATTAGATAGATTTAGCAGTTATTTTTATTTTTTACGCCTCCCTGTGTTCTGTCTCCCTACCCTCCATTGAATCCATTCCTTTCCCTCTCCCTCCATATTCCATATTCCATCCCTCATTCCCTTCCCCTGGTTTTTGATTTATTAGAGTAGGATTAGATTGATTTAGGTTTTATTTAAGTTTTTGTACCCCTCCTTGTGTTGTTTTGAGCTGTCTGTGTCCCCCCCCCCAATCCCTGTGTAATATTGTGTAGAGAGAGAGAGAGATTATAGTAGTTGTTAGGTAGGATTATAGTTAGCTATTACAGTTAAATTAGCTTAGTTTATAGAGATACACTGATCTAGTTTTAGAGTGTGTTTTTTATATTCCATTATTTAGTTCCATAGGTTTTATAATAGTTTTAGTGTAGTATAGATAGTTAGATATAATATTTGATAAAAATTGTAAAAAAATTAATTAACAAATATATTTAATATACTTGTGTGTGGTTTGTAGAAATGGAGAAGGGAGTGATGAGAGGGTGAGGCTGCTCTGCTGCCCGTAAGGCAGCCAATGAGGCACGTGGCAGGGGCCGTGCCAACAGAGTGCCAGCAGTGGGCAGAAGCAGTAGCCCAAACACATCCCCACGCCCCAAGATGTGAAGGCCTGGTGATGTTGGGTCTCGCTCTCCCAGCACTAAGGGCCAGGGAGTTGGGCAGCACCTCCTGGCAGTAGAAGAGGCTGTGGTGGCTGTGTCATCTGCGGCAGCAGGTGATTCAGGGGACGAAGAATTCCAGCAGGGGCCAGCATTGTCCCGCTACTCCCCCATTGTTGAGAGCCCGGTTAGAGGCAGGGCCCGATCCCCGGGCAGCAGCAGCAACAGCAGCTACAGATGTTCGCTGTTGATAACCAGCCCTTATCCATTGTCGGGGACACAGGGTTTAAGCGGCTGATGGGGTTCCTGGCCCCCCAATTTAAGATGCCATGCTGCACCACCCTCAGCCGTACAGTGGTGCCAGGCCTGTACAGGGCGTTGAAGGAGAGGGTGAAGGAGCAGCTGGCACTGGCAGGGGCTAGGGGTGCCACTGTCCATTTTACAACTGAGCTGTGGTCCTCCAGGAATGCCTGACACGCTTACCTGGCGGTGACGGCGCACTGGTGGGAAGACCCAGAGTTGGCAGTGGACAGTGGCAGGAGGGGTCCTGAAGCAGGGTATAGGTGNCCACAATGGAGGAGCTGGGGTGGGGGCAGCTTGCAAGACCATCGGCAGCTGGAGGGCGGCGTGGCTTTCAAGAGAAAGCCACGTGCCTGTTGGGCGAGATGTTCGCTGTTGATAACCAGCCCTTATCCATTTTCGGGGACACAGGGTTTAAGCGGCTGATGGGGTTCCTGGCCCCCCAATTTAAGATGCCATGCTGCACCACCCTCAGCCGTACAGTGGTGCCAGGCCTGTACAGGGCGTTGAAGGAGAGGGTGAAGGAGCAGCTGGCACTGGCAGGGGCTAGGGGTGCCACTGTCCATTTTACAACTGAGCTGTGGTCCTCCAGGAATGCCTGACACGCTTACCTGGCGGTGACGGCGCACTGGTGGGAAGACCCAGAGTTGGCAGTGGACAGTGGCAGGAGGGGTCCTGAAGCAGGGTATAGGTGGGCCCTGCTTCAGGCGGAAGTCATGGACTGCCCCCACACCTCTAGGAACCTTGAGGCAGCCCTGAACACCGTGGTGGGGGAGTGGGTTAGGGGATGCTAGTGCTAGGGGACCCTGCCTGACTGGCACGTGCAAATCCTGCCCTCCCAGGCATGCTAGGGGATGCTAGGGATTGCAACTAGAAAGCCCCTGGCTGGCACGTGCAAATCCTGCCCTTATTTGGGGGTGCGTAGGGAATGGGATGGCAACTGGAGAGTCACTGGAGAGCCTTGCTAGACTGTCACATGTTTGGGTGGGGGTGCTGCTCATGCCAGAGCCCCCCACACTACAGTAACCTCCCTCTCTCTCTGTCATACATTCACTGCCACCCGTTGATGCCCACTGTTTGTGCCTGACTGATGCCCACCACTCACCCACGCACCCACCCGCACGCCATTGAGCTCGCTCTAACTGATAGAGCCTTTCTTGTCCTCAAAGTAAAAAAAAAGTTTACAAACCTGGCAGCACCTCCTGAGGCCGCCACTTGCTCTGCTTGCTCCTCCTCCTCCTCCAGCGGCAAGTTGGCCCCCAGCCGGTGAATAAGCACTGCAGACTTATTCATTTTTTATTTTTTTTTAAATCACACACACCCAAAACACAGTCAGTCACCCACAACACACACCAACACTCACCAACCACAACAACAACAGCACACCCAAACACAGCCAAAACACACAAACCGAACAGCCACCCAGCCAAACACACACTCACTCGCCACACAGCTTCGCACGCACTCGAATTTCCTGTTTCCGGCGCGATCATGTGCTCTCGCGATACATTTCCGAACGCCGAACCGAACATGACCGAACTGAACAGTCGAACCCGATGACCGAACCGAACACAAGAACTGAACGCAAGAACCAAACCGAACCCAACGGCTGAACCCAAACCACAACCTGTTCACACATCCCTAGTTGTCACCAATATGCTGATGACATGCAGCTGTATTTATCCTTTTCAACCGACCCAGGCCCTGCTGTCTCCTTGCTGTCCCGGTGTTTGGCTGCTGTGGGGGATTGGATGAGGTCGAGCTGATTGAAGCTCAATCCCCACAAGACAGAGGTGACGCTGGTGTTGGGGGGGGGGGGGTCGGTGGTCTGGGAGAGGGGAACGCTCCCATTATTGAGGGTGTTTCTCCTCCACTGGTTCCATCTGTGCGGAGATGGGCAGGTTCCACCCTGTCCAGGGTGCTCCCGGACTCGCAGCTGTGCCTGGACTCTCAGGTGTCGGCTGTGGCCCGGGGCACCTTTCACCAACTACGTCTAGTGAGGAGGCTCCGCCCATATGTCTCAGAGTCTGATCTCAGCACTGTCATCCATGCATTCGTCACCTCGAGACTGGACTATTGCAATGTGCTGTATGTGGGGCTGCCCATGGTGACGGTCTGGAGGCTGCAGTTGGTGCAAAATGCAGTGGCCTGTCTGCTCACCGGGACGGGCTGTAGGGAGCACATTCATCCAGTGCTCCAAGAATTGCACTGGCGGCCCGTTGTCTTGTGCTGGTTTTGACCTTTAAATCCCTACACGGCCTAAGCCCTGCTTACCTGAGGGATTGTCTCACGCCCTGGGCGGCCCCTGCGGTCGTCTGGGAGCGCCCTCCTGGAGATCCTTCATTACCGGCGGGTCCAAACAGACGGGCGGGCATTCTTGGCAGCCGTGCCATCGCTGTGGAATGCCCTCCTGGTGGAGATTTGCCTCAGTCCGAATCTCTGCTTTCTGACAAAGTTGTAAAACCTGACTCTTCCGTTTGGCATTAGGAGGGGGGGGTATGGGTCAGTGGGGAGAGGGTGGGGTGTTTTTTACACAGATCAGGAGTGGATTTTATGTGCTGTAGTTACAGGCTTTTATATTTGTATATTTATATATTTTATATTTATAATGTTATTTCTGTTTTCATATTGTATGTATGTTAGCCGCTCTGAGTTGCCATAGGCAAGAGGGGTGGGGTAACAGTATAAAAAATAAATAAATATAACTAAAATTTTGGATTTTGACCCAGACTCTCTGGGTTTCAAGTAGATCCTCCCTTACCTTGGATTATCTAGGCCTCTGGGACAGGACCATCAGAAAGGGACGGGTGTTCAGTGAAAAGGCTATCCTACTCCTTTTCTGATTTCAAGGGAATTGAAAGGTTGGAAATTAAAATCTGATAAAAGGAAATATGTTTTTCTTCAAACAATAATTAAATTGTGGAACACCTTGCTGCAGAATGTGTCTGAGATCAAGAATTTAGCAAGGATCGAAGTAGGGTTGGATATCTTTAGGTGATGACACCGCCCTGAGCCATTTGGGCAGGGTGGGGTATAAATATAAATAAATAAATAAATGACCAAGCTATAAGAATTAATGCTACCAAATTTGGGAGAGGAATATAAAAACTCACACCACGGGGTGAGACACTCTCTAATTTGAAGGGATTAGGATGAGAGCGCTTCTTAGATTATTCCAACCCTGAGGTGTTAGATTATCCCAGAAACTTCAGGTGTTGGCTTCTGCCAAACACTGCCTAGTTGACTATAGGGGTCAAGCATCTGATCCATATGGAAATTCTTGGGTTCCTGTTCCTACAGACAAGGTTTAGATAGATAGCTATTGTTCTTCCATCCAGAGAAATGTGCTACTGATGTGAAAGAACATTATTATTCAGTTTATCGATGTGAAAAAATATTGTTGTTATGATCAATATGCTGAAAGGGTGCTGGTGTCTCATGGATTTCAGAAACATTGATCAAATTAGATTACGATCACTGCCACCTGCCTGTGATGAGAACGGACTTTACAGTCTCACCAACCATCCTCCTTTTCATCTTTTGAAGAGCTTTCTTTCTCATTGAACAAGACACCATGTGTTGTAGTGATGAGGTAATTTTTGCATGGCCTTTGAGGTGTACAAATTAAGAGCGCAAGCTGGTTCTTTGTACTTATGGAGAACTATATTACATTTTGAGCCAGGATCATGTAAATCTTAGGTATGTCTCATCACGTCCCTTATATTAACTTGGTCATAATGTTCTCAGAGGGTTTACATTAACCCTTCCGGCAACTCTCTTCTGTCTTCAAGTTAACTTCTTACAGTTTGTGATTGCAACCCAAGATGTCCCTGTAAACGGTAGTGTTTGGTCATATACCCTAGAGTATAATTTATCTCCAGGTAAGTGTTCATGTGGACTCTGGATTTGTGATAAGCAGTCTGGATTTGTGATAAGCCACGCCCATAAGCATCCCAGAATCCTTTCTGGCCGCTATCTGGGCTGCTTTGGACACCAATGTCCTTTTCTGTGGCCTTTTGCCAGAAGTGACTTCCTGTCAGTTTTTGTGGTACAGCGAAACTAGCTGACTCTGCATCAGCCTAGCACCCTTGCTAGAGGGCCTTGCTTTCTCGCTCCCTACCACTTTGATGCCTACTTGTGTCCGCCCCCCTCAACCTGGCTCTGCTTGTCCCCAAATGTCCAGGCTTCCACAGAAAACTGAGTGGAGCTATCTGTTTCCTGTTCCCAACACTGCTTTGATCAAGCCATTGCTCTGCCTTGTTCCCATTCCCAGTCTTTGTTTTGTCCCAGCCCTTGACCCCAGCCCTGCCTCTTGTTTCCCAGCCTAGCCTGAATCCTAACCCGGCCTAGGCTCCAGCCCGCACCAGCCACATCATGGATGCCCAATACCACCACCCCCTCTTCCTGAATCATGGGATGCAGGAGTATAGCTACCCTGGAGCAAGGGGGCTCAACTGAGCCCAGGCCCTGGGCTCTACTACTACAAATCATTTCTAAAGTGCTACTAGGCACACGTAGCACTTTACAGTCACAGATTTTGGAGACAGGTCCCTGCCCAGTGGGCTTCCAAATCTAAGATGGACAAGGGTGAGGGGAACACAGGGAGAGACAGACACACACACACACACACACACATTACCATTTCTTTTACAGCTGGGGGACTGAGACTGAGAGGTTGTGACTTGCCCAAGGCTACCCAGCGAGTTCATGGCTAGGGCGGGATTTGAACCATGGCTTCCCGGGACCAAATTCAGCACCTTATCCACCGCACACTGGCTCTTTTACATTTGCTCCCCTCTTTGTAAGAGTGGGGTAGGCTTATTGCACACTGCCCAATGATTAAAAAATTCTTGTGCCCACTGAAGACTTGGGTTGCTTTACCTGCAGATACATTGCTACAAAACAGCATGTTTTGTGGGAACGCGTCTTCAGCAGCACACCTGCAAAGCTCACAGTGTAGATTATTATCTTTAAACATTTGCATAGTGTCATAAGTTCACAAGCATATGGAAAAAGACTGGATGATTAAAGCTGGCTTTTCTCTTCTAGCTCCCTCCTGTGCTTCTCTTTAGTTGGTTACAAATTTGCATCAGCTCTGGCTGAGCCCTGGTAGTGTCAAAGTCAACTGAACGATGTTTCCCCTGGCTCTGGAAAGCATTAGGAGTTCCCACCACTTGTTTCTGTGCTGAGAAGTTGTCAGTGCAATGTCGCAGATTTCCTTTCAGGCGGCAGGCATAGTGGTGTTCATGCTTGCTTTCAGATTCAAAGGAAGATTCTAGCCCCAGCTAGTTTGCTCAGCTCTGTTAACGTTGGGGTTGCTTTCTAGCTTTTAGTGTTGGAAATTGCCCATTTTGCTGCCGAGGGAGCAGCCTAGGTTGTTTTGCAGCTTGGCTGTAAACGACATGCACAGGGAGTTTTATTTCCCACTTCAGGCTCATACATTGCTCAGCGCATGAGCCATGTTATCCCACGCTGTATGCTGAGGGTAGATGAACTGGTGCCAATAAGGGAAGAGCTGGTGCTTAACTGCTTCTCACAGTTCTTGAAATTGGCTGTTATTAGGAAGAAAAAACCCTATGGGTCTGAGCACTGTTGCAAACGCATATGGACGTGATTAACTCTACACATGTGAATGGACCAAGTTTGTTCAATTTGCAGGATCAGATTCCAAATCTATATTAAAGGTGAAATGAATAGCTATTTGCATATTTGTGGATATCATTTGCATATTTGGATAGCCCACCAATTGTCTGAATTCATGATCTAAATGAAATTTGTATATTCGGGAATTTGGATTTGGATACTTGATATACTTTGATTCAGACATTCAATTATTTGGTATTTAATTCACTTTGGCTGTGATTCACAAACCACTTACTCTGGAGCAGCCCTCTGGGATTCAATGGGACTACTTTATTATTATTGTTGTTGTTGTTGTTTTGTTTTGTTTTGTTTTGTTTTGTTTTGTTTTGTTTTATTATATTATATTATATTAGCAAGCATTTACATAACGTCAGCAATGTACCTGGCGCTTTACAAAGTAATGGTATATACACGGTCCCTGCCCTAGGGCTTACAGTCTGAGAGACGGGGGGAGATGAAGGAAGGGGAACAGAGGGAGAGACAAGGAGTGTAACATTCGTGAAGATGTGAGGTCCCAGGTGTACGCGCTTGGCTTGGTTACATTGAGAATGATAGCTGGCTGGTCCATGTGGTGAGGATATGAGTACACAGACCTCAGGTAACAGATTGTACTGGATGGAGGGTATCAGCAGGAGTTAGGTGAGGGGAGCGAGGAGTCGGGGAGGGCAGAGCGGAAGAGGTGGGTCTTGAGGAGGGATTTTCAGGTATGCAGGGAGGGGGCGAGGCGGATGTGGGCAGGGAGGGAGTTCCAGGCATGGGGGCAGGGAGGGAGAAGGGACAAAGGTGGTTAGGGGAGCAGGGGAGGCGTGGAAGGGCAAGAGCAGGGACAGAGGAGGAGCGGAGTTCACAGACTGGAGAATGGAGGGAAATTAGCGCAGAGAGGTAGGGGGGAGCAAAGTTGTGAAGAGCTTTATAGGTGAAGACTAGGAGCGTGTGCAGGATTTGTTAAGGAATGGGGAGCCAGTGAAGAGAGGAGATGGGGCTGCACGTGGTCGAAGCTACGGGTGAGGTGGATGACCCTGGCAGCAGAGTTTTGGACAGAGATGAGAGAAAGGTGAGACCGGGGAAGGCCAGTGAGAAGGAGGTTACAGTAATCGAGGCAAGATATGACCAGAGCATGAACAAGGGTTTTGGCAGAGGAGACAGAGAGAAAAGGGCAAATATTAGCAATATTAAGGAGGGAGAAGCTACAGGATTTGGCAACAGAGTCAATATAGGGTTTAAAAGAAAGGGGTGAGTGAAAGATGAAGCCTAAGATACGGGCTTGGGGGACGGAAAGGATGGTGACCCCTTCGATAAGGATCGACAGGGAAGACGGAGAGGAAGGATGAGGGGGGGGAAGATAGACATGTTTAGTTTTAGACTTCAAAGTAAGTGGTTTATGAGTCGTGGCCTTTCTTTCTTACTCTTTAGTGCTATTGTGTATCATACTGTGGCACGATAGTGCTACACATTTGGCTAATCGCAAGAGTACTGTTACACAACGGGATGGTGCACAAGTGTGCTCAATAGCACTGATACAAAGTGAATGAAGCCCCCGAAACTAAATCCCAAATAAGCAAAGTGAAGTGACTGAGCCAAAATACCACAAAACAAATGAACGCAGCAGAAACAAACAGCGCTTTGTATCCACTTCATCCAAACAGATCCAAAGTGCGCAGAATTGTTGGACATGGTTGTTTCTGAGGATAGTGTAACAGGGTAGGGTCCCCAAGGGGTATTTGCCAGACCCAACTCCCAGAAACCCGCTTCAAGTGAGATCCTTGCTTTAAAGGGGCTTTTTATTTTATACAGTGTTCCCCAATCCTTCACCAATACCCAGTTTCATTCATAGTTCTGGGCCCTTTCCAAAACAGGGCCCTTCTTGGCCAGGTCCAAACCGCCTGAAGCCAGGGTCTCACAGCCTCCAGTCACCCAGTTCCTCTCTGCTGTGGTCTCTCCCGGCCAGGCTCCCTCCTTGGGTGTTGGGGGCCCCTCAAGGCTCCGGCTTTTCCAACCAGCCTCCTCTGAACTGCAGGCTCTGATCATCTGGCCCTCATTAGCTACTTGGTTGCCTGGCTCTGAAGGCTAGCCCAGCTGAGGCACATTAGGGCACTATCCTGCGCTGCCTCAGTTCCAATACCTCCCAGGCCGGCACTACCGTCCTTAAAGGGCCAGGCTCCCTTAACCAACCTGCCCCTGCTACAGTTAGTTTCTGCTCTGTCTGTGCTGCAGCTTACGGACATATGCTCATCACATCTCTTAGCAGGTGCATAAGACAGCAACTTTTTACCATTTAGGATAATTCTTCAAGGCCGCTTCATGCCATGTGATCATCCAAATTCAATCTGTTGATGCATTCTTTACTTGTTTGACTTTTACCTTTTAGATACCAGTGGTTTTATCTACTTTACAATTCTTGATCTTTCCATTTCTTCAGCACAAACCAACCATTTCATTCATCTCTTGATTACTCTACATGACACCTTTCTCTGATGTGTACAGTGTGTTCTTCCTCGCTGCCACTTAACATTCGATATGCTTCTTCGGCATTTTAAACCAAACCCGCTGAATCTTCTGCCGTATGCTATCTTCTGCTCTCATGCACATCTCACTCCTCGGGCCCTGGGGCTAGCCTTGCAGTCCGCCAGAGGCGCCTTCTTGGAGGTCCCCCAGGTTAATCGGGGGGCCACAATGGAGAGGGTGTTCTCAGTGGCCACACTGCGGTCGTGGAAATCCCTCCCAGAGGAAGTTCAACTGGTCCCAGGTCTGCTTGCCTTCCACCAGGCCTGTAAGACCTGGCTGTTTGTCCAGGCCTTTGGGGAAGGGAGTGGATAGAGTGGGAGAGGAGGGGGGTGTTTAATTTGACTGTTCTACCTTATTTAATTGGCTTTAGTTTCCCTCTTTGTCTATGTTTTTTATTGTATTTATTGTTTTATGATCTTAAAATGTAGTAGTTATGAGCTGCCCCAAGCCATCTGTTGACAGGAGGGGGCGGAATATAAATTTTAATATAAATATAAAATAAATAAATCAATCTCCTGGCAGGGGCAGAGTGAGCTGGCCAATTGGGAGGAGTCTAATACTGCATTCACACCTTACGGTGGTGGCACGGCAGCAGTCCTGCAAGGAGAAGACATGGTGGGGGAAGGAGGCTGAGGCTGTCACAATTTCCGGTGCAAACAGGGTTTTGACATGACAATACTCAAGAATGACAGATTTTGAGCCCTGTCTTTTGAGAGTATTGTTGTGGTAAAACTCCGTTCACACCGGCAGCTGTGACGGCCTCCGTCTCCTTCCCCCACCACATCTTCTCCTCGCAGGAGTGCTGCCGCTGCGTCACCGTAAGGCGTGAATGCAGTATAAGTCACCTTTGAATGCGGGTTGGCAGACCAAAGAACAACATAAGAAAGCGGGGCCATCAATTGCACTTCAGCATCTATCGGTTTAGCTTTAAAGATGTTTGAAGTTGAACCAGTTTAGGGAAGCAACATTTCTGCATTTGCATACAGT
The DNA here is from genome assembly GCA_003113815.1 of Sphenodon punctatus. Lineage (NCBI taxonomy): Eukaryota > Metazoa > Chordata > Lepidosauria > Sphenodontia > Sphenodontidae > Sphenodon > Sphenodon punctatus. Next base: position 2,938,865 of record QEPC01011998.1, on the reverse strand, counting down.
GATATACTTGTACTAGTTTAAGCGGATTTAATCCAGTCCAAGAGCCTATTATAGACAAGACCTTAATGAACAAGATTTCTAGTCTCTAAATTCTCCATTATTTATTTATTTAGATTTTTTTATCCTACCTATCCCTTAGGCTTAGGGTGGCTTACAATTCTTTAACTCATTAACTGTAACATTAACTAATTAACTCATCTCTTAATCCTCACAACACCCTGTGAGGTAGGTTAGGCTGAGAGATCTATGACTGGCCCAAGGTCACCCAGTGAGTTTATCGCTAAGATGAGACTTGAACAGGGGCCCTCCCGCAATCTCCTGGCCCAAGTACTGCACTCTTAACCACTACACCACACTGACTCTCCATTAAAGTAGCCTGTTTAATGGCACTGTAAAAACATTGCATGCAAACCACACGCTGCAGCGATTTCCATTGGCCAGCAGCAGTTAGGGTTGCCGGATCAAAATTTCACAAAGGGACACTACAGACCTGAGGGACGCTGAAATAAGGGATATCCATTATGTTCCATGGAGGTGTGATGTTCAGAATGAGGGATATCTGTTATGTTCTACAGAGCTATCGGGCTGTGAAATAAGGGACATTCCTTAAAACAGGAATGTCCAAGATGTTAATCATGATTGACTGGTCAATTGGCAACAACATCCTGGGAACTCACCAGCAAATTTTTGGGCCAGGGAACTTTGTCATGCCCCTTTCAGCATAGCTATGCCCCTTTTCTGAGCGTTGTGTTGTCACAGTGCTCGGAAACGGGGCGTGGCTATGCCAAAAACACACTTGACTGTGCTGCTCAGAAAGGGGCTCCCCGCTCCTCTAGCCCATAAATGTGCCAGTAGCCCTGTTGCCCAGTGCTGATGCCTGGACAGGATCAGCTCCTGTTTGGGCAAATCTGGCGGCTGCTGCTGCCTTAAAATAAGGGACAGCAGGCAACGGTAACAGCAGCAGTATAGTTGTTGAACTGTCACAAATCTCCAGGGTTTGTAGATAGCCCCACTTTCTTTGACCTGCCAACCTTCGTTCAAAGGTGATTTACACTCCTCCCGATTAGCCAGCTCAACTCTGCCCCTGCCAGATCTTCAGCAACATCCACATGCATTTTTACATCCTCACCAAAAACATCTAGCTGGGTTTGCCATATTTGCAGTCAAGTGGCTATTGGAGAACTTTCCAATGGCTTTACAGTGGTAAGGAAGATTCTTTGTGATTTTAAGTGTGTCTGTTAACCACATCTTGGCCATAAAGTGGGTATCTAAGGTCTTTGGCCTGCCCTGATGTTTACATTCTACTTAAGACTGTTCTCCAGATATCTGGTGGGGCGATTCCAGGCTCAGTACAGCTCTCACTAAAGACCAGCTAATCTTGGCATGCAAGACTCTTGGCTGAAACAGTCATGGCACAGCCTTTCTTGTGTGCTCAGTGAAATTAATTTGCCGTCTCTTCCAGCTCTAAAAGAGCCAAAGGTGCAATGCAGGGCATTTAAAGTGTAAGAGAGAGTGTATGTGTGTCATACACACACACACACACAAACACACACACACATACATACAGTAGATGCTGAGAGTTCACTGCAGAACCAGAAGCAGAGATACCTCCAGCCTAAAGGCTGCTGAAGGAAACCCTCTGTGCACTGTACCTTGTATGAGAGAGAGAGGGAGGGAGGGAGGTGTGAATGTTTTGGAGACATAAGCTGCAATCCTAGCATTGCTTACTCCAGAGGAGTCCCAATGAAATCTCTGGGACTACTCCAGAGTAAATGGTTTGAGAACCGCAGCCACAGAAATATAACACTGTTAAATAGCTATGTTTTTCAGTCATTGATGTGGGTTTTCTAGGCATGGGGCAGAAACAAAGATGATCTCTGAAACTTGGGAATCTTTATAAACAAGTGTTAATGTTACCATGAAAAGGGCATAGCTTATTTCCATTTGGCCAGATAGTCCCTGATCCTTCATGCAATGCGTGTGGGATGGGCAGACCAGACCTGCATCTATCTCAACTGAAGCCAATGCAGTCAGTGTGCACACACCATGAGTGTAAAAATGGGAGCAGGAGGAGGAAGGCACATGCCTCCCTAAATTTGGGAGGGGGTGGGAGGGGGACATCCCCACTCTTTCATTTAGGCCCTGTTTTTGCTAAGGTGAGAGAGAGAAAGTAAGCTAGAGTTCCCAACCACAGATCCCCTGGAGTCTTGGGGTATGTGCTTTCCTTTTAAAACTTGTTTTTAAAGCAGAGTGTGATAGGGCAGCCTTGGACCATAGAGTTGTCAGGATCAGGGGCCCATGAGTCACTCTTTCCTCCACAAATTGCTTGCTTATTTACAGTGCAGTAGTCCAGACATAGCAAAATCCCATTATAGTTTTTTTCTTTAAAAACAACCCTGTAAGATGCTGCTGCAAGCTATTCTCTAGGTATCCAGTCCTTTCTGCCACCAGGCTCTTCCCATGCAGGACCTTGGCCAGCTCCCAACTGTTGAACTACTTCTCCAGTCCCAGCCAGACACACACTGACCTTACAGCAGAGCCTCCTGTGCTTATATCCCCAGGAGAGGCATGGCCTGTGGAAGCAGCCAGCTCCCTTAAAGGGACAGTCACTCTCAGCTACTCATGAGAGCCGCATCCTCACCAGAACTTACCCGGGACCTAATTCTGCAGCCACTTAGAGCCATACCCCCATCTTAGGAATGTGATTTCCTTTTTGAGATTTGCTTTTTAAAACTAGTTTTTAAAGCAGAGGCAGAACTCTGGGATGTCAAGGAGGCAGAGCTGTTTCCCCGCAGCTTGGACTGTTGTTGTTTTACTGCTACCACCCTTTTAGCGCGCCCCCTCCAGAAGGGGAAGGGACCAGTTAGGATGGTCCGCCCTCGGAGGCTGATGGAACCCCAGCGGTTCCAGGAGGTCCTGAGGGAGCTTACCCTGGATGTGGACGGTCACTCTGTGGATGAGCTGGTCCGGCATTGGAACATCTTGCTGGAGGAGGCCATTGACAGGGTGGCTCCGAGGCGCCTTCTGCCTCGGTCTCGTCACCGCAGGACCCCTTGGTTTACTGAGGGGCTGCGGTGTATGAAGCGTGTGGGCAGGAGGCTAGAGCGACGCTGGCGTCGGACTCGGTCTGTCTCCGATCGTCTTCTCCATAGGGCCCATTTGCGGTCCTATGTGGAGGCTGTGAGGACGGCGAGGAAGGAATTCCTCGCCGTCCTCATAGCGTCTGCGAAGTCGCGTCCAGCGGAGCTGTTTCGGGTGGTGCGGGGGCTGGTGAGTCCGGCCTCCCTCCGCCTGGATGGGGACTTGTCCCGGGCCCGCTGTGAGGAGTTTGTCATCTACTTCGCAGACAAGATCGCTCGGATTCAGGCCGATTTCGACGCTGGGTTGATAGCAGTAGGGGAAGAGCGCGGGGGGGCGGAGGGTCCGTCTGGTCCATCTTTATGGGGTGAGTTTCAGGAAGTGACGCCGGCCGATGTGGTGGATGTCCTGGGGTCTGTGAGGGCCACGTGTTGTCAACTAGATCCGTGCCCGTCCTGGTTAATAAAAGCTTCCGGGGAGACGTTGGGGACGGTGCTGGCGAGGGTGGTGAATGCGTCCCTTCGGCAGGGGAGGTTGTCGCCTTGCTTAAAAGAGGCTGTGGTGCGCCCCCTGCTGAAAAAACCATCGTTGGACGTAGACGCGCTCGCCAGCTACCGACCTGTCTCTAACCTTCCCTTTTTAGGGAAGGTTATTGAGCGGGCAGTGGCGCTCCAGCTCCAGGGTCATCTAGATAACATCGGGCTCCTTGACCCTTTTCAATCTGGGTTCCGCCCCGGCTATGGCACCGAGACGGCGTTGGTGGCCTTGGTGGACGACCTCCGCCGGGAGATGGATGCGGGATGTTCGACATTTCTCATCCTGCTCGATCTCTCGGCCGCTTTTGACACCGTGGACCATGGGCTGCTGTTGAGACGACTGCGTGACCGGGGGGGTCTGGACGGGACTGTTCTTGAATGGTTCCGTTCATTCCTCTCGGGGAGGAGCCAGCGGGTGGTGTTGGGGGAGGAAACATCGAGCCCCCGCGCCTTACCGTGTGGCGTTCCGCAGGGATCGATCTTGTCTCCATTATTATTTAACATCTATATGCAGCCCTTGGGGGAGGTCGTGAGAGGGTTCGGGGTGCGATGTCACCAGTATGCTGATGATACTCAGCTGTACCTCTCGTTTTCTACCGACCCAGACCCTGCTGTCTCGGTGCTATCCCAATGTTTGGAGGCCGTGGCGGATTGGATGCGGCGGAGCAGACTGAAGCTCAACCCAGATAAGACGGAGGTGATGGTGGTGGGGAGGGCGAAGGGGGTGGTGGCCCCCCTGATTGGGGGGGTTTGCCCCCCTGTAGCTCAGCAGGTCCGGAGTCTGGGGGTCATATTGGACGCAGACCTGCGGCTGGAGCGGCAGGTGGAGGCAGTCGCTAAGGCTGCCTTCCGCCAGCTTTATCTGGTACGTAGGCTGCGTCCGTATGTCTCTGGCCCGGACCTGGCCTCCCTCATCCATGCCTTCGTCACCTCGCGGCTCGACTACTGTAACGCGCTCTACGTGGGGCTTCCCTTGTTCTTGGCCCGGAGGCTGCAGCTGGTGCAGAATGCGGCGGCCCGTCTTCTTACGGGGACGGGTCGCCGGGAGCACATTACACCGGTGCTCCGAGCGCTGCACTGGCTGCCGATAGTGTGCCGGGCCAAGTTCAAGGTCCTAGTGATGATCTATAAAGCCCTATACGGCCTTGGCCCCTCTTACCTTAGGGACCGCCTCGCCCTTCGCGCCCCGGAACGGCTCCTGCGGTCTGCCGGGGGTGCCCTCCTGGAGGTCCCCCGTGTTAAGCGGGGGGCCACAATGGAGCGAGCATTCTCGGTGGTAGGGCCGCGGCTGTGGAACTCCCTTCCGGAGGAAGCTCGCCTGGCCCCAAGCCTTTTGACATTTCAGCGGAACTGTAAGAGCTGGCTGTTTGCCCAGGCCTTCGGGAGGGAGGGGGGGGGGGGGTGATTTTAATCCCCCGCCCATTTATCCATTCATTTATTGTTTTCTAGCCCTGTTTTATTGATGTATTTTATATTTATATTTTAAGTGAATTTTAATTGTTTTTATTGTTGTTGTTAGCCGCCCTGAGCTGCATTGCAGGAGGGGGCGGGATATAAATTTGTAAAATAAATAAATAAATAAATAAATAAAATATTGATACTGTATTTAAGGATATAGATACTGTTGGATGCCTTTAATTCCACTCCAGAGGAGCTGAGATTTTTCAGTACTCCTTAGGACTGGAACCATAAAAGTCTCTTTCTAAAAGTACACAGGATTATTATTATTATTATTATTATTATTATTATTATTAATTAAACTCTTTGTGTATTTCCTTAGGTAGAGACCCTGGAGATGGCTCAGTTTCACTTGGCATTGCTGATGCTTCTAGCTTTATCCGGCTACTGTGTGAAAGGACAACGGGACCCTGAGGTGTTCTGTGGAGGTTGGTGGTCTGGTTGGGTTTTCATTGAGGTGTCTGGGCTGGGAAGTTACACAGATTTTAAGAAAACTTTCAGACACAAGGCACTTAAAGTTTGAGAAACCTAAATCCATACATAAGCTCTTGTAGAAAGATCATTTGATTTTCCAAGGTGCTGAGTGTTGACAGTGACTGGGAAACCAGATTTGGTGTTAGGGGAACTACTCTGGGCATTTTGGGGGAAATTTCATTTCTGGTTATTCTCAGCTTTAATATTGTCAGCACCAACTGTTGAAAGATGTGTCAGTATGTCCAGTTTGCAATCTCTCTCTCTCACTCACCCCCCGGCTCTCCCAACAAATCATGAGAATGGTGTAGAATCATTAGAAAGATTAAAAATAATACATTTGGGTTTGGTTTTTTTGGTTGACTTTTGGAGTCCGAGCCTTTAGGGCAGGGGCGAGGAGCTTCTGGCCTGTGGGGCAAATTCAGATCATGGTTGTTTTTTATGTGGCTCCTTTCCAGTTGCTGGGTCTGACCTGTGGGTCTAGTCCTCCCCTCAAGCACTGGAAGAGTGAGCTCAGGAAAGGGAAGTGTAGGAAGACATACACTCAGTGCTTAATTAGGGGGAGAGGGGTCAGCCCTGGCAATTAAATTCAAGGGGGGCTGAACCCCAGGAAACATTTCCAGGAAGAGCATGCACCCCAAAATGTGAAAGACCAGGAAAAGGCTGATATTGGCCTTTTGAAACAAAGGCCAGAAAAAACCTGGATTGTTTATTTGGCTTTCATGAATTACTTTTCTGTCCCACTCCCTGCACTGGCCATCCTAGATACCGCATTTACATCTTATGGTGGGCGGCAGCAGCGGCACTCCCGCGAAGAGAAGACGTGGCGGGTGAAGGAGGCCAGTGCCGTCACAACTTCCGGTGCGAACGGGGTTCTACCGCGACAATACCCGTGAGTGACAGGGCTCAAAAATCCAACCCTGTCACTTGCGAGTATTGTCACGGTAGAACCCCGTTCGCACCGGAAGTTGTGATGGCACTGGCCTCCTTCCCCCGCCGCCTCTTCTCCTCGCAGGAGTGCCGCCGCCGTAAGGTGTGAATGCGGCCATGGATTCAGCTGTAGAGAGACAAATTAATTCAGTAGCTCTGGGCCAGGAGGTGTGGCTTCTGGTGTAGACTTGGGCTCCAGCAATTCATTTTTTATAAACTAAGCACTTCTATAAACTGATACTATGGGGAAGTGTGTTTAAAGCGAGAGCAAAACCTTGTTCCAGACTTCTCCTTTAGTTTGCTTGCTTTTAAAAAGAAGCACAGTCAGTAATTTTAATCAACTAAATTTTACTTTAAAACAGTAAATAGATTCCATTATATGAGAAACAAACTGTCTTTTAGAAAACAGAGGAAGAGAGACATCAAATACATGTTTTAGTTACAAGGACACCGAGATATGAAGTCAAGTGAGAGGAAACAAAACATTACAAATAACAACTTAAACACAGACCCAGGCAAATGACAAACATAAACCCTGCAAGGTGGCATCCAGCAAAGAAAGATCTGGAGTCCTGAACCTAAGCTGAATATGCCATTATATAGAATATTTTTTTATTTTTTTTTTTATTTATTTAAAATTTATATCCCGCCCCTCCTGCCCACAGGGCAGCCCGGAGCGGCCAACAACATTCATTAAAAAATTAAAACAATATAAATGCATATGATGCATACGTCCATAATTAACATAACTGCATGAAGTCAACATCCTTTTTTTCTCAACAGTTAATTCCAAGAGAAGGAATTGTTTATGAAACCTGTCAGACATCCGGGCTCAGATGATCTCTTAGTCTCTTATCAACGTACTGTACTATCAACAATCTTCTCTGACCTGACCCTACAGAATCTAAACTTTCCTCCAGTTAATATCTATCACACTTAAAGCAGTCATCTACACTGCATACACTCAAAGATAGGAGATGGATCTGTGACATAGATGCATGATTTGGACACTCCCTCTCCGCCCCTCCCCCCCCATCCTATAAGAACCCTGATTCCCAATCCAGCCCAGGAAACTTATACTAACGTTCAAAGTGTCTGGTGGGAGGGAAATATTTAGAGTTATGTGTTCCAGCTTTTCTCTGCAACTATGAAGGCTTGGCATTTCTTTTACAGAGAACACAGATTCTCTTTTAAATATGTGAGTCCATTTGCTAGTGATTCAGAAGAACAAAAGGAGCTAATATATGCAGCTTGGGCCAGTGCCATTTCCTTACCTGTGCTCCTGATTGTGAAGCACTCGGCTCGAGATAAAGACGGCCACGCAACTATTTGCAGTGCACAGAAGACATGTTTTGTTGGCCTGACAAATGACAACATACCCTCAAGTGCCCAACTGCAACGGCCCCTGTTATCTCAATGTAACTTTACATATGTGCACACATGGATCATTCCTTTAAAACTGAGCACCCGCAGTTCCGTGAAACCTGGCTGGACAGCAGGTTGGGAAGCTCACACCTGCTGCTCTCTGGTGCTACTGGCCTCTCCTGACGTGGGTAGGGCTACCACCTCTGTCCGGACTTTCACTTGGAGGATGTCAGGGGCGGAACAAAGAGGCAGTCATGCCCCTTTCTGACATAACCCCACCCCCTACGGAACATCATGATGCTCCATAGGGGCAAAGCCACAAAGGAAGCAGGAAAGTCCCCTTGACCCACCCCCTTTCCAGGGTGGCCACCCTGATTTCTCCAGATTACCAGGGGTGCCCTCAGCTGACCCAGAGAAATCGGGGCTTCCCCTGGAACCTAGAGACTCTGGGTTAGAGTCTCCAGGCAACACCTAGAGAGGTGACATCTCTAGATGCGGGGACTGTCTTGAAAGGCCACTCTCCCAGGAAATTTCAAAGTGTGTGGGCAAACAGACTGTTGAGTTCTGCTGCCATTCTAAGAGTTCAGGTCTCTCTCTCCCTTACAGTGCCCTTGTTTTTAATGCAGGGTGCTAGTTGAAACTAAGCAGGGTGAGGTGTGTAGGAAGCACAGTCAGCAGAAGTGAGGTTCAAATTCACAGCCTCATGTACCCCAGCTTGGGACCATTCCCCAGGGATCCAGGACATGGTTGGCTGGCCCACCTGCTGAAACTGATGAGAAGACTGTCACCTCTACACCAGTGTGAGGTGGGGACTGGGGGTCCAGGGGGGAGCGAAACAGGATTCCTGCATCCCTCCCTATTTTTACAGCCATGCCTTTCTCTGTGTTCTTGTTATGTCACTGTAGCCTGCATATCCACCTGCCTACTACAGCTCTGTGTTAGCACTCCTGGAAGCTATGTCACCGGAGTGATTCTTCCAGAAATAGTAGTTCAGAACTGTACAGAAAGTTGGGATGGGGGAGTGACAGAGCCAGCATGGAAGGCATTTAAAAATGCCACTGAGCTCTTCAGTGTAGACTGGCTTTGTTCATTGAGTTTCTGTATAGACAGGAAGGCAGTGCATTTAGGAGCACCTATAGAGCACCTTTCATCCTCCTCCCCATGGTGATTCCACCTGGCCACAAATGAGAAGACTTTGGCATATATTGACAGTTGTGTAGACAAGGGGGGGAACTCTCCATCTGTGGGCTCGCGGCAGAGAGACACGTAGCGGAGTTTCTTAACAGATGGCATAACAAGCGATGAGAAACGCACGTCCCCCTGAGACAAATAACCTGACATGAGACAGTTTCAACAACATATTGAAATAAATCCTCCCCGGTGAATGCTGGGGCTTCAGCTGCAGCTATCCCTCAGTCCCAGGATCCCTTGAGAAACTCTTGGGTGATGCAAGCACAAAAGTTTTGAGAGATACCACCTTGCTTTCTCTGCAAACAGCAGACGGTATCAGGGTGGCAGGCTGAGGAGTGACTGAAATGGCCTCCAGATGCACCGGGATTAAAGAAGCTGGGAGCTGAAGCACTAGCATCTGCCAGTAAATATTAGATCTAGTTAAGAGAGAGAACCCCCCTTGGACTGCGACCTGTTTAACATTGGGCCGTGTTCTGACAGAGGCAAACCAAAGTCACTACTTCAGTTTAATTAAATCAGAGTAACTACTCCCCTTCTAGAGTGTTCGGATGAACAGTATAGACCAGAGTAACTAAGGGTGTTTCCAGATGTGATGGCTGTGAGTGCCGTCATGCTTTAATCCTGCCTGGAGTGAGGCCCTCACTCTAGGCAGGATTTGGCCTGGGCGCCAAACAAGAGTGACAGCGGCCCAGGCTGGGGAGAGCGCGGGGAGAAGGTAGGGCGACACGTGGACGAGTGTCTGTACGGCCCTGTCCCCATACTGCTCAGAACAGTCCTCCCTGACAGGCGGCCACATCAGCCTATGAAGCCATCGTAGCTGCCCAGAAGCACCATGGACCCAGACCGGTGTAAGAGTAAGCAGGCCATCAAACGTGACAGCCCATTTTACCTTGGTCCGGCGTCGGTTGCACAGGCCATGGCAACGCTTAGCCCAGGCTGTTCCTCAGGAATGGTCCTAAGGAACAGCCTGGGCTAAGTGCTGCCATGCCCCATGCAAATCTGGGCTCCGGCCCGGGCCAAAATCTGGCGGCTGCATTCAGCCTTGACACCAACATGGATTTCCACACTTGGCAAAGCTGAAAACACCTTCCTTTGATTTTTGTAGTGTTCAGACGAACAAGGTAAACTGAACTAGTACTGTATCCACTCCCCCCGCCCCAGCTGAGGTGTAATGATCCCTGAACCATGGTCACCACCCTCACACTGATAAGTGTTCACATGAACAATGACTTCAGAATAACAACAGAAGAAGAGTAGGTACTCCCCTTGAAATGACGATTCAAAACAAGCATGAACAGAGAGTTTGTTATAGCCTTTTAAAAACAATGTCAAAATTATGATTCAGAGTGAAAGTTTTCATTCCCTATCAGTCAAAAAGTTCGTTATCTTAAATGTTGACACTTTCTGGAGTGAAACATTTTTTGTTCCTTAAGTCCCTCCTCCCCTTTGTTATTACGATTCAGAACAGAAGCTAATTCTGAAAATGCTAAAATTTACTTTGGGAAATATATAGATTTGCAGTGGTAGGCTGCTGGGGTAGAGGGTAAGCTCTTCCCTGCCACCCCATCCCAGCAGCAGCAGATCTCCCCTGCTCCAGTGAGAATGCATGGGGAGGATTGTACCCTGCACCGCTGAGCTCTTACTGGAGCACAGACTGCAGGAATCTCCCACCCCCACTGCTTCCGCTCTTGCCACCGGGATGGCAGCAATAGCATAAGTGGTGGGGGGTTGGGGGAACCCTTTCCTCTCTCTCTCTTAGCTGCTTTCTGCACTCTGGTTTTGGAGAGTGCAGAGAACAGCTGATAGAGGAAAGGGGTTCACACACTCACACTCGCTTCTGCTCTTGCTGCCACGATCCTAGTGGCAATAGTGCAAGCAGATGAAGGTGAGCCAATTGAAGCTGAATCCTGACAAGACTAAAGTGATGATGGTTGGCCGGTCTTGTGATTTGGAGGGGATTGGGACACCTATTATTGACGGACCCTTCTGGTCAGTCAGGTTTGCAGCCTTGAAGTGCTTCTGGATCCCTCGGCACACCTGGAATATCAGGTGGCGGCGGTGGCCAGGAGCACTTTTCACCAGCTCCATCTGGTGAGGAGGCTGCGGCCTTTTTTCTCTGATCTGGCCACTGTCGTCCATACTTTAATCATCTCGAGGCTCGATTACTGCAATGCGCTCTACATGGGGCTACCCTTGGTGACCGTTTGGAAGGTGCAGCTGGTGCAGAATGCTGCGGCTCAGCTCCTTTTGGGGACGAGTCGCTGGGAGCACATTACACCGGTGCTCCAAAGTCTGCACTGGCTGC
>QEPC01011998.1:2897087-2908215 GCA_003113815.1 Sphenodon punctatus | reverse complement strand
GATGAGAATGACAGCAGGCAGGTCCATGTTGCAAGGATAAGGGTAAACCGATCGTAGGTATAGGAATAGTGGCTCAGCAGGATAAAGAGTCAGACAGAGCAGAGCAAAAGAGGTGAGTTTTAAGGAGAGATTTGAAGGTATGAAGGGAGGGTGCACGGCGGATGTGGACAGGGAGGGAGTTCCAGGCATGGGGGGCAGCTGTGTTGGCAAATGAGGTGGTTGCCCTGGTGCAGCAGCTGAAGGCAGGGCTGAAGGTGTGGTTCGATGAGCTCCTACAACGGGTGGAATACGTGTTGGCAACCATGCTGGACCCCAGGGTCAAGGGCAGCGTGACACGCCAGACAGCACTCTATGGGCACTGGAAGGGTGTGCTGGTGTAGAGGGTCCGGCAGGCAGAGCGGGCTCTGGAGAGTGCGCAGCAGCAGCAGGATGCCCCTGGGGATGATGGAAGTGGGAGCAGCCACCCCTTTCAGCTGGCGGGGTCTATCCCTGCCCCCAGCCCTAGCTGTAGCAGCACCAGCAGCAGGCTGAGCAGCAGCAGCAGCAGCTCCTATGTGCAGGTCACTCTGGGGAGCATGGGCTCTTGCACTGCAGGGCAAGCAGCATGGCTGAGGGCACTGGTGGAGGTGGTGCCTAGGCAGAGTTACCTGAGGGAGTACAACGGCGCCTCAGCAGCAGTGGAGACCTACCTGGAGGAGGAGCCGTGCATAGAACCCAGCAGCGATCCCTTGACCTATTGGGCCTGCAAGTCCAACGTGTGGCTGGCCCTGTCCAAAGTGGCCAAGGATCTCTTGTCCTGCCCACCAACCAGTGGGGGACATTTGCTCACCACACCACCTGAGACTGGGAGCCAAGTTGGTGGAGCAGTTGCTTTTTATAAAGATCAACCTTCCGCTGCTGGGATTCCCCAAGCTGCCCCTGGACATGGATTGATGGTGCAGTGGCACATGCCATCCCATGCCAGGGGCAGTTTTGGGACGGGGTTCCTCCTCAATCTGGGCTGCTGTGCTGAGGTGCTGTCACTCCCACCCAGTGCCTGGCACCCACCCTGCCCCTCTCTCTCTCTCTCTGACTAGACGGCCTCGGCCAGCCTATCTAACTGACCTCATGACACAGGGTGGCATTGGGAAATTGTAAGCCTGCCAGCCGGCCTCTAGTTAGACGATCTCGGCCCACCTATCTGACTGGCTCTCTCTCTCACTGCACAGTCTTTGCCAGCCTATCTGAGTGCCCTGCCAAGGTCCCAGCCTGCCTACCCTACTGCCTCTCATGCCACTCTGCCTGTCTGCCCACCCTGGTTGCCAAGCTCAAAGCCTGCCTCAGTCTGTCTGCCTTCTGCTCATGCCACACTGCCTGTCTGCCCACCCAGGTGGCCTAGATCAAAGCCAGCCTAAGTCTGCCTTCTGCTCATGCCACACTGCCTGTCTGCCCACCCGCCCAGGTGGCTTAGATCAAAGCCTGCCTTTGTCTGCCTTCTGCTCATGCCACGCTGCCTGTCTGCCAGCCTTGTGGGCAAAGCTGAAGCCCTATCCCAGCCTGCCTACCTCTCATGCCACGGTGCCTGTCTGCCTGCCCTGGCAACCCTGGGTGATGTGCCCCACTGGCCTGGTAATCCCGCTGCTGCTGTCTGCTGGTCCATGGGTGCTATGCCCTGGCAAATCCAAATGTGCCCATGCAATCCTGTTGCTGCCATCTGCTGCTGTTTGGGAGCTCTTCCCTTGCAAATCCTACCATCCTAGCCCCAGGGCTGCTGCGCACAGGCAAATCCTGCTACTGCCATCTCTGCTGTTCCACAGGTTCTGTGCCCGGTCAATCCAATGTCTGCTGCTGCTGCCAATGCCTCCTCTGCTATCTGTACCACAGGTTCTGTGCCCCAGCAACCCAATGTCCGCTGCTGCTGCCAATGCCGCCTCTGCTGTCTGTGCCACAGGGTTCTGTGCCCCGACAATCCAATGTCCTGCTGCTGCCAATGCCACCTCTGCTGTCTGTGCCACGGGTTCTGTGTCCCGGCAATCCAATGTCAGCTGCTGCTCCAATGCCGCTTCTGCTGTCTGTGTCATGGGTTCTGTGCCCGGGCAATCCAATGTCAGCTGCTGCTGCCAGAGCCACCTCTGCTGTCTGTGTCACAGGTTCTGTGCCCGGGCAATCCAATGTCTGCTGCTGCTGCTGCCAATGCCACTTCTACTGTCTGTGCCATGGGTTCTGCTACCAGGAAATTCAATGTCTACTGCTGCTGCCAATGCCGCCTCTGCTGTCTGTACCACAGGTTCTGTGCCCCGGCAACCCAATGTCCGCTGCTGCTGCCTCTTCTGTGCCCCGGCAATCCAATGTCTGCTACTGGGTGACCACAAGATTCAGCACTGGGCAAGGCTTGACCAATTGGCAGAATAGTTTGTTCAGATCCTGAGAGTAGGATGCAAGTATGCAATGCCCGGCTGAGCAGGGGTGGCTGGCAGCGAGCCCTGGCCGGGCCTCTGCCGCTGCTCCACCGATGCCAGTCAGCCTGCAGTGCCCGACCAAGCAGGGGTGCCAGCCACCAAGCCCTGGTCAGGCCTTTGCTGCTGCTCCACTGATGCCTGGCAGCCTGCAACGCCTGGCTGAGCAGGGGTGCCAGCCACACCATCCCCAGGGCACACCGTCAGGGTTATGGGGCCTATGTTCCAGGAAGGGAGGGCTGTGTCAGTACAGCAGCTCATTTTCTGCAAATGTCCCACATTCTTTCCAGCCAGTCTGCAACACCCAGCCAAGCAGGGGTGCCAGCCACCGAACCCTGGCCGGGCCTCTGCCGCTGCTCCACCCATGCCAGCCAGCCTGCAGCACCAGGCCAAGCAGGGGTGCCAGCCGCAGTTACTGGCCGGGCCTCTGCCACTGCTCCACCCATGCCAGCCAGCCTGCAATGCCCCGCAAAACGGGTGCAGGCACCGAGCCCTGGCCAGGCCTCTGCTGCTGCTCCACCAATGCCAGCCAGCCTGCAACACCTGGCTGAGTAGGAGTGCTGGCCACTCCAGCCCCAGGACCCACGATCAGGGTTCTGGGGCCATCATTCCGCTCACTGGGAGTCGTCATTCCTCCGCCCGGCTGACCAGGGGTGCCAGCCACACCATCCCCAGGACCCGCCTTCAGGGTTCTGGAGCCTACGTTACAGGCACAGGGGGCTGTCCATCCACAACATCGAGAAGCTGCCACTCCTGTCCCAGGATCCACCATCAGGGTTCTGGGGCCATCATTCCGCCAACCCACGTGGAGGATCCTTGTTTACTTACAGCCTGGCCCAGGGAGAGCTGGCTCTGCTCCTGTTGGACACAGACAGCGATTCGGACTTCAGAGGCAGCCAGTCCCAGGACCCACCATCAGGGTTCTGGGGCCATCATTCCACTTACAGAGAGCTGTCATTCCATGGCATCAAGAAACAGGTAGCCACTCCTGTCCCAGGATCCACCATCAGGGTTCTGGGGCCATCATTCCGCCAACCCATGTGGAGGATCCTTGTTTACTTACAGCCTGGCCCAGGGAGAGCTGGCTCTGCTCCTGTTGGACACAGACAGCGATTCGGACTTCAGAGGCAGCCAGCCCCAGGACCCACCATCAGGGTTCTGGAGCCTACGTTACAGGCACGGGGGGCTCTCCATCCACGTCATTGAGAAGCTGTCATTCTTGTCCCAGGACCCACAGTCAGGGTTCTGGGGCCGTCATCCCGCCAACCCACGTGGAGGGTCCTTATTTGCTTACAGCATGGCCCAGGGAGAGCTGGCTCTGCTCCCGTTGGACACAGATGGCGATTCAGACTTCAGAGGCAGCCAGCCACTCCAGCTCCAGGACCCACCATCAGGGTTCTGGGGCCTACATTCCAGGCAGGGAGGGCTTTCCATCCACATCACTGAGAAGCTGCCACTCTAGTCCCAGGACCCACTGTCAGGGTTCTGGGGCCGTCATTCCGCTCAGAGAGAGCTGTCATTCCACAGTAGCAAGAAACAGGCAGCCACTCCAGCCCCAGGAACCACCGTCAGAGTTCTGGGGCCTACGTTCCAGGCAGGGAGGACTGTCCATCCACATCATCCAGAAGCTGCCATTCCTGTCCCAGGACCCACCATCAGGGTTCTGGGGCCATCATTCCACTTACAGAGAGCTGTCATTCCATGGCATCAAGAAACAGGTAGCCACTCCTGTCCCAGGATCCACCATCAGGGTTCTGGGGCCTACGTTCCAGGCAAGGAAGAGGCTGGCCAGGGCTTGGTGGCTGGCACAGCACCCATACGGGCCCGGGCATTGCAGGCTGGCATCCTACTTGCCAGATCTCAACCAACTCTTCTGCAAATTGGTCAAGTAGCCTTGCCTGGTGGTGATTCATGTGGCCAGCCAGCCAGTCACTGCCTGCCATGATGGAGACTAGAAATGGAGAACCCAGCCAGCATAGAGCGAGCAGAACTGGAGGCCTGCCAGCCTGCAGTGCCCAGCCAAGTAGGGGTGTCAGGTCAGCCACCGAGCCCCAAGCCTTCCCGGCCTCTGCTGCTGCTGCTGCTGCTGCTGCTGCTGCTGCTGCTGCCGCTGGGTCTCAGTCAGCCAGCCCTGGTGCCACAGGCACCCCCAGGGGCCAAGCGCCGAGCCTGCCTGCCCGGGCAACCCAGGGTGCCAAGCGCCAACCCCTCCCAGTCTCTGCTACTGCTGCTGCTGTGGTCTCCGATGACCTGCCATGCCACCATGGGCACCACAAGGGGCCAAGCGCCGAGCCTGCCTGCTTGGGCAACCTGGGGTGCCAAGCGCCAACCCTTCCCAGTCTCTGCTGCTGCTGCTGCTGTGTCTCCGATGACCTGCCATGCCGCCACGGACACCCCCAGGGGCCAAGCACCGAGCCTGCCTGCCCAGGCAACCTGGGGTGCCAAGCACCAAGCTTTCCTGGTCTCTGCTGCTGCTGCTACTGCTCGGTCTCCGACTGCCTGCCATGCTACCACGGGCAACCCCAGGGGCCAAGTGCTGAGCCTGCCTGCCCGGGCAACCTTGGGTGCCAAGCGCCAAGCCTTCCCAGTCGCTGCTGCTGCTTCTGCTGGGTCTCCGACAGCCTGCCATGCCACCATGGGCATCCCTGGGGGTCCCTGGAGCACCCCAAGTCTCCCAGCAGGTCTGAACTCCGCCGAATGTTCGGCAGGACCGAACTCCGCTGGACCAAACCCCCGAACTAGGTTTTCGGCCTGAATGGCTGAACATCCGAACTCCATTCTGTTCTCAGATCCCCGTCCTCACCACTCATGATTTTATAAACTTCTATCATATCCCCTCTCAGGGTGTTTAAATGAGATAGGGTGGGGAAGGTTCCATGATTGGTGAGGGGGGCGGGTGCGTGGGTGCCGTACATGGGGGAGCGCTTCAAACTAGTGGCCCCAATCACAGCCACCCCATCCACGCACCACCTACCCTGAACCAGCACAGGGCACTCCAGCTTTTCCCAGAGTGCCCCGTGCGTGGATTGGGTGGGCAGTGCATGGGTCATGGAAGCGCACACCCCCATATTCAAATGAGACCTTCCCCCCCCCCCGTGGATGGTGAGTGTCCATGTGTTGAGATGTCTCATTTAAAAACACACTCAATCATCTCTTCTCCAGCTGAAGACCCACAACCTATCAAGCTTCTCTTCGTACGGGAGCCGTTTCATACCCTTGATCATTTTTGTTGCCCTTCTCTGTATCATTTCTAGTTCTACTAGTTATTTATTTATTTTTATTTTTACTTTTACAATTTATATGTTGCCCCCTCCTGCCTCAAGCATCTTGGGGCAGCTCACAATATATTAAAACATTTCAAAAGTTTAAAATAAACCATAATAGTTTAAATCAAAACAATGTAAACCCCCCTCCTCCCCATCCCCCACACACCCTAAGCCAACCCACACACCCCATCTCCCTCGGGAAAGGCCCGGCAGAGCAGCCAGGTCTTACATGTCTGTGGAAAGAGGGGAGGTCGGCAGCCAAGCGGATCTCCGATGGGAGGGAGTTCCACAGCTGCAGCGCAGCCACGGAGAACGCCCTCCTCATAGCAGACACCTGGGGAACCCTGAGGAGGGCGCCCCCAGCCGACCGCAGGGGCTGCTGCAGGACCTGAAGGGTGAGGCGGTCACGCAGATAGGCAGGGCCCAAGCCGTTTAGGGCTTTAAAGGTCAGCACCAACACCTTGAATTGGGCCTGAAAACCTACCGGCAGCCAGTGCAGAGAGCGAAGCACCGGTGTTATATGCTCGCATCAGCCCGTCGCCATTAAGAGACGAGCCACCGCATTCTGCACCAGCTGCAGCTTCCGAACCAATACCAAGGGTAGCCCCACGTAGAGCGCGTTGCAGTAATCCAGTCACGTAGTAATAAAAACATGGATGACCATGGCCAGATCAGAGTATGAGACATACGGCCTAAGCCAATGCACCAGATGTAACTAGTGAAATGCTCCCTTCACCACAGCCATCACCTGAACATCCAGGCGGAGCTGCAAGTCCAGGAGCACCCCCAGACTCTGGACCTGAGAAACCGGGGGGGCGGACCCCATCAGTGATGTGGGCCACCACCACCCCGACCTTCCCCACAACCATCACTTCTGTCTTGTCAGGATTTAGTCTCAGGTGGCTCGCCCTCATCCAATCCCCCACAGCAGACAAGCACCGGGTAAGCACTGCAGGGCCTGAGTCGGAGGAAATTGAAAGATATAGCTGGGTGTCATCAGCATATTGATGACAACTCACTCCATACTCCCTAACAACCTCTCCCAGAGGCTGCATGTACACGTTGAACAGGAGAGGGGATAGGATGGAACCCTGTGGTACTCCACACGTGAGGCCCCAGGGGGAAAATGAAAACTCCCCCAGCACCACACGCTGGGTTCTCCCGGCCAGGAATGAGCAGAACCATTCAAGAACAGTTCCGCCAATCCCTGCCCGGTCCCGCAACCAAGTCGCCAACAACTCATGATCAACGGTATCAAACGCAGCCAAGAGCTTAAACAAGATCAGGGCCCCAATCCTTCTGCACTCCCGTGATTTGCAGGATTTGCGCAGAATCCTGCCCTAGGCAGAATTAGCGCGGAAACTGAGGAAATCCCCATGGGATTTTCCTTCCCTGGTGGTGAGCTAATCCGGGACCTGCTTTATTCAGACCACAAGCCAATCAGGGGCTTGCACGGCCTTTATAAAGCAGGTCCCTGCCACTTACCAAGCCACTTTGCCGAGGGACTCCAGCCGCCGAGGAACCCAATCGCCACCGCTGCCACTCCAGCCACTGCAGGGATCTTCACTGAGGGACCCAATCTCCAGCCACCAAGGGACCCCATCGCCACCGCTGCTGCTCCAGCCGCTGCAGGGATCTTTGCCAAGGGACCCGATCTCCAGCCACCGAGGAACCCCATCGCCGCCGCTCCAACCGCTGGAGGGAATCTTCGCTCAGGACCCGATCTCCAGCTGCCAAGGGACCCCATCACTGCCGCCACTCTAGGGATCTTTGCCGAGGGACCCCATTGCCGCTGCTGCTCCAGCCGCTTGTCAGGAGCCCAGCACCAGGGACCTCCTACTAAGCCCCTACCCACAGACCTGAACCGGGAGCCGTCTACGGCAGACACAACACCCCAGTGGGACAGCCCCCCACTCATCAGACCCAGGAGCATCCCTCTGCTTCTGCCAGCCAACAGCGATCCAGGGGGCGGGGCCAGGAGCAGGAAACAGGCAGCGGAAGCCACGCCCCACCATTGCGCCGCTCTGAGAGGCTGAGACAACGCCCCACACACTAGCATAAAACCTGCTGCAATACTGACCTCGGTGCTGGTGATCGGTGCCTTGTGCCTGTGAGACTGGCCCCTTCCCTTGTTCGACTTGCATGGATTTGTGACTCTAGTGACATTGTTGTGTGTATCTGGACGTAGTGACTGTGGTGAGTGCTTGGGTGAGTGACTGGGCAACTCGTGTGTTGTGGCAGAAGGTAAGATTGTATTTCCTTTGGTATTTTGGGGGAACACTATAACCTGGGCCCTTCTTGTGAGTGCAAGACCTGTCTGGACCTCCCCTTCCTGGGGCATGACCACCTCCGCTCCCCACTTGGCCCACCTCACCTGTTCCCTTCTCGTTCCCCCATGTGTGTGATAGTGTAAGCAGCATTAAGGGTGTGTGCTCACCCAGATGCCCGATGATGAGACAGGCTAGGGACTAATCATCCTGATAGCCCTATTCCACCCTGAGGGCTTGTTTTCCAGGCACAGCCTTGCTGCTTTTTCCTCTATTGGCGTGTGTGGTCCACCTTTCCTTTTCCCCCTCTGCAAGGAGACCACCCCGCAACTCCCAGAAACCCCACAGTATCACCAGCATAATATTCTTCTCTTCGTGGTATATCGCCTCTTGTGTACCCATGGAGCAACTCTTGGCGGAAGTCCAGGAGTTGACTCGCATAGTTAAGTCCCTCGCCATGGCGGTTAAGGACCTTAGGGAACAACAGACCGGAAGGGGTGCGATGGCGTCGCCTCAGCCACAGGCGGAAGGGCCACCTCCTGTCCCCCATCCCCCCCCCGCAGCTCTGGCCCGGGAGCCTAAAGGGCCAAAAATCAACAAATACGCAGGAGACCGACAGCAGTTCAAGGGGTTTCTAGCCTTATGTGAGTTAGCTTTTACCATGCAACCCCAGACTTACTGTACTGATGCCCTTAAGGTGGCCTTTATTATAGGGCTACTGCAAGGGACCGCCCTGGCTTGGGCAACCCCGCTGCTCACTAGCAAAAGTGAGCTATTACAGGACTATGCTAAATTTGTGCAGAAATTCACGTTCCTATTTGATTATCCTCACAGGGTAAAAGATGCAGAAAATGCCATTGTGGGGTTAAAGCAAGGGCGAGGACCCTTACTCGATTACGTGACCAAGTTTCAGCAGCTTGCCGTTGATCTAAATTTGCCAGACCACTTCCTCTGGGTGATGTATTGGTGAGGACTTAGCGAGGAGCTTAAAGACCAGCTTGCTTTTACCACCCTGCTGGAAACCTGGGGGGAGTTGGTCACCCTAACCCTCCAGATAGATGAACGTTTGGGGGAGCAGAGGCGCGAGCAACAGCAAGAACCTTTCCGCACCATGGGGATACGTGCTCAGGCCCCTTCCTCAGAGCCGGGTCAAGTTGCAGAGGTGGAACCCATGCAGATTGGAGCTTCTCGGGGGCTGCTAACGGCCGCGGAGAAAGAACATTGTCGAGCATCCCGGTTGTGTTTTTATTGCCGGGAATCTTCGTATTTCATTTGAGAATGTTCGGCACTTCCCCCAGCTCGAAGGGAAGCTGGAAAAGTCTGGCCCCGGGAACTGTAGGGGCGTTCTTGGGGACACAGAAGACCTCCCTAACTTCTTGTTCTCGTACGCTGGGTACAAACCCCGGTGGGGGACGGCATGTGTGTATCCCTGTCAATTTAGGTATTGACTCCTCTCGGAACCTTGTTACCTGGGCTCTTGTTGACTCTGGGGCTTCCGGTAACTTTATGGACCGAGGGTTCATGCACCACTATGGCATCCCTTGCACCCCACGGCCCACCCCTGAACAAGTGCACATGATCGATGGATCACCCCTCAGCTCAGGGCCAATAGTGATGCGGACCATGAAGCTCCAGGCCTCTATCGAGGTGCACACCGAGTGTTTGTGCTTTGATATTGTGGCATCCCCCATGTTTGTTGTGGTATTGGGGATGCCCTGGCTTCAAAAACACAATCCCAGTATTCATTGGAGCCGGGGAACGGTGGCCTTTGGGACCGATTATTGGTCTACAGTTTGCATGCAAACCCCGTCAGCGCAAGCCCTGATGGCGACCGGGCAGGGACTGTTGGAGAGACTGCCCCCCACCAATATGCAGACCTTCAGGAGGTCTTCAGCAAGAAGGAAGCGGAGAGTCTCCCACCACATCGCCCCTACAACTGTCCCATCGAACTACTCCCCGACACGGAACCCCCCCTATGGGCAGATCTATGCCCTGTCCACCCCCAAATTAAGTACCCTGAAGGACTATGTGGACGACAATCTGCAGTGGGGGTTCATACGGCATTCTACCTACCCGGTCGAGGTACCATTGTTCTTCGTCCCCAAAAATGATGGTGGACTGTGCCCCTGCATCAACTACTGCGGACTTAACATCATTACGGTGAAAAATCGATACCCGCTCCCCCTGATTCCGGAGCTCCTGGATAGGTTACATGGCACAAAGCTATTTACAAAACTCAATCTCCAGGGCGCCTATAACCTTTGGTGTATTCGCCCTGGGGACAAATGGAAAATTGCATTTCGAACACATTACGGGCATTTCTAATATCTTGTAATGCTGTTTGGCCTGTCGAATGCTCTGGCCACCTTTTAACACCTAATAAAAGATGTACTACGGGGTATGCTGGACACCTATGTAGTTGCATACTTGGACGATATCCTCATCTTTTCAAACACCATGGAGGAACACGTCACGCAAGTGCAAAACGTATTACAACACTTCAGGCAGAATCGGCTCTTCTGCAAATATGAAAAGTGTGCATTTCATGTCACCACTATTGCGTTTTTAGGATTTATCATTTCGCCTCAATAAATCAAAATGGACCCTAGGAAAATTAACGCAATCTTGCAATGGACCCCCCCTTCTTCCGTCAAGGGTCTCCAACGGTTTTTGGGTACCGCAAATTGCTACCGCCAATATATTTCTAACTGTGCAAAACTAACCGAACCATTGACAGCCCTATTTCGAAAAGGAGTCCCATATGAATGGAAGGTGGCCCAACAACAGGCTTTTGAGAGCGTCAAAACTACCTTCACTCAGGCGCCCATCCTCCAACATCCGAACTTTGATCAGCCGTTCACAGTGGAGACGGATGCCTCGAGCATAGCTATCGGAGCAGCACTCCAATAGCACACCACTGCAGGGATCTTCACCAAGGGACCCGATCTCCAGCCGCTGAGGGACCCCATCGCCGCCGCCGTTCCAGCCGCTGCAGGGATCTTCACCAAGGGACCCGATCTCCAGCTGCCGAGGGACCCGATTGCCGCCGCCGTTCCATGCGCTGCAGGGATCTTCACCGAGGGACCCGATCTCCAGCCGCCAAGGGACCCCATCGCCGCCACTCCAGCCACTCCAGGGATCTTCGCCGAGGGACCCCATC
>QEPC01011998.1:2865977-2882671 GCA_003113815.1 Sphenodon punctatus | reverse complement strand
CTCTCCCCCAGCTCCTGTCTCTCAGATTGTAAGCCCTAGGGGCAGGGACCATGTCTATTTTATTACTTTGTAAAGTGCCAGGTACACTGCTGGCGCTATATAAATGTTTGTTAATAATAATAATAATAATAATGGTCCAAGTAGCAGCCCTCTCCTTGTGGGGAAGAGGAGAGTGAGGAAACTTGGGAGGGGCGGAGGGCAGCAGGGAGATCTGCTGGCTTCTGTATTCCTTCTCCAAGTGGGCCCAACACCAGGCACCGCTTATGCTCCGCCGAAGTAACTGGAATGGGGATGCTCAACTTCCGAAGCCTTCAATGTGTGTACTGCCTATGGCGATGTGAATTTTGTGATGTACTATCCCTTTAAAAAGCTTGACTGCTCTGCAGGTGTTCTTGGCCTAGCGCTATTTCCCATTCCCTTTTCCTGTCCCTGCTGATTACCTCAGGATAATAAAGGAGCTCTCTCCAGGATGGCCGTGTCTTACTGGCTCCTCTGCTCTAGCCCCTTCACCTCTCCTTGGACAACAAGACATAACACATTTAAAATTAGAACTGACCCTACAAGAATATTACTCTTGGCTTTAAAGGACAATCCCCTTATTGAATTCAGTGAGTGATTCAACATTAATGCAACCCTTCATCCTCCTCCCCTCTGATTGGGCAGGAACCTAACATGGTCTCAGTCTCAGGTGCAAGGTCTCTGCATGGCAAAATTAGCAAGACTTTTTTCAGCGTAAATGTCTAAAGGGAAAATGATGCTTTCATTTTCCACATCTTATAAAAAGCGCACCTTCCTCCTCTCTGACATTTAAGACACTGCAAGTCACAGAACGCTAGAACAAATTGATCTCTCGTCTCGATCTCGATCTCTCTCTGATTAGTTTAATTTAGTTTTTCTCTTTTTAGTTTTTCAGCTTAGGCAGTGAAAGTCAAGAATGAGATCATTTTCAGTCCCAAATTTTCAATAATTACATTTTTGGGTTGCAAGCACTGCAGGAGAATGCTCTTTTTAAGAATAAAAGCTAGGTTTTTAAAAATAAGAATAATTAATAATAATAATGAAAAACAAAACCGTTCACGAATATATGTTTTGTTTCTTTAAGATTAAGTTATGTGCACAAATGAGCATCATCATTAGAAATTACCAGACAGTTCTGTCCTGGATAGTGTTATAAATTCTGCTTTTCTGAAAGTACAGTGGTTAGGGCTAGAATATAATGTTTGTCGTCTGGAGAGTAGTCCATTGCAGCAAATGAACATGGAGCCACTGTATCCTTTCTAAGAACTGTTTTCACGAAGATGCGTTGCCTACAGGTTCTATCCAGGCAAGCAGATATAAGGGGAAGACCCAAATGCTGGGGAATTTGTCACCCCCTCTGTTACGATGCGTTCCAAGCAAGGAATGGTTGAAAGCAATTCTCCCCCCTCTGATTAAATCCATCCCTTCTCTGGATATTGCTAAATCCCTGCCAGAGACAACTTAACCCTGGGACTCATAAAAAGTACTTCTGAAAGGCGAGGATTGGGTTGTTGTTTTTTTTGTTGAGCCAAAGCAGCACGAAACTCGAAGCATATTTCAGGAACTGAAACCAGCAAAGGATTTCCAGCAAAGGACAGCCTTATAACTGTGTGTGCCAAATAAGCCCCCCACCCCCAGATTATAACTATGAGACAGCCTTTCATTTAAACAGGAAACAACGGAAGAATTTCTACAGTCCTTAACATCCTCAGCACATGTACTACTGCCAACACTCACGATATTGGATTTCTCCGACGGCCAGAGCTGCCGGAAATATCTTATTTTGCGAGAATCTAAGCTTGCTTTTTTCTCTCTTTTTGAAGGGACATTTCTAGCCTCCATGGCTGTGGAGAAAAATGTTATGTAGATGTCTAGTAATTACACTTCCTATTTGTTATTAAGTGTGGGAATCGTGTTTTTAAACGAGAGCAGCTGGAGGGGGTCTATGGCCACTGTGTGGGATGGGTGTGGGGTGTCCATGCGCGGGAAGCGAGTGGGGAGCACTTCACACACACATCTCCCTGTATGGCTGCCCCATCCACAGAGGCAGCCACCCTGGCCTGCACGAAGCACTCCAGATTTCTCAGGAGTGCTCCATGGGTGGCCGGTGCGTGGATTGTGGGAGCGTGCTTTCCCATGCACTGATTCAAATGAGCGGTTTGCCACGTGGACAGAGGTGGGGCGGGCATGCATGGAGGCGTCTTGTTTAAAAACACCCACAATCATTCTCATTCATACTTATAGCACTCCTGTGAGATAGGCTGCTTACTGTAATTATTGCCATTTTACAGAAGAGGGAATAAGACAGGAAGGTAGTGATTTTCCCAAGGCTACCCAGCCAGTCCATGTCTGAGAAGAGATTTGAATTGGATCTTCCACCTCCAAGTCTCTTTACATGATCCAGTGGATCATACTAATAAGACACTAGTAAGGCACACTAATAAGGCTCTAAACCTTTTGACCAGCAGACCACTGTCAACCTTCAAATTTTCCTATGGGCCACCATGTTCTCAGCAATTATGTTCATCCATTCCTTCAGTCCGGACATGCCTGTGGCACAGCACCTGTGGGGATCAAAGCCTGCTTTACTGTGGACACAGTCAGCAAAGCAGAGAGGATGACTGCATGGTAACAGAACCCTGCCAGCAAATCATACATTTTACTGTTTAATATGGTTCTGTAGACTATCTACAGACCCCTTACCATGGCCTTGCAGAGCACAGTTTGGAGACTATTGATATAAAGTCTTTAACAACAAAAAAACCACAGGTGAATAAAAGGAACCCTAGAAATTTGTGATTATTTTAAAAAGCCAATCTCATGATTTCTGGAGGTTTGACTACTCCTGGTTTCTGAATGTATTGGTGATGATGCTCCCAGTGTATCCCCAGAACTCAGGGTATATCACAGGCTGGGATGAGTGAGAATTTCTTTTGAAGAAATCCCATTCTAAGAATGGTTATGTCTCTAACTGCCCCTCTGCAAAGAAACACCTGTTGGCTGCTACTGTTTTTCTTGTGATGAGGGGTTCTTTCCCTGTATTTAGCTTGCAGGGCACTGGCAGATGAGCTGCTTTATGACATTAAGAGAGTGAGTTCGAAGAGGACCCTTGATGTGAAGTCATTTCGAATAAACCCTGATGGGACACAAACGAAGAGTAAGGTAAGAGAAAAATGATATGGCAGTACATAATTGCTGATATGTGCAATTACCAACCACTTATCCAAACAGCAGTTGGTCTTAATCTTCTAACCTTTTTCCTGCTAAGGGTATCAGCCACTAAATTGCTTCTGTTTCCTCTGGGACTCAAAGTAATCTTTAGGCTTGAAATTGAGGTATTTTTCTCTTTTTCAATACCTACGCATCTGCCTTTTTAATGTTTGAAACCGTATTGTTCCATTGTTAATCTTGACAAAAATAAACCGCTGCTACACAAGCTATTAGAGAGTGATGGAGAGAGGGGAAAAAATCTGTCCTGCCAAGAAGAGTGACTTTCATCTGATCCGCCTGTGTATTTCATGTCTGAACTGTGTCCCCCGTTTTCCCGAGAGCCAATTTGGAAGGTGCTGGGTGCCTTCAGCTTCCGTTGACCACAGTGGAAGTTAAGGGTGCCAAGATCCTTGCCAGACCAGGTTCTTGGAATGCAAGTGTCCGAGGGGGGGGACATACCTATATTTCCTTTCTCTGTGGATCAGTGGTGTGCTACCAGAACTGAATAAATATCAGTAGGTGATAAAGCTGCTAGAAATGTTCGGCACTCAGTTAAGTAGATACATAGCTTTTTTCACAAGAGAGCTGTCACCTCAGGCAATGAACCTTTCAATCATAACTTTTTGCAGGATTTCTTTTTTTTTAAATTAAAAGTCTTAAAAACTTAAATCACATGCTTAAGTTTGCACAGCACAAATAGTCCTCTTGTGTTCATACTAGGTAGTTTAAAGCCATGTCTATGCTAGGCTTTTGGTCCAGTCCAACTCCTCTTAAACCAATCTAAGAACACAGCTGGCTTGCACATAAAATGACTTAGAATGGTCTAGTTTTCCTCTCAAATCCAAATCAGTTAGGGCAAGTCTAAACCTGTCTGACTCAGACCACCAGTATAGTGCACATGGATGCTGGATTGCATGGACTGGTTCAAGGGGGCTGCTCTGATTGGGATACACTCCCACAACCCACTGTGCCTAGATTGCCACAGTGCACAGCAGTGACAAAGCTAATCCATCTCTGGGAAGTGATAACAGGCTGCACATTTGGATGCAGGAAAGTCCGTTCCTTAAACTGGTTTAAAGCTAAGCCAGCAGAAGCTATCGCATAGGTAAGCACCATGTCTTTCAAGAATAGTCCCCCAAAGATGAAGGCTTCCTGGTTGTGTATGTCAGTGATCATGAGCCAGAGACAGCTTCTCAGAAGTGGCCTTACAGGTGGAGTCTAAGTTGCCATTGAGGGACCAGGAAGCAAGAGGTGGTTCTTTTTTCTTTTGCTGCAGGAAAAGGAGACTGAGTTAGCTCATGAGTGGTCAGGCTGGCGCACGTAGCAGAGGGCTATTTATACTGGTTTAGCCTCAGCACTTTGTCTGATCTCACACCAATTTTACATCTGTGGTACTCCAGTTGCAGGTTGTTATTTGGTTTATGATAGTGGACTTCTGAACTAGAATTATTCCACTGTAAATAAGAGTTAACTGACCTCAAGCCCCTGTCGAGACACCCCCTCATCAGTCGTTGGACTTCTGTGAATTTTGGAACAAGTTCACTTCACCAAACTACACAAAGGGTGCATTCACACAGCATTGTGTGACCTGTGCAATGTTGCCATGAAGGTGCTGGTACCATTGTGAACGGCTTTCCCCCTGTGAGCAAACATCTGCAAGACTGACCCTGAAAGCAGCCATGGAGAGAGACTGGGAGGGAGGGATTTTGCTCCAAACACAACTAACCACCTGTGTCCTCAACTGGTTTTATACGCTGGATTAATTTAGGCAGCTCTGGGTGGCCCCATCTGTCTAAAGGCAGGTGTGCAGGTGGAGGAGGTGCGGAAGTTGGAACAGACTGCGCCTGCCCCGGGGCAACCCCACCAGAACGTACCAGAACACCGCCAGCAGAGCGGGTCGGCCAAACCCAGGGCACCAGCCTGAAGCAGAGTAGCGGTCCATCTAATGCGCGGACCCACACTGCTCCACTTCCAGTTGGTCATTGTCCCAGGCAACACCAAGCATTGTGGATGCGCTAGCCCGCAACTCTATTGGATGGGGGGCGGGGGCACCGTGCAGGACCCCAGTGGTGGTGGAAGCAGGTGGATGTGCGGGGGCACCCCTGGAGCAGCTCCGGGGGGTGGGCAGCCTCACCCATTGTATGGAATCCAGATTTCCAGGGGATTGGATGCCAATGGGTGTGTGTGTGTGTGTGTGTGTGTGTGTGTGTGTGTGTGTGTGTGTGTGTTTGTGAGGAGAGATGTACAGGTCTTTTCAAAGCAGTTTGTGTTGGTATTCATCTTGCACTGACCTCTTACTTCACTGGGATTAACTTCAGTTATGATCTTGAAGGAAGGCAGGTGAGTTAGAAGTGGCAATATGGAAACAGACCATTTACTCAGCTAATCCTGCCTTTGGCAGCTCGTATCAGGGGCTTCAGAGGAAGGCCAGATATTATGCTGGCCCCAGGGTTTGTGAGGCCATGTGCAAAGTCTTGGTGCGGGGCCTAATATGCATATTTAGGCCCCGTCTAATTATGCAAATGTGTAAATTTACATAAAAGTTACTCCCTCTGGACAGGAAGGATTCCCATTCTCCACCCCTCCGAGCGGCCATAGACAAGCATGACCTCCCAATGCTTCCTGGGGGGGCACCTCCCCAGCCAAGCGTCTACCACCACTCCCCAGGAGTGGTTCCACTGCAGGGGCAGCCAGGCGGGCAGTGAGGCAGGCACAGAGACTGACTGCATCCACTGCCTTACTGGGGGAGCAGGAGAGCTTAGCCAGTCTGGCCTCCAGGGCCTGTTGCTTCTTGCTGCTGGTACCGCCTGTGCCTTGTGCACGCATACAGTGCGACCAGTCCAGAGGTGCTGCTATCAAACACACAAGAAAGACACCCAAAATGCAGCTAGCCTATTAAGCACATTATGCCATGAAAAGATATTACATATATCTTTATTATATTATATATATATATATATTTCAGGGAGGGGAGGCAGAAGAGCTTATTGGGGGAGAAGCTGGCTGCAGCCTGCCGTCCAGCCAGGCAAGTGCGGGGCCCCAGATAACTGCGGGGCCATGTGCAGCCACACATGTGGCACATGCCTGGAGCCAGTCCTGACTACTGCCAACACTCACGATATTGGATTTCTCCAATGGCCAGAGCTGCCGGAAATATCTTATTTTGCGAGCATCTAAGCTTGCTTTTCTCCCTCTTTTTTAAGGGACATTTCTAGCCTCCATGGCTGTGGAGAAAAATATTTTGTTGATGTCTAGTAATTACACTTACTATTTGTTATTAAGTGTGGGAATCGTGTTTTTAAAGAAGAGCAGCTGGAGAGGGGTCTATGGCCACTGTGTGGGATGGGTGTGGGGTGTCCATGCACAAGAAGCGAGCATAATGCACTCTGCCCAATGTACCCAATAACTGCATATCATATGGGAGTAGGTGGTTGGGGGATGACTTCTCAGTGCTCACTGGCAATTTCAGCTCACACACTGTAACACAGGGATGGGAAACCTCAGGCCTGGGGCCCAAGTGTGACCCACAGATAGTTTTTATGTGGCCCCTCAGGGTAAGGGAGCAGAGATCGTGCACACAAGAAGAGAGAACAACTCCATAGCTGAGATCCATGATCTGGACCCTCCTTTTCTTCACCCTTTAAGCACCTGTACTTCCAAGTTATATGTGGCCCTCAGAGCTTGTATTAATCTTCAAAGTGGCCCCCAGGAAGGAAAAGGTTCCCCACTCCTGTAACAGATGACTAACATTTGGGAAGAGGAGGATGTCAACCCACATAAGCTCTGCACAATAACCCTGCAATTGTGGACGGAGGAAATTTGTGAGGGACGAATCCTCCACGTTCCCCAGTATAATTACTCCCATGCGGGGTGTAACACCTGGATCAATAATCCTTGCAACTATTAATTCTTCTGTGCAACAGAGCTGTAGTTTAAGGTGCTCCATTCATGAAAGAAAATGCTGTACCAAATGACGCCATCCAGATGTTGCCCAAAGCAAAAGAACGGATAGACCAGTACATGCATCATAGGCTGTTTTTAAATGGGACGCACCCTCGAAGGTCCACCCATTTCCCACCTACTGCAGCGTCATCTGAAGGCAGCGTGGTTGGGCATGCGCTCCCGTTACCCACCCGTCGCCCACACATGGAACATCGGGGACAAATTTGGGAGGCTCCATGCGGGGCAGGAGTGGGCGGTGTATGGGTAGGGAAACACACCCATCCCAGCCTGTTTAAATCCGTCCTCGCTCACCAAAGGTGCATCAGCACTCCACGCGGCACACGCAGACACATACACACACACACCAGCTGGGCCCATTTAAAAACAGCCATAGATGTTTAGGGCTGGAAGGGACCTTGAAATTCAATCCACTCCATCCCCTCGCCCTTCAGCTGAAGCAATTCTATCCAAACCCTCCATGCCAGATGTTCATCGAAGCTAATAAAATCCTGGAATCATAGACCTAGTTGTGATCATTATAGCCCCAATTCCAGCAGAGCATGTCTTTTAATTCCTGAGCAAGACAGCATTCCTATGATAAATCTCAGCAGGTCAGGGAATTAGTTCACACTGTAGTGCAGGGGTGGGGAACCTTTTCCCTTCCGGGAGGCACTTTGGAAATGAGTGCAAACTCTAAGGGCTGCGTAGAGGTTGTGGTGTGGGTGCTTAAGGTGTGCACTCGGGAAGAGGAGAGTTCATATCCTGGCTCTGTGCTATGGATCTGTCTCCTGTCCTTTTGTGCGTGCCCGCATTTCTGTTCGCTTACCCTGAGCTCAGTCTTTCAGTGCATGGGATTAGGAACTGGATCCCAGGACCAGATCAAGGAACTAGAAAGAAGGCAAATAAAAATTAGCTGCAGGCCTCAATTGGCCTGCAGGTCTGAGGTTCCCCATCCCTGCTGTAGTGTGTCAGAGAGCATTTTTACATGAGACAGGTGGGGGGGGGGGGGGGTCTGCAGTTGTGTGGGACAGGTTATTATTATTATTAACAAACATTTATATAGCGCCAGCAGTGTACCTGGCACTTTACAAAGTAATAAAATAGACACGGTCCCTGCCGCTAGGGCTTACAATCTGAGAGACAGGAGCTGGGGGAGAGACTTAGGAAGGGGAACAGAGGGAGAGACAAGGGGTCTAACATTCATGAAGATGCGAGGTCTCAAGTGCACGTACTTGGCTTGGTTACGATGAGAATGACAGCAGGCAGGTCCATGTTGCAAGGATAAGGGTAAACCGATCGTAGGTATAGGAATAGTGGCTCAGCAGGATAAAGAGTCAGACAGAGCAGAGCGAAAGAGGTGAGTTTTAAGGAGAGATTTGAAGGTATGAAGGGAGGGGGCAAGGCGGATGTGGACAGGGAGGGAGTTCCAGGCATGGGGGGCAGCAAGTGAGAAGGGACGAAGGCGCTTAGGGGAGCAGGGAAGGCGTGGAAGGGTGAGAGAAGGGACAGAGGAGGAGCGAAGTGCACGGGCTGGAGTATGGAGGGCGATAAGTGCAGAGAGGTAGGGGGGAGCAAGGTTGTGAAGAGCTTTATAGGTGAAGACTAGGAGCTTGTGCAGGATTCGTTCAGGAAGGGGAAGCCAGTGAAGCGAAGAGAGGAGGGGCTGCACATGGTCGAAGCGACTGGCGAGGTAGATGATCCTGGCAGCAGAGTTTTGGACAGAGATGAGGGGAGAAAGGTGAGACCGGGGAAAGGTGAGACAAGGAGAAAGGTGAGACCAGGTGCGTAGGTGCCATGCGTGGGAGGCATTTCACATGAGCGGCCCCCATATGGATGCCCCGTCCACGCACCACCTACCCCCATTCACGCATGGGGCACTCTGGATTTTCCCAGAGTGGCCCATGTGTGGACACGGTGGGTGGCACGTGGGTCCCAGGAGCACACCCCCCCCGCGCACTGTATTCAAACCAGACATCCCCCATGTGGATGTTGAGTGTCCATGCGTGGGGGTGTTGCGTGTAAAAACACCCAAAGTTGCCACTTAAAGTGCCACGCTTTCTAGAGCTGACTCTGAGCCCAGCTTACAGCAGTGCAGAGGAATAAGGAAGTTGTGGGCAATTCACAGCCCAGGGGACACATGCATCCTCCCCAGCCCACCAGGAATCTGCCTGAAGCAGCTGTCAGTCAATCAGTGGAGGGAGGAGCAGGCTGGAACTGCACCCGGAGCCGCTTTTGCAGGCATTACAGAGCAGCAACCAGAAGCCGGGAAGAGGTCGCCGCTACCACTTGCCGGGGCCAGAGAGCGTGACGGGATGCGTCATGTGAGGACAGCAGAGGTTTCTTTGGAGGAGCGTGTAGCACAGGGTTAATTTACCCCCAAATAAGCATTCATATGCCTGCTGCATTTATGGAGTCCTTCACTTACTCCCACCTGCATCCCAGAGTCTTTTATCTCCAACTGTCTAGTAAGGGGAAACTGGCTGGTGCGCACAGCAAGGAGTTCCAGAATCAAGAACTGCACCATGGGATAGGCTAGCTGTGATGGACAGTTGGGGCAGGCTTGTGGTACTTTACCCAGGGGGTAAAAATGGTTGCATGGCCCCTAAGGAAGTAGGTTATGTTGCCCAGGAATAACTTACATAAGGCAAATAACAGGAAAGTGGCATGTTTTCTGGGAACACATCATGGGATTGCTCCCCACCCCTCCCTCCCGCCGAGTTCCTATGTGTATTGTTTTTATAATACCACTCTGCTGTATTATTATTATTTTATTTTATTTATTCAAATTTATACAGCACCCTTCCCACAAGAGCTCAGGGCGGCTTACAATAATAAAACAACAATAAAAATGCAAACAATAAAACACTCCCTTCCTCCCCTCAAGCTCCCACCCTCCCCACAACCCTACCCAATAATCCAACTGACCCTCATCCCCGCCCGCCAAATGCTCTTCCAGATAAAAAGTTTTGCACCACCTCCAGAAGATGCTCAGACTCAAGCAAACCTCCCAGGGAAGGGAGTTCCACAAAACTGGGGGAGCAACCGAGAATGCCCTCCTGAGCACCCCAGTCCTACGGACAAGGGTAACAGATGGAACCTGCCCCCGCCCGCATAGGGGGTGCGATGGAACATAGTAGGATGGTGGTGTCTTAGATATATGGGACCCAGACCATTTAGGGCTGTAGCAGAATACAATGCTGTACTGCTGCTAGTTTGTGGCAAAGCCTCCCACTGAAACACAGTTGCTAAATGGGCATAACCTTCCTGTAGCAGGGAGTAGGCTATTTGGGCTACTGGCCCTTTAAGGGAGGTGGCACCAGTGTGGGAGCCGCAGGTGCTGTCTGAGGCTCCGGCACTGGAGGCCACACACCTGGGCTTGGACATGGTTAGCCTGAGGAGGTTGGGCGTGGTTAGCCCAGCCCAGAGTCTAAGGAGCCTGAGCTGGGCTCAGACTGGGGTTAGAGAGGGAACTGGAGTCAGGAAGCTCTTCCTGAGAGAGCCTACCAGGGCGATAGGCAAGGGGCAGAGCCGGGAGGCTATCCCTGGTGGAAGAGGGGGCTGAGACAGCGGGACTGTGCCTGGCAAAGGGCCTATAGAAGAGGATAAAGGAGCTAGCGGAGCCCAAGCGTTAAGAGAGCTGCCTACTAGGCCGGACCCAGGTCAGAGGGTTGGTGCCTGATGAAGGGTCCTCATGAGACTGTGAGTACTGTGTATAACTGAGAGTGGAGAGTATATGAGAATAAAGACACTGGAATAAGAAGAGACCCAGCGTGGCATGACTCCTTGGGCAGCATCCTGCCAGTACTCTCTCCCAGGTACCTTCTCAACCCTCTTACACTTCCCATTTAGAAGAGAGAGAGTTCACATTAGCTTTTGCAAAACGTTTTCATTCAAAATTTAAAAAGGACTGGATAAGTTCTTGGAGGAGAGGTCCATTAATGGCTATTAGCCAAGCAGGTTGGGGAATGTCGCCTCTGACTGTTGGGAGTGAATGGCAGGGAATGGATCCCCCCATTATGATCCGTTGGGTACTTCTCGGATGTGACCTAGAGTGCCCCTAACAAGGCAAAACCAGCCTGCGAAGCCATGTCAAGACTCATTCCCCTACAGTTGATTACACATGCGCTTTCTCTGTCTTTTGAAGTCAATCATGTGCATGCTTGTGTAGTCTTCTCGGCTCACACAAACTGTATGGCATAGTAGCCAGATCAGATGCTGAGATCTTGTATTCAGAAGACAGCATGTTTCAACACACGCCAGAGGAAGAATTTTGCTGGGAGATGCCAATTCCACCTGTTTTTTTCTAGCTGTCTTAAGGGCAGTGTCTAACTTGCACATCCTTTTAAAACAGGAAAGTACATGGAGCCAGACACAGAGTTCTATGAGAAATTACAGCATATATTTTGCATGACTGTGTCTTTGATGCTGTTACCTCATACTTGTTTGTTTTTTTTAAAAGTTCTGTTTTTACCGTGTGAGTGAAAAGCATCACCACTATTTCAGTGGTGTAGCTAGCCAGTAATAATCCAGGGCCCTTTATTGCAAGGCATTTGGATAGCTCATTGGAAGTGCACATTTCCAAAATGGGGCTTTAGTGAACCACATCTCTGTCCTCTAGCAATATAAACCTAGGTTCCTAATTTCAGGAAGTGAGTACATATGCTGTGTATATTCATGCTGCTCAGTTAAGTGAAATGTGTTTGAATAATTTCATTGGATTTAGTCATTGCAGTAATAATTGCCTACATTTAAGTAACAATTCCTAGTTCGTTACTGGAAGATCTTACAGCAAAAGCATACGATTTGTTATAATCTGTCAAACCACTTTTCCCCACTATGCTAAAAATCCATGTTGTTTCTTATGCAGCACTGCATGCTCTTTCCTGAAAAAGATCAGTTGCAAAGTCCAAGGTCAGAAGGGACCAGTGGATCATGAGCATATCAATTCCTGGGTTTTTACTCCAGTGGAGTAACTCTGGAGGAGTAACTACCTCTCTCTGCCTTCATTCTACGTGCTTTGGTGACGGTCCGGAGGCTGCAGCTGGTGCAGAATGTGGCGCCCTGTCTCCTTATGGGGACGGGCCTCCGTGAGCACATTGCACCAGTGCTCTGTTCTCTGCACTGGCTGCCAATAGTTTTCCAGGCCCAATTCAAGGTGTTGGTACTGACCTACAAAGCCCTAAATGGCCTGGACCCCGCTTATCTGTGGGATCTCCTCACCCCCGGGCTCTAGACAGATCCCTGCGGTCAGCTGGGGATGCCTCTCTCGGGATTCCCCGGGTATCCTGGGTGGTGACGATGAGGTCGCTGCACTGCGGCTATGGAACTCCCTCCCAGCAAAGGTCTGCCTAGCCCCAGATCACCCCACTTTCCAAAGACAGTGTGAGACCTGGCTATTCTGCCAGGCTTTTGGTGAGGGAGACGGGTGAAGGGTTGGTAGGGCGGGAGGATTGTTGTGGCTCTGCTTGAGGTGGTTTTATAGATTTTATATTTTATTGTTTATGTTTTTAAATTTTGGTTGTTATTTTTTGTTATTTATGTGATTTAGTTTTGTTGTACGCTGCTGCAAGCTACCATAGTAGGAGGGGGCAGCTAAGAAACCCACTAAATTAATTAATTAAATAAATGAATCAATTAAATAACAGACATGCAGGGTCCCATTATCCTGGATTGGCCCAGCTGGGCGGGCGTTGGCCAATGATACATCTCAGAGTTTCTCCAGAGGATGCGTTCTGGAGCAGTCGCCCCAGCCCACCCCCCACCCCGGGCGTACACTGGACAAACATGCAGCAGCGGAACAAACATGCAGGTGACTCCCAGGCTAACGCAAGCCAACACGGACTGCTGTCATGTCTGTTTTCACCCATTGTGTGAGGATACCCAATGGAGGAAACACTAAGGTTTGCTGGGACAACAGGGGATGATACAGTGGGTTGTAAACGGGAATATTCCTCTCAGCAGTGAAAAACACAAGCATGCCCACCCAGAGTAAGAGCCTCCCTCAGTGTTTAATGGCACAAATTGGCCACAATCAGTCTTTTTTATGAAGACTGAGGCCAAGTAAGCATTGAGCAGCTAAGCTTGTTTTTAGACATGCCTCCAAGCTCATGGATTTAAATAATCTGCTGTTAGAAAAGCTGCGCAGGCGGCGTTTAGATGCGCTGCCACCATTGAAAACCACAGCTCATGCATTCTTCTGAAACGACATTGGTAAAAACTCAATATTGGAGTTTTACCAATGCGGTTTCAAAAGAATGCACGAGCTGGTGGCGGCGCTTAGGAGTTTTTACCAATGTCATTTCAGAAGAATGCATGAGCTGTGGTTTTCAATGGTGGCGGCGCATCTAAACAGCATCCGTGCACCTTTTCTAACAGCGGATTATTTAAATCCACAAGCCTAGTGGCTCGTCTAAAAATGCCCTCAATCGTCTTAGTATTGACAGAGATAAATGTTTCTGCATCACCTCAGCACCAGACCACCCCGTCCGTTCTGCCATCTCAGCTGGAGCCATCTGATGCCTCAGAGGAAGGGAAAAACTAGAACACAGGAGTAGATAAGTCTCTTTTTAAAGAAGAAAATACATATTCAACTTCTAAGCTCTCTATTCTTCCATTCAAAGACTGAGGGATCTGTAACTATCTGACTTTAGACCCTATTAATAATCCTTTTCAGAATATAGAAATCATTGTCTTGAGAGAGCTGATATATCTTTTCAGCAGGTAGCTAAACTGTCTGTAACGTTTTTCAGTGAAGTCTTCTATTATTATTATTATTATTATTATTTTATTATTTATTATTAGCAAACATTTATATAGTGCCAGCAATGTACCTGGC
This sequence comes from Sphenodon punctatus, assembly GCA_003113815.1. Lineage (NCBI taxonomy): Eukaryota > Metazoa > Chordata > Lepidosauria > Sphenodontia > Sphenodontidae > Sphenodon > Sphenodon punctatus. Next base: position 2,868,666 of record QEPC01011998.1, on the reverse strand, counting down.
ACTTTACAAAGTAATGGAATAGACACAGTCCCTGCCTTACAATCTGAGAGACTGTAGAGGGAGAGGTTGAAGATGTGTAGGAGGGAAGCAGTGACAGTGGAAGCAATGGTCAGGAGGCGAGAGGGGATGGGGTCAAGAGGGCAAGTGGAAGGGTTGGAGGAGAAGATCAGTGAGGAGATTTCCTCATGGGAGGTGGGATATTTATAATATTTTCAAAAGTTCAAAATATCAGTCCTGAAATTGGCAAAGGCTCTCCTTTACTGAGGCCTGATCCAGTGCCGGTTCAAATCAACTGAAAGATTCCCACTGACTTAAATAGGAGCTGGATCTCATGCTCACACCATTCCATTACTGAGATGATGAAACTGGAAGTCAACAGTGAACTGTGTCCACAGATCAGGCTGCTTGGAGTTGAGCCCGTCACACATTAGCTGCTAACCTGCACAGCAACCAGGTACGCTGTGTTTGCATGAAGCTACTGTCTCCACTTCCCATCCTCTTTACTAGGGATGGGACACCAGGGAAAATACCGGATACCAGATTTACTGGTATCAGCATACCAGATTTTTAACATCAGTCGCTTTACCGGGTTTTTTTACATTACGGCCATTCACTTCAGTGGCCACTATGTTAAAAAAACGGTAAAGCAGCCAATGTTAAAAATCCGGTATGCCGATACCGGTGATTATCGGATTAATCCGATATACCTGATTATCGGGTGTATCGGATTTATCCGATACCGATATTCCCACCCCTACTCTTTACAGAGAACTGGGAAACCCCATAAGCTTGGCATTTGTGACCATCAGCTCCAGATATTCAGCCCCCAAAGGTTCTCTCCCAGCAAATACCAAACCACCTTGGGGTTTTGCAGAGATAGCTGAGAACCCACCTTCACCATGCAAGGTGCTGTGATGCATTCTGAAGCAGAGAGCACAGAGAGGCACCTTCTATTACAACAGAGCTAAGTGCTGTCCATATTCAGTAGCAAAGCGGGTCTGATTCAAACATTGTCATTTCTTGATTTGAATGGCCAGTCTGTGCAGCAGATCCATCCTAATATCTACTACTTGTTCATTGCACCATTTGTCAGGCCTGCAGCAAGCAGGTAAAAAGCAGATTGTTCTTTCTGTTTTCTGAAGTATAAGTCAGCAAGCTCTCTTGTGAGCTGGAGATCTATATATATTTTAACACTGAAATAGGACCAAAACCTTTGCTGGGAGGTTTCAGTTTGCATTCAGCCAATGAACTAACTTTGCTTTAATCTGCCATGAGTTCTGTGCTTTTTAGAGCATTCAGGTTAATTGATGCATGCTGCTTGTCTGGTGCAAAATGTCTGAAGTTTCTGTGCTGCTCTTTGTATTGGCGGCTGAATTCTCTACTGAGCAAAGGTCACAATCTTCCGTAAGTTGCTCCTAATTGGGAGGTGCCAACAGAAGAAAGTGGAGCCTCGTGCTTCACTTTGCCATGAGTCTGACTAGGGGACCCACAACAGGCAGGAAATGGGAAAGCTCCTCACTTTGACCTCCAGAGCCCCTCCCTCTGACCTCCAAGATGGCAGCAGCTCCACCACTGGTCCAGCTGCTAGGAAATGCAAATACCAACAAGAAGCAGAGCAGTACAAGGGCTGAAGTCCTCTCCTTAATCCACCCACCCTCGCGCACGCGGTGATCCCTGCAGTCGTAGCTCAGCCAACGCTGCAGCAGGCAGAAGTCCCGTGAGGCTGAAATCAGGGAGGACCCCCTGCAGTCCCAAGGCAGGGGGTGACATGCTCCCTCTATTTCCCTCTGTTTTTACGGCCTGTGACCAAACATCAGTTGATCTGGAAGCATGTCCACCACAATGACCATCTCTTCCCCGCAACTCTATTTTAGTCTTTATTCAACAAGTGTTACTTACAGCTGCTTTCCCAATCTGCCTGGGTTTATTCAGCTTCTTGGATCGGACACAGATATTTCCCAGCAATGTTGGGGTGGCTTATCACATCTTCCACAGCCACGTCTCTTTCCATTGTTACGTGTCCCCAAAGTCTTCTGTCAGTCACTCAGGTTTCCTGCCTTGTGCTGCTTTTGAGCTTTTTTGTGTAACCTCAGGCATTGTTATTTTCACCCCTTTGATATTCTCTGAGAGTTGCTCAGCTTTCCCAATGCAATGCACATCAAGCACACTTGCCACTTTGTTTAGAACACATTCTTCTGGTCAGGACTCAAGTCTGTCTCTTTCAGAGAGTCAGCCACTTCAGCTGCTTGGATGGGAAGGTTTTCAAGATGAAGGATGTGACTACCCCTCTTATTGAAACACACCTGTCACAATGGGACGGCAGGGGCTTCTGGGTGCATGTGTGTAATAGAAATAGTAATAATTCTTTCTCCCTCAACCCGTTGAGATACCCCCACCCCTTTCTGTTTTCATGGGATCTAAGATGGACATCCTTATGGCAGATGCTCTGCATTAGATCATCAGCAGCCCATTTTAAAAATTATTATTATCGTTATTATTAGCAAGCATTTATATAGCGCCAGCAATGTACCTGGTGCTTTACAAAGTAATTGAATAGACACGGTCCCTGCCCTATGACTTACAATCTGAGAGATGGGGGGGGAGACAAAGGAACGTGAACAGAGGGCGAGACAAGGAGTGTAACATTCATGAGGATGCGAGGTCCCAGGTGCACGTGCTTGGCTTAGTT
>QEPC01011998.1:2806225-2865272 GCA_003113815.1 Sphenodon punctatus | reverse complement strand
GGGAACGGAAAGGATGGTGACCCCATCGATAAGGATTGACAGGGAAGAGGGAGAGGAAGGATGGGCGGGGGGGGGAGATAAGGAGTTCAGTTTTAGCCATGTTGAGTTTGAGTTGACGTTGAGACATCCAGGTAGAGATGTCAGAGAGACAGTTGGTGAGACGAGCTTGAACAAATGGAGAGAGAGAGGGAGTAGAGAGATAGATTTGAGATATTTTTCTGGAGATCTTCCTCTTCCTGGTGTTTCTGTCTCTTCACAGGACTTATTTTTCTGTGAGCTTCCCGAAGCTAAATCTTGCTCTGGCCACTGAATTTTTGCATAAGCCTTGGCTGCTTTCTCTTTCCTCACTGTTCTAGTATGCCCCCTGCCAGAATTAGGTTTGACATCCATCTGGGTTTCAGGCAGATGTTCTGGGAATTAGACCCCTTCCCTGCTGCTTAACACAATTCTGGTTGTAGCGCTGCACAAATGAAACCTACAGCGTTGCTCTTGTGATGTTGTGCAGTACACACCAGGCGGGTGGAGCCCCTCTGCATTTGTGTCCTGTCACTGTGCCACCCAGCCCTTGTGTGGTGGCACCACCACAGCCCTGCTCTTTCTGCTGCCCACTGCAGCTGGGTCATCTTTGCTTGACTTGACTATAGCCTTTGTCCCTGGGGATTCTATGTAATGTCTCCTCTCTTAGTCTCTTCTTGGGACACTCTTAATCAGCCTAGATTAATGGCCCTGTCTTCCCTCCTTTTCACTTCCAGGCTCTTGAAATAAGCTGCCTGCACCCGCTGTCTTGACTTTCTCTCCTCTAATTCCTCCTTTTGTCCTCCCCACTCTACCAAGACTGCCCCCCCACCCTTTTCAATCTTTTTGTCAATGACCTCCCAGTTAGTATCTCAGCCCAAGAGTTTTTTCCCCCCTAAATTGGCTTCCCATGCTGTGGGCTGCCTACTCTATGCAGATGACGCGGTCCTAATGTCGCAAACCAGGGTTGGCCTCCAAAGGCAATTACGGGCACTTGCCGAGTCTTGTGCTAGGAATAACTTGCAGATTAACTGTTCCAAAACCAAGGTTTTAGTGTTTGGGAGGCGTAAAAAGGTTTACCAATGGCACATCCAGAATCACCCTATTGCCCAGGTTGGGGCATACAAATACTTGGGACTTGTATTCCATTCTTCCCTTGGTTGGTCGAGACAAAGAGAGAGGACTGTAAATCTAGCAAGAGGTACACTTACAGCAATTGTCCATCTGTTTCACAGGAAGGGGCATGGAAGTTTGGTCCTGGCCATTAGGACAGTAGATGCCAAGATGCGCGCTCAGCTCCTCTATGGGGGAGCTATTTGGGCTTTGGATTGCCAAGCAGAACTTAATTCCCTCCAATCCAGGGCCTTTAGGTCACTCCTTATTATCCCAAATAGGACACCGTCGATTGCTGTCAGAACTGAATTGGGTCAGATGGCCTGGGGTAGTGTAGTGTGGTTACAGGCAGCTTCCCCATGGCTCTGGGCCTATGGCAACATGCCTGCTGGGCTTTTGGCCTTTAGGGGTGATTTCAGATGTTACGCGGTCCTGATTCACCACAGTGGATCCCTGGTGGGGGTGAACCGAACAACCACCCCCCATGGTCAAAAAAAGTCCCGAACAGACGTGACGGGACCGGGACCACGGCAGGGAATCGGGCCGACAGATCATGGCCCGGGGCAGCGCAACAGACATTACGCCGATCCCGGGCTGTGGTCAAAGCACCCGGAAGGCACCGGGGCGGCTCGTCCCGGCTGCTGCTGTGTGCCCTTTAAATCTCCCTCCCCGGCCAGTGTTGTCACTCGTTGCCTAGCAGCGACGCTGCGTGCTTTGTCCCCGGCTGGGAATCATTTCCTTTGATTCCAGCCAGTGGTTGCCGGCCAGACGTTACTTTTTGTTGGTTCCCGTCGGGAATCTTTTTGACCACGCTTTCGGGGATTGTCTTCTGACATGGCTTCTGACCCAGCTTCCTTCTTGACCACATGCTTTCTGACACTACTCTGACTCGACACCTCTGCAGACTGACCTCCTGAACCTTGATCCATGGCTCATTTCTGATTCATGCTCCTCAGAAGACACCGTCCTTGACATGGTGATTGAAACCCTCCGCCACGCTTTCTGGCCAGTGCAGCTGAGCTGGCACAGAGGCAGAAAGCAGGGGATTGTGACGTGTCCTATTTTGCTGACTTAGGGGCCAGCAAGGATGAAGCTGGGGAGGGGTATGGTTCAGAGGGGTGTGGCGACAGAGGCCTGGTTCTACTGACCTATCCCAAAGTTCACCACCCACTGTCTCCGTCAGCTTCTACAAACATCCTTAGGACTCTCGCTGCCACCACCTGAGGAACTCCCTTAAGGGAATAGTTTGTTGTATCCTGAGGCATACAACGTCCCAATCTCTGTTTCTAAAGGAGTCATCTCTGAGGTAACCGGTGAAACCTGTGCATACAAAGTAACTATTTCCTAGTAGTGTGTTGAGGCCTTTAAGTGTGGGGGAGAGAAGCACAAGAATACCTCAGAAGTAAGAGTTAACAGTAACTAAGTTTCACTAGACCAAGGAAACAAATATGGCTACAGGAAAGGAAAGAAAGATTAACAATATATCATTTGATGACCTTGCCAGTTTCAGAGTAAAACAGTTCACTTTTATCACTCTTCTTAGACTAAACCCTTTTCTTATTCACCTTAAAACTATCAGGGGTCCCCCGGGGAAAGCTCACCCTTACCTAAGCCTCTCCCAGACTGTCACCCTAGTCCTAAATCAGCCCTTCCTAAGACCTTCCTTTCAGTCAGCCCTGCCTGACCACACGCCTTCCCCCCAGCTGCTCCTCAGCCTTCCAGCTGCCAACCCCTACTTTAACCAGTCCCCATCTGGTAGCACTTATAGGCCAGTCAGTTAAAAGGAACTTATTCAAATGAGAGACTGAACTCTTGCTCCATAATTGACCAATCCCAAGCCTTCGCAGCCAACCCACTAGCCAATAGGATTAGCTCACCTCTTAACAACTCCAGACCCCTCATGCTCTAATCTTTAGCTTTGTGTTTCTTTAACTACTAAGCACCTTCTTACCACCCCAATCTCTACCCAAACAGCTCAAAAGTTATATAACACAACATTCCCAATCCAAACAGGTAACAAAGTTAACATATCAGAAAATTATGTCCCAAAGTGTTTCATACCTCCCAGCATTTCCAGTGGCCAGAGAGAGTGGAGTCCCATCCCTTGGCCAATAATCTCCAGCCGTCAGCAAATAAGCTCTGCCTCTCACACCCTTAACGCATACTCACACACACCTCCCAATACTCCAAGGGCATAAACAGGAACAGAATCTCTCCTGCTTCTCCTTCCACTTAGTTTCTTGTCATTCAGTCATCTCCCCATTGTCCTCTCAAGGGCTTTTCCTGGAAGGCAACCAGGAAAGAGGTGCCTGAGGCCTGAAACTGATCTTTTTGTCTTTCCCTCCTGAAAGAGAGACAGTGGGATTCAACACTCAACAAGGAGCTCTGCCAGTAATACTGCTTCCCAGGAATATTACACACCATCCATGGCACAAGCCTGTGCCTAAAGTTAGTCAAGCCCAGAAATTTCCAACCTTTTTTTGCCTCAGGTTCTCCAGTGTTTCAGCAATTTCTACATGGCACTCCTAAGTTTATTGATCAATATGCACCCAATAGCCATGCATATGAGATCTAAATAAAAGAGCCAAACCTCCACACCTGAGAAGAGTCCCTTATCCCCTTCCCTCCTTCATTTAAATGGAATGTAACTCTGCAAATCTTTCTTGTGTATAACTGAAGACAAGATGAAGTCAGTATTAACTAGATTATTCAAATATGCATTATAGATATAATATTAAACCATTCCCCTTTGAGAAGAATATATGTTTTGAAAGAAAAAAAAAAATCCTCTTGATTTGGGTGACTGGAAATGGAATTCAGAAGGTTAAAATTTTAAGCTTCTGTTTAAAGGTGAGCTAATCTTCCATATAGCTCCTCAAACTGAAAAGAATAATTAGGCTTTTGGGGCCTTCAATTCCCCTTTTCCTGAACTTACAGTATCACACTAAATGGAAACATGCTCTCACAAGCACCGGCAGAGTGTGTCTGAATCTTTCTGTTATGAAACTTCATTCTCCCTTTCATGGGAAAGTGAAAAACAAACAGACTATCAGGATCCAAGAGGGCATGGATGTCGAGTCAGGTTCACTTTAGGTAGAAGTTGCCACGTATGCAGGTAGCACAGAGACAAACAGGCAGTTAGCGGTGTACGAGTTTATTCATCTCGCTATGGGACGTTGGTGAGATGAGTACACACCACCAGCCTTGGTGCCCTCTCAGCTGACAAAGGAAGTTACATTGGTCCATATCTTTTATACCTTTCCAAGTTAATTACAACATTATAATATTCCCACCCAAAGTGACACCCCTCTATCATGACACACTCCAGACTGATTGAGATTCATGTTGCATATGCATCTTCAGCCCCAAGGTTCATTTGTAGGTTATTCGAAGTTTTATGGCTGTCTCCTAAATTTTCTGTCCTTGTATGGCGCCTCTGAGTCCCAGAGAATCACCCATCCATAACTGTCCCCTTGATCTCTTCCCCTGGGGTGTCAATCCTCCTGCAAATCTGCCTGATAATATTTCCCTGTATCTCGTTTGCTCTTTATTCCCAACCTTCCCATGATTTTCTTCTCGTGTCAACTTCTTAGACTGACTTTCCAAGTACTCAAAACTCATAACATATACTGTGTTTAATATCATTACCTATTATGTGTAAGTATGCTATTGTTACTATTCTATACCAATATATATATACTGGGACATATGAACATCACCGTATATGTGCCATCCTGTGTGCTTAACTATGTCATTTTCATAACAGATTTCCCCTCCAACAATGATTACTGTAGTGGTGTCATGGCAGGAGTTGGCGCAGGATCAGGTCTGGAGAGTAGGTGGTCATGGGGAGGGTCACCCCTGCCAATGAATATGGTGAAGGTAGGAGAAGAGGGCAAGGGCAGGCTGGCCCCTGTTGGGAATACAACAGGGCTGGCCATTGTACCAAGGTTTCCTGCTGCTTTCAACACAATTGTTCGAACTGCGGAGGAACACACCCAGCTACCAACTGTTTTCGCCCGAAGATGCGTGGCCAGAGAGGGAACAATGGGCAAAAAGGAGGGGGGGTAAACCCAATCAGGGACCTCCCAGGCAAGGACGATCTACAAAGGGGGCTGACACTGGTCAGGTGTGACCGCCTCGAGGCGGCACTCAGGTTCCACCCCCAAAGGTTGGAGGTAGAATATGTGGTTAAAGGATTTAAGGCAGGCTTCAACATACCAGCTGGTCTGGTTATAGTGACCCACTGGCCTTCAAACCTGAAATCTACCCAGGGATTGGAGCATATCATTACACAGAAAATTAAACAGAAAGTTAAGAAGGAAGTAAATGAGGGCAGGGTAGCGGGCCCTTTCCGGGAGCCCCCACTACACAATCTGGTAGTGTCGCCATTGCGTGTAGTCCCAAAGAAGGCGGCAGGCAAGTTCCGGATGATACATCACCTTTCCTATCCTAGGGGTGGATCGGTCAATGACACCATCCCTAGGGAGCTCTCAACAGTTAAATATACATCCTTTGATGTGGCTGTCAAGAAGGTTAAAGCAAAAGGAAAAGGGGTGTTAATGGCCAAATGTGATGTGAAATCCGCATTCCGCCTGCTGCCAGTTAGCCCAACGAATTTTCACCTGCTAGGATTTCAGTTTGAAGGACAGTTTTATTACGATTGAGCCATGCCAATGGGCTGTTCGATATCATGCTCAGTTTTGAGAGATTCAGTTCCCTTGTCGAGTGGATTTTTAGGCAGCGGATGCCCGGGGTGGGTGTAACCAAATATTTAGATGATTTTTTGATCATCGGCTCCCCCCGATCAGATGACTGCACGGTCGCCCTGGAACAGTTCCAGGTGATGGCGGATGAACTGGGCATCCCATTGGCACCTGAAAAGACGGAAGGGCCAGCCACTGTCCTCGCATATTTGGGAATTGAGTTGGACTCAGTTAGTATGATATCTCAGTTGCCGGAAGAAAAATTGGAGGCCCTAAAAGATAAGATCACGACATGTTTAGGGAGTAGCAAGATCACTGTCCTCCAGCTGCAATCGCTTATTGGCAGCTTAAATTTTGCCTGTAGGGTGGTAGCACCAGGTTGAGCATTCCTGTCAAGATTGTATAATAACTTAAAGGGGAATTTGCTTCCTCATTACCGCATCAGAGTTACCAGGGAAATGAAAAAAGATCTGGAGCTGTGGTTAACCTTTCTGGAGGATTTTAACGGGGTCAGTTTTTGGAGAGAGCAGTGGTTGCTCAAGGCTGACCTACAGATGCACTCTGACGCTGCTGGGGGGTAATGGGTTCTGAGTGTACTTTGAGGGTGCATGGGCTACAGCACCCTGGCCCTAAATGTGGCACACAGCAGGGGTAACCCGAGATCTGACATTTTTAGAGCTATTTCCCATCCTGGTGGCGGTAATGCTGTGGGCAGATCGCTTTGCGAATCACTCTGTGCTCTTCTGGTGTAACAACTTAGCAGTTGTCCACGTTGTCAACTCAATGTCCTCCAGATCAGTAAGAGTGATGGGACTGCTGTGGTCAATGGTACTTACATGCCGGAAACACAACGTCTTATTCAGGGCACGGCATGTCCCTGCAATCGACAACAGTATTGCTGATGCCCTGTCTCGATTCCAGATGGACCGATTCCGTCAACTGGCGCCGGAGGCACGCCCGGACCCCGAACCATTGCCCATGGGAATATGGAATGTTGGGAGTTAGATCTCCTGAATACCAACCAATCCTCCCTCGCCCCTAAAACACAGGTCGCCTACGGTAGGGCTTTTAGGGAGTTTCAAAATTTCTGGGAGCAAAAAGGTTGGGCGTTGGGCTTTCCCATTTTAGAGCAGGAAATGCTACAGTTTGTCATGTAATTACACAACAAGGGTATGTCAAGAGGCACTATCTCAGGGAAAGTGACGGCGCTAAATTTCATTAGCAAATGCAGGGGATTCCTTCCTCCCAATGGGGGTTTCTATCTCAAACGTATGCTGGAGGCCTGGGCCCGATCACCTGCACCTCCTTGACCAGTGCATGTTCCTATCATGACACCGATCCTCGAGCGGGTTGCTGAGGCCATAGCTAGGGTCTGTTATGACCGGTACGAGGCCCAGTTATTTAGAACTGTGTTTGTGATAATGTATTTTGAGGGCCTTTAGAATTAGTGAGGTGGTCTGCAGCACCTCGTCCAATGCATCAGGTCAGGCGCTTTCGGTCTCAGATATAAGCATAACCCAGGAAACTCTCAGCATCCATTTGAGAATGTCTAAAATGGACCAGAGGGCTCGGGGCCACACCACTGAGTTATTCCCGGCGGGCCCGCCAATTACATGCCCCTTACAGCAAATTAAGAGTTACATGGCCATCAGACACAATCAGTTGGGCCCCTTGTTCATACACCAGCGTGGCACTCCAGTGACGAGCTATCAAGCAGCGGCCATGCTCCGCGGGACTCTCAAGGAAATTGGCCTCCCCCCAGGGAGCTATGGGACCCATTCCTTCCGGATAGGAGCTGCCACCACGGCTGCAGCAGCTGGGTTACCAGAAGCGGTCGTCAAGATGGTGGGGCGTTGGTGGTCAGGGGCTTATAAGAAGTACGTGCACTGCTACCCACATTAACCCTCCTTTCCTTCTTTTATTTTCTGTTAGGACGCATGAGTGCCCAGCCGCCTCGACGAGTTGTGTGGATTGTGGGCCACAGCTTGGTTCGATGGGCGAGTAGGGCAGCGCATTGTGCGCCTCTTGGTTCACAGATGGCTTTAGAAGATAGGGCATCCATAAAGTGGTTTGGAAAAAGTGGGATGCGGTGGAGCCACCTATTACCGATGTTGAGCAGTTTGAGGAAGTTACCCTCCATGGACATATTAGTTATTCACCTAGGGGTAAATGACTTCACGAACCATCAAGCGGTTGGGTTGATAGTTCAAATTAAATAGGAGTTATTACAGGTTAGACATTGGTTTTGTGAGGTTAAAATAGTATGGACCGCTATGGTACCTAGGATTAAATGGACAAATGCGCTTAGGCCGGGTAGAATAGCTAAGGCTAGAAAGAACGTGAACCGTGAGATGGGTAAATGGGTTATAGGGCTTTGTGGTTCCGTTTTACGTCACCAAGGGGTTGTGCACACCCGACCGAAACTGTACAGGGCCGATGGTGTGCACTTGTCGGAAATGGGTAACGAAATGTACTTGGCCCAATTGGCTGGGCACTTGAGTGGCCTATTGGGAGAATAGGTGGTGGGTGTCGGGGCAGGTCGTAATCGCCTGCCCCTATGTGGCAGGGGTCCAGCATGCTATATAGGATAAAGAGGTATTGGTAGGAAATAGAGGGGGCATCTCCTTAAGAGATGGGGGGTGACACTCGGTGTAATGCAGGACGCAGCATGCACTGGGGTCATCCCCTGAGGAGGTGTGGCCTTGACTCGGTGTCCAGGAGAATGCGCTGTCTCCGCACTGGGTCAATGTTTCTCTCCTTACCCAGATAAAATGTTGGTTATTTCTCCCCCGCCTTCCGTACGGCCAAGCCCAAGCGCTGTCGAGGGAGGTGGGGTTTAATGTTAAGGCACTGTCAATGGAGGGCACATCCGGGCAGTGCCACAGTTAATAAGATAAGTTACATAGGTAGCATGCTGGACCCAGAATTGCTGAGGCAATTCACCCACCATCTATTAAGGCAAAAATGTGTCATGAATAAAGAGTGAGGCCAGTTTTAACACCATTGCAGTCTCTGCGTCTCATTGGGGTGGGGTGCGCCGACAAAGACAGTGTAAGACCTGGCTGTTTCACCAGGCATTTGGCAAGGGAGAGGAAGTGGGTGGGTGCAGGTAGGGTAATGAGGAGGGTGGGACTTGTTTTTTTTATGGGATACCTATTTATTGTTCTAAGAGTGTTGGTTTTATATTATATTGTGTTTTATATTATGTTTTATTGTATTTTATGTTTTATGAAAATTGTAAGCTGTCCCGAGCTTCTGTAAGGCAAGAGTGGGCAGGATATAAACTTTATATAAATAAATATACTTCTTGACCGATCCTTTTCCAGAAACTCTCTCCCTCCCAAATAGAAGCTGGAAGACAGATCTGACAGAACGTCCCTCATAAACAAGCTCATAACACCTGTTTGTAGAAAAACTGTAATGTTGCTCGTCTTGAGGTTTTAGCTGGAAACGAATATAGAGGTGAAGTGACCCATTCAAGGTCATTCAGCAGGTCAAAGACAAAGCATAGATCTCCTGAGTCCCAGTCCAATGCCTTCTCCATCAAAAGCCCAAAGCACCTGACCATACCTTTAAAAACCAACTTGTCCCAGGTGTGAATGGGACTTTTCAACATGAGATATATGCTACTCTATTGCTTAGACACTTTGAAAATGTCCTTCTTCCGATCCCCAGCATTTAATGAACTTTCCTTAAGTAAATTTCAGCACAAGAGGCTTGTGAAGCTTTTTTTGAGGAAAATGCCATTGAAGGAAGTGGAGATTGAAGCAGCTCTCAGCCAGATGGCGCCAAAACATTTCAAGTCCCCTTATTGGCCACTGCTGCATGTCAATCTTAGTTTGAAAGGAAGTGCCCATCAGTTCCGGACTAGTGAGTCTGGGATGCCAAAGATAATGAACAAGTTTCTATTTCAAACGCTGCAGGACTGTGTCCCTTTAAACTTACCATAATTATCAAGTTTGTCATTCACAGGCCATGCCGGTGAATTTGGTCGTTGGTTGAAGTCATGTCCATGAGCGCTAAGACTTTTGTGCCCATTAGAAGTGAAATGTGTAACATACGAGCCAGTGATCCTCGGCATGCAGATCTCTGCTGCACTGAGTGGCTGCCTTTTCTTATCTCGGTGTTAGCTGCGGTGGAATGTTTCTGATGTCATCTTGGTGGTCACTTTAGAGGCAGCGGGGCAGGAAGTGATCATTTGAAAACAAGCCAACCCCCAGACAAGTGGATTAAACTCATCTTTGCATTAGTAAACAACTGCAATAAGTGAAAATTTCTGCTGGGATGCCAAGGCCTGGAGAAGGTTAACCCTCATGAAGGGGATTGTGTATTGGCTGCTCTATAATCAGACTGTCACAGTCAGCGTAGACTCAAAATGCTTAATTATTTGTGGCTCTCTGAGAGTCTGTTCAGCATCAAAGTCGCTCTCTAGCTGAAAAAGGCTGAATGCCACTATTACAAACCTCTCTTAAATACAGACCGTTCTCTTATTGTGTTTCTGGAAGTCAGGATCAGATTGGCAATGCTAAACATTTGCAATTCAATGCCTGTATTTTTGCATGCTTGACTAATGTATAGATAAATACTTGGGGTGCCTTCAATTGTGGGTGCCTTGATCAGAAAGGCTTGGCTACCTATGTGCACTTGTTCTCAGCCCCCCATTTAAGAAAAATTGCCAGATGTTTGCCTTAAGTAGATAAGGCCACCTTGCAGGATTTTTGGCATTACTACAGAAAATATTGTAGTGGTATAGTGAAGCTATATCTAAGCTAGGGGTGGGGAACCTCAGGCCCGGGGACCAAATGCAGCCCTCAACAAGTCTTTATGTGACCCCTTTCCAGACCCTGGATCCAGTCTTTACCCCCAAGCTCTGAAAAACTGAGTTCAGGATAATGGAGCAGAGAGGAGGGCACACACACAAGGGTAGGGGACAGATCCACAGCACAGATCTATGATCTGGGCCCTACCTTTCTTGAATACACCCGTTAAGCACCCCGATCCACAACCACTATGTGGCCCTTGGCCCTCGTACTAATTTTAAACGTGGCCCCCGGAGCAGAAAAGGTTCCCCACCCCTGGATCTAAGGAGTTTCAGGAATAATTAACAAGTTCCTAAGGGTGAACACTAAAAACATATTGTAGATTGCTCAATTGGAGATTTCTTGAAATGACATCATTGCTAGAGCAAAGGCACTGCCTGCCTGTAATATGTAGACTGCTTACTCTGGAAGTGCTGTGAAGTGTCATTTGTTTAGATCATCTTTTTATGCCTTTCGATGTATTAACTATGCGTAGTGTGGGATGTTTCACTTTAGATAAGAAAGTAGGGAAAAGGTCCCTGGACCTCTGGAGGAAGACAGGAACTAGAAAGAGCTGTATTACTTGGATTTTTAGTGACTAACATACATTCCTGTATTAGATCATTGAATGTCTTTTCTAGCCAAGAGGCCTATATAAATCAGAGAGAAGTTGATCTTCGCTGTTCAGTGTCTGAGTGTCTCCCAGACCCCAGCACTTTTCCATTTTCCCTTCTCTGCAGAGAACTTCTTTTCTATCCTGAACTAAGATCTGTCTTGGTTTTTTTTGGTAACTCTGTAACTAAGAAACTAATGCTGTTAATGTCCTTTATATCTTGTTAAGTAAAAGCTAAGTAACTAAGTCCTGAGTCTTTTACTTTGTATCAGCAATCTGGTAAGAAAAGGATATCTCTCTCTTAGAGATCTACTCAAGTACAAGGGAACCAAAGTAAGAAGATCCTGATATTAGGTCCAAGATTCCCCAGGGCCAAAAATAAAGTCTACAATATACATACACCTGCTTCAGATATATGGAATAACTCTAGAAGCATGCAGTAAAGCCCATCACCTGTCTACATCGTTCCTTGTTAGTTAAGACATTTCATATTTTGCTTATTACCTTCAGGCACTGAACAAAAAGTGGCTAATTTTGGCTTTTGTCATAGTAATTAGGCCTAAAGCAGCAGCATTGTTTACTGTTTTGCTGTTTACTGTCGACATTTCGACAGTCTTTCCGTCACTCCAACGGCATTTGCCATCAATTTATGGCAATATCTGACAGTTTCTGACAATTCCAGGTATTCTGCGGCACTTAAGATAATAGTGACAATTTCTGACAGTTTTACCAATAGTTCCAACAGTTTTTCCACCATTTCTGACAGTTTTTCTGACATTTCTGACACTTTTTCTGACACTTTAGCAACACATTCCAACACTTTGCAGCATTTTCCGACACTTTATGGGACTTGCGACAGTTTCTGACAAGTTCTCCGCTGCCAAGAAATAGCAACAGCCAAAAGCGGAAAGCAGCAGCAAGCACTGGAACAAGTATGGGGATGTCATGTCCATGCCGTGTCAAGAAAACGGCAATGGGTGGAAGGTTTCCAACAGAATTGTCGGACACTTCCGCATGTTGTTTCAGGCCTAATAGCAACAACAGTTAAAGAAAATTCTAGGAGTGACATTTTCCCTCAAGATAAACTTACAAAGAAAGAGCAATTATTAATATGAATTTACTTGCCTGCTTGTTGTTAGCCGGTGTATATACCTTATTTCTTCATCGTTTCAGTGTTTTAATCAGTCCTGAGTTTCTGTTTACTTCAGAAGAGTGTTTAATTCTTTGGAGAAATGTGTGCAGTCCCAAAAGGCTGCAGCAAGAACACGACCTTTGATACCTGCGAATGTCGTAAGAAGGCCAGCTTTCCTGACAGCTGTGGTGATAATCCTCTTTCTCTCTTGTTAAGTGATAGCTGATAAGTCTGTATAGAATTAGTTTGGGATGTTTATTTCTCCACATGGCTACACTCCTCAAAGTAAACTCTTTGAGAAGACAAGTTGTGTTCAGAAAGTGTTTATTTTGAAAGGGAGCTTTGTACGTGTTCTCATCTAACTTAGGTAGCCATATTACAAACTGTGGTCTTATGTTTTTGGAGTCGTTCTTTAAGAAATTAAAACAAACCTAAAAGGACCATCAAGTGTAAGCATTTGGCTATTTCCAAGTGAGTGAAAAGAGGAAGATATATATTGATTTCTTGTGATCTAGTTTTTATTGTGCTAAATCTCCACTCTGATCAGCTTAGGAGAGCAGGCAGTTAAGTTGACTTTAAGCTACCTGTGTACTCCTCTTGAGACAACTGGGGATTGGCCAACCCCTTTTACAAGCTTGAGTGAATTCAGGAAGCCCTAAATGATGCAGGTTGGTAATGGTTACCTAGAGATGCTACACTGATTAGAGATCATCGCGTGAATCCTCAGCCACCTAGAGTACATAGGGTATCTTTAAGGCCTCTTTGGGCTTCTGGAGTGGGTAGCAGGACTTTAGTGTGGGTTAGGATATGCCCTTTGGCAAGGACAATTCAGGACCTTTGGCAAAACTAAAACAAAAAAAAATCCTGTTACAGAGGACATGAATCTGGGTCTCTTTGCCCCTATATGAAAAGGAGCTCATGGGAATGATGTACTGTCAGGCCTTGCAGTCTACAGTAAAACAGTCAAGTACACGCACATACAGAGGAGAGCTCATAGAAGGTAGCTCAACAAGATGCTAGGAAGTGCAGAAACTTGAGTGTGTAGAAAAGAACATCCTCTCCCTCCTCCTCACTAGCATTTGTGTGTATTGGGCCCTGGATTCTCAGCAGTATGAATGAGAGGGAGTAAGAGGTGCGAGAAGCCCTTGGTTTTCACACTGTTCAGGGGTACCATTTGAGATATTGTGTACATATAACGCATAATTTAGGGCAAGGCAGCTGGGCCAGGTCCTTGGCTTAGTCAGGATCATGCTGAACTGCAAAGTTCTCCCTGACGTTTGAGTGAAGTTTCACCATGATCCTACAGGCAGGTTTCATAGGCATTGTAAGGCTCCTCCCTCTCTTTTTAAAATACTGTTGACCTGAGCACTAACAGAGGACTTCTCTGTTTTGAGCAGTGGCTCCCAAAATGTTTGCTTGTGTGGCCCCATTTTGAGACTTATGATCCCAAACAGTAACAAAGACATGAAAAGTATATCAAATATCATTCAGGTTGTGACCACAGATGGTATGGCTCCACTTGGGAGCCTCACCTCATACATCCCCACAGGCTTTTCTTAGGAGGGGCAGTCCTCTTTAGGTGCTGAATACCACTGTCCCTCTTTCAGGGGATCAAGGTCTCTCTTTCAGGAGAGAGGGCGATCCACACAGCCCCGCCCCCCATGCTGCTGAGCTCGGCCTGCCCTCCTCCCTGATGGACAGGCAGGCAGGCCACCATGCCCGACTGGAACAGACCTGGATCGAGGGTCGGGAAGAGTGGGCCATCAAACCTGATGGCCTGCTCTACCTTGGTCCAGAGATGGCTTCCCTGGGCCACAACAGTGCTTAGCCCAGGCTGTGACCCAGAGATCCAGCCCAGGGTGTAATATCTGGTGGGCTGGTTCAGATGTGACGGCACCACGGGTGGCCACACGGGTCAAAGCATGGCCACTTATGGTACCGTCACATCTGAAAATACTCCTTCTGTCCCTTTTTACGCACTTGGAGTGTTGGGAGGTGTGTGTGTGCATGGAAGTTGAGTTTATTCATGGTGGGTTGTAGCTTGTGTGTCCCTCTTTGGTCACTTGAAATGTTGGGAGGTATGTCACTCCCAGTTTGGGAACCTCTGGTTTAGAAGCTAAAGTAAAATTGTCTGTTGGATTTTGACACTGAAGTCCTGATTCAACATAGCACTTTAGTACCTGCTTATATTCAACTGAAATCAACTTATCGAGCTGTGTTTACCCACTTTCTTCAAATTGGTTCAGTGATTCCTGTTTCAATTATTCCAGGAGGGGAATATCGAGAGACGTAAGCCAACTTTTAATATCCTTCCTTTTAATTCTCTGTCCTTTGCCTTGTCTACCAAGTGTGCAAGCAGTAATGGGTGATTTCAGACGTTACGGGGCCCATTGGCCCCGTATCGAAATCAACCCATTCGTTCCCCGCCGGGGTCATGCCGTATCAGACGTGCCGGGGGGATCCCGGTGGGGAATCCAGCTGGGGGCGGGGCTGCGCTGCAACGTGCGGCCGCACGGCCCCACCCCCTCCACGCACCCCGCCGCCCGACCTCCAAGGAGACGGGCGGACGGTGGGGCCAATGCGGCCACCAAACAGACGTTCGAGGCACAGTGACCACAGGTGGGTATTCACCGTGGTTCACTGTGATCTCGTAACGTCTGAAAATACCCAATGTTTGCCTGGATGTGTGGGTAACGTTTCTAGCTGTGAAGCAACTGCTGCTGAGAATGTTCTTTAGCACAAGCTCCAAAGGCTGCATGGAAGTTGGGGGCAGAGGCACTTAAGGAGTGCACTTGCAAAGAGGAGCATCCAGATAATGGATCTATGCCATGAATCTACCTCTTATCCTTGGCTGTCTTTAAATGGGACGTGCCCGCATGTCCACCCACCCGAGCGCCCGTCTGAAGGCAGCGCGGGTCGGCACGCACTCCTGTGACGCACGTACCACCCGCTCATGCTCACACCCGGAGCATCGGGGCAATCCGGGATGCTCCGTGAGGGGGCAGGAGTGGGTGGGGTGTGGGTATGCACACCCATCCCGGCCTATTTTATTCCCCTCCACACACACTCACCAGATGTTTGTGGGCTCTCCACGCGGAGCACATGGATCAGCCCCCCCCAGCTGTGCCCATTTAAAAATGGTCCTTGTGTGCATGCTCTCAGCTCTGCTCCCTTCCCCTGAGCTCACTTTTTCAGTGTTTGGGGGTAGGAACTGAATCCAGGAACTGGAAAGGGGCCAAATAAAAACTGCCTGTGGGGCTGCATTTGGCCCCTGGACCTGAGGTTCCCCATCCCTGCTTTAGAGACTGATTTTAGATCCAGCTCTGGCATTAGTGCTGTTTTAGCTGAAGTTCAGCAAGGAAAGTATATGCTAGATTCTAACCTTGAGCAACACCTGGGAGGTAAGAGAACCTTTTGCTAGATGACAAGGAGCGTGTGCTTCTTCTCTCCGTGTTCCATGCATTTACCTGCAGCAGATTGGCCGTTTTGATACGAGCCGCGGGAGCGTGGGGGGACAGTGTGCGCACCAGTGCACCCGGACGCACACCCTCCTCCCTCCATTTTTGCTGGTTGCTCCATGAGCATGGTCCTGCATGGGTTTCAGGAGCATGTACGCACCCCCACTCACCGGCCACAGCATGCACACGGCAAGCACCCACTCATGCCCACGTAGTGGCTCTGCGTGCGCATGAGTGGGACCGTCTCGTGTAAAAACGGTCATTGTGTCAGCCTGCCATCGAAAAGCACACTCAGTGACAAAGTGCACCACGGTGTGCTGTGTTGTACCTCTCTTGAGCACAGCAAAGAGGGATAGATGAATGAGGTCATGAGCCAAGTCTCCTGCAGTTTACCATTATTTTCTGTGAATAAAGAATGGTTAAGGTTGAGCAGAATGTCAGCAAACCTTTCATTTCCCTTCCTTTCAGCTGTCTGTGTTCTTACCCACAAGCCATACAAAGTTTTCTGGCTTGCTCTTCTGATGTGTGACCAGCTGGCTCTGTCTGCATAATGGGGGTGTGTGTCTTGGCAGAAGTAAGCGTATCTGGCTCTACATCTCTAGAGCCAGAACACCGGTATCTCCTGGACATAGGATAGTTCCTCATTCACCTCTGGATTTTTTTCATACAAAGTCACCAGCATACAGCCCAATGGATACGGTGTATGGGGAAAAGACCTCTATTGCAGAATGCTTCCCCCTTACGTGTTGGAAGACCTATTATAGAGAGAGATTTGCCTGATTCGGTCACTGGCTGCTAAACTGGCAGATGCTGATGACAAGCAGTTGATTTAAGGCAGACCTGTAAATTTGCTGCATGCTTCAGTCCACAAAGCATTGGTTTTAGGGTGAACAGATTTCAAGTACCTTAATGGGAAGGATGGGGGTAACAATGTGAAGAGGTAAATAAATAAAGCTTTATCTTCAACCCGTGTTCTCAGTCCTGAAAGTTACTACACCACTCTAAGCCAGGAGCCGCAACTTACATGATTAGATGGACCATGAATGTGTTACCAGTGTTTGGAACATGTTGCACTTCAAACCAGCATGCCCACTTGACATTGCTGGTCTTGGGAATTTTTAGTGGGAGAGGGGTAAAGTGGCAACTTGGTGTCATTCACAGAATATTCTGGGCACAAAAGGGGCTTGGCAGGGGATTAAGTTGTGCCAAGGCTGTTGCCTACAGTGATCACTTACACAGCCAAGCACCATGAGAAGGGCAGGAAAGGGACCAGGCTATGGGGGACCTGGATGTAAGGAGACCCTCAGCTGCTGCAGCCCAGCTGTCTGGGACGACCAAGAGCCCTGGTGTTGGTAATTCTACTTGTTAAAAACTCATGAGATCAGCAGGTGATTGTGCTTTTAAACTGATTTACGCAAAGCAGGTGTAAAAAAACATGTGGACACTCTTCATCTGCTTTAGGTTGATTTAGCTCAGTGACTACATAACTGATAATGTATATACATAACAAAACTGATAATGTATATAAGCCTGGCTTTAAAAAAATGGGTATCCATAACTGTTTTTGTACCAAATCAGCTAGAGGCCTGTTGAAACCACAAAGGCGTGTCCTTATCTAACTGCCTGACCTTTAACTTGTAATTTATTTATTTATTTATTTATTTATTTATTATTTATTACAAAGACTTATATCCAGCAACCTCCTGCCATTGGCAGCTCAGGGCGGCAGACAACATAACATATAAACACAATATAATATAAAATCCATTTAAAATACTAAAAATATTTAAAATACTAAAAATACTAAAGGCAGAAAAGCTAAAAGGCAGAAAAAAAACCTTCCCCAATGGCCTCACCCTCCCCACGCCCTCCGTGAAGGCCCAGTGGAACAACCAGGTCTTACAATATCTTCGGAAAGAGGGGAGGTCTGGGGATAGATGAGCCTCCATCGGGAGGAGTTCCACAGCCTAGGCGCAGCCACCGAGAACACCCTCTCCGCCATCGCCACCCGGGATACTCGGGGGACTTCGAGTCAGGTGTCCCTGGCTGACCTCAGGGGCCCTGAAATGACCTGGGGCCTGAGGCAGTCTCACAGATAAGCAGGACCCAAGCCGTTTAGGACTTGATAGGTCATCACCAACACCTTGAATTGGGCCCGGAAGACAATAGGCAGCCAGTGCAGAGAGCGGAGCAACATACATACTTCTGGGTTACATTGTGGAATGAAGACTGTTTGCTGTAGGGTTAACTGCCCCGTTTTAGCCCTGTGGTGTTTGAGGTCTATCTGACCGCAGAAACCTAGAAAAATTGACACTTGTTTTGGGGGGAAACTTGTTCCTCTTCAAATTTAACATATTCTCAAATGCATTCATTTCTTTCAGCATTCAGTTTATGTGTTTGTAGTTTTTGCATAGAAAAAATAATCACTAAAAATGTGATTCCCTAGCCAGCTATTGACCAGTCTCTAACCTTCCCTTTTTAGGGAAGGTTATTGAATGGGTTGTGGCTCAGCAGCTGCGGAAGCATCTAGACCGCATCAATTTTCTAGATCCCTCGCAGTCCAGCTTTCACTCAGGGCATGGCACTGAGACTGCGCTTGTGGCATTGGTTGACGACTTTCGCCATGATATGGATCAGGGTCAGTCATTTTTTCTGATCCTACTAGATCTGTCAGCAAACTTTGATACCGTTGACCATGAAATGATTTTGGCCTGCTTTCAGGACCAAACTGGGGTGGGCGGGACTGTTCTTGAATGGTTCCACACTTTCCTGGCTGGAAGAACTCAGTGGGTGGTGCTGTGGGACTGTTTTTCATTCTGCTGTGACCTCATGTGTGAAGTCCCGCAGGGTTCTATTTCGTCCCCTCTCCTGTTCAACGTGTACATGCAGCCGCTCGGCGAGATCATGAGGGGGTTTGGTATCCGGTGTCATCAATATGCTGATGACACCCAGCTCTATCTCTCATTTTCATCAGACTCCAGCCCGGCAGTTTCGGTGCTTACTCGGTGTTTGGTGGCTGTGGGGGACTGGATGAGGGCAAGCCATCTGAAGCTGAATCCTGATAAGACAGAGGTGATGCTGGTGGGTAGGGGCGAGGGAGTGGAGGCTCCCATCATTGATGGAGTGCGTGTCCCCCCCCATCTCTCAGGTCCATAGTCTGGGGGTGCTCCTCGATCCTCAGCTCCACCTGGATGTCCAGGTGGATGCTGTGAAGAGGGGTTCCTTTTGCCAGTTACATCTGGTGCGTTGGGTTCGGACATACATTTTGAACGTGGCCCTGCCTACCATCATCCACATGTTCATCACCTCAAGACTGGACTATTGCAACGTGCTCTACATGGGGCTACCCATGGTGATGGCTCAGAGGCTGCAGCTGGTGCAAAATGCGGCGGCCCGTCTGCTTACGGGGATGGGTCGCCGGGAGAACATAACACCAGTGCTCCATTTTCTGCACTGGCTGCCTCTAGTCTTCTGGGCCTGATTCAAGGTGTTGGTGTTGACCTATAAAGCCCTGTATGGTCTGGGCCCCACCTATCTGCGAGACCGCCTCACTCCCAGGGCTCTGGCTTAGCCCCTGCGGTCATCGGGGGTGCCCTCCTTGAGGTCCCCCAGGTATCCCGGGTGTGTGTGTGTGTGTAACAATGGAGAGGGTGTTCTCAGTGGCTGGGCCACGGCTGTAGAACTCCCTTTCGGTGGAGGCCCGGGTGGCCCCAGACCTCCCTTTGTTTCGACGTCAATGTAAAACCTGGCTGTTCTGCCTGGGTTTCTGCGAGGGAGGGAGTAGCATGGTGGGTGGAGGGTTGGTGAGGAGGGTTGCTGGGTTGTCTTTTGCTCCACTTGGTTGTGTTTTTAACTTGTGATTTTAGTATTATTATTATTATTATTTTATTGATGTTTTATGTTTGTGAGCCACCCTGAGCTGCTTGGGCAGGATAGGGTGGGATATAAAAAGGCTAAACAAATAAATAAATGAATAAATTTAAATGTATTGTGGTCAGTTAGACCTCTTCATGTTTCACTGGGCAAACTTTTATGTCAGTTTCTTAAAATGTTAGGGTGTGTGTGTATGTGCACACACGCGTGCACGCACGCACACAAATGCCTTAACAGCTTAAGCCTATATGAGAATGTTTTGACATTTAACTAAACTTGAAGTTAAATTCATACAGTGAAGTTCATTTTTAATACATTCCCTGTGGTTTTTTTAAACGTCGGATCACTTAGACCCCAGAGCACCGAGTGCAAGTTAAGCCAATGCAACACTGGGTGTAATCACAGACAGACAGCAGCTCCGCTTTTGCCTGGGCCAGCCCACTTCATCCCCGGGTTGACCTGTCCATTTGAAAAGCGACCATTTGAAGAGATGTGCAAAGAGGAGCAGGCGGCACTCCAGAAGTTCCCAGAGCACACCTCTCCTAGGGAGCTGGCCAAACCAGTGGTAACAGGCAAACATGGAACCCTATCCATCTACACATGCCCGCAACCCCTGGCCTAACACGGTCCCACCCAGATCATAGATGCTGGCAGACCAAATAGCCAGAGTGGCTGCTGCCACCGCTTCCTGTTATCATGGTTACCAGAGTAAGACCCAGGGCCGGAGTGCAGGGTTGGCTCACTTGTCCGTGTGTTTTGTTCCCAACCTGGGTCTTTCCCAGAGCAGGGGAGAAGGCATGTTTGCTACCTGCGTTCACCCACGCACCAGACTCTGTCTGAAGGCAGGCAAACCTTTGGGCGCATGCTGCTCCAGTTTGGGTCACCCATGCTCCTGCTCTGGGGCTCCAAGGCGCTCCCAGTCCATCTGAAAACACCCTTTGAATGGAGCCCGCTGCTTAACCCCAGTTCGGTGCCAGTGCAATGTGACTGACTTCAGATCCTCCTCTAACACTTACAAATGCTAATACTGAAGGGCAGGTTTCTGATTTCTGAAGGCTGCTCCAAGTCATCTCACTATTCTCTTTTTAAAAAGCTGTTCAATTTTAAGGAGTAAATGAAAGTCAGCGTGTAAGTAATGCTTGCGTTTTGATAAGGTGGTTTGGGGTTGTTTTTTTTGCAGGCTTATTACTTCACACACGTTGGGTGATTTTGGAGTCCCCATTAGAGATGGTAAGCAAAGCAGCATGTTAATGGTGTAGGACAAAACTTAGGGAAAGGTGTACATTTATACACTGAATTTTGGCTGAAGCAGGGCTGTATATGATTTGATTATTTTTTTCTGTAGTACTAAAAGAGTTTTGTATTGTACAGAAACACCTGCTAATGGAGGTTTTAAGTGACAGGATCAGAAATGTGTTACTTACAGTCTGTAGTGGAAGGTAATTAATTATCATCTAGGAAAGTGTGCCTCATAGATTTATCATACTAGATGCAGATAGTTGGCTTTTTTTTTAAGTTAGTTTTTAAAAATATCCCACCTTTCAGAAATAGAACAGCCCTCTGACATATTCCACTGCACCTAAGAAGCATCATTCAGGTACATGCAGTCTAGATCATTTTGAAGCCTTCTTCATCCTCTTTATCCTCTCTTCTTGTGTTGAACTGGCAGCATACTTGCTGTGGTAGCATTTCTTTTTTTTGGTTAAATCAACTATCTCCAGAGATGTTCTGATTTCTATTTAAGGAGTTATTAGCAAGCATTTTTTTAATAAATCTATGGAAAAAAAACATACCAGGCTTTGGATTCTGTAGTAGTTCAAAGTCGACTTTAATTATGTTCAATAATTAAGCAGAGTTAAATGCCCCAGTTTTTGGCACTGTTTTATGTGTGAACAGCCTGAATGGGATAAGAGATTGCACATTTTTGGCATATTGGCACTAAGTAAAATACTAGTGTAAGCTTTGGCTCTGGTGGTGGTCTTCATTAAAGCGGAATGCAACCGTTGGATTGGTGACCAGCTCTTGAATACCATGCTGTGAATTATTTTTCCTCTCTAAGAGACTTTTTAATTCCAGATATTAAAACGTCAGAGTATCTTACTGAAAGTGAAGTTACGCTGATTAGTTACACTGCAAAAGCTAAAGTATCTTCATCTGTTTGGGTCACGTCTTTTAATAGTAATAATATTAGTTAAGTTTACCCAGGAAACATTTTTACCTAAAATGTATCCCTGTAAACACAACTGAAGTAGCAGCTGAGAAAACTACTTTTATTTATTGTTTCAGTTCTAAGTGACCAATATTCAAGTTGTGTGTAGTGAGAAGAGAGCAAAAGGCTTTCCCCTTAAAGGAATGTGAGTCACCTCTTTCCTTGATAACATGAACTCATTTGTTTTTAAAGTGGAAAGATAAATTCTTTAAACTTTCTTTTGAACGTTCTGTTGGAGAGCAAAATTCTTTTTATTGATTAAGCCCAGATGGTGTGCTTATATAGCAAACAGATATTTTACAAACCTGTATTATGCCTCATTAGAATTCACTCCTTTAGAAGATTTCTAATTATATTGTCTAATAAAACTAAACCTTAGAAGCCATTTGCATATTATATGAAGAAATCTCCTACAACAAACTCACAGTGGATTCAATTAACATAATAGCTAATTATATATCCCATCAGCCTTTAGAGGAGCTCAGCATTCATGTTTCTCCTGTTTTAGCCTAGAGCAAAGGAGGTTTGAATTTTCACTTCTAAATATTGACTTTTAACTAATATCAAAAATGATTTGAACACTTTTGTGGATGAAAAGATAGTGATTAAACTACATGCAACATTTTAAAAGGCTTGTTTCAAAATTATTTGAAACAATTTCCAGTAAGTCACAAAGCCCTGCACATGATCAGACTTGTATAAGTGTGTGTGTTTACAATCTAACTAAACATGGACAAGTTGTGATGAAAAATATTTGATTGGCAATTTGGCTTTTGAAAAATGCCTGTAGACTGCATTTACATTTTTATATTTCTTACCACATGTCCTAACACAATTGTATTCTTGGCTGGTTGTGGGTACCTATCAAGGAAGAAATTTACAACGAGATTAACAGAGACATAGTAATGAACAAGCATGTGAGCATCCTGTAATTGACTGTTATTAAGGTGTTGTCATCGTAGTCGGTAATGAATTTTCTCTAGTTGTTTTAAAATTGGCTGAGGTATTCTGGAATATCAAAGAAAACTACTTTGTTTAAATGTTTTCAAAAGTTTTTTTTCTTTTAAAACATTTCAAGTCCTTTGAAGAATGAACAAATTATGATATATATATTTTTTTTTTTAAAAAGCAAATGTGTTTTGAATGATCAGCCTTTGGGATTTATTTGAAACGTTAAAATCGTCCATCTGTGTCTTCATCAGTACACACAGTAAGCACCGTAAAAAATATCTGCTGGTTGGTGAATATAATATTTTTTTTAAAAATTTTTAAAATGAAAGATAGTAGATAAAGTTTGGTGCAGGGTAAAATGGCTCTCTCCCATTACAATGATGGCTGCCTTGTCATTCATATTTTAATGAGGTTAGTATCTCTGAGACAGCTTTTTCGGGGCGGAGGCCCATGTCTCCGGTGCTATTACAATAGGAGTTGCTTTATTGACAAGTACTATTCAAAATCTTCACAGCATAGAAAGAAAGGCTTTAGTTTTCGGCCACTTGTCCAAACACTTATTGCTCTCTTACTCCGAAAACACTTTTAAAAAGAACATTCTTAACTTTAGGCTTGGGGGGGAGGGGGGAAGCATGTATAACTATACTGAGTTTATCTCAACAAAATGTGTTAGTTTAAATTGAAACTCTACTCACTTCTAATAATAGTTTTACTATTCCAAAGCGTGGCTTGACTGAAACACCAGCAGTGATTGGTTTATGTACATATTGTGTGTGTGGGTAAGGCTACAAAATATAGATGCAGGCTCATGACAGAGATTGAGAGTCTAATATTTTAATAGTTAAGTGGAAAATGAAGTTAGTAGGAGGCCACACACTGTGTAAATTCAAAACAGAACTTCTTTAAAGCAGAGCATTTGTAATTCTGAGTTAGGAATCTCCTTTTTGCTCATGCTACTATTATAATTATTTTGCTAAAGAGGCTGAAATCCAAAAAGATATTAAGACAATGCCATCCCCATGTGGGTTTCTGAGAACATTATGGTAAATACAGCATATACACCGGATATGCATATGTAATGTAATGTAATATAAGGAAAATGCAGATTGTGTATAAATGTACAAATAATCACACAAATTCATTCTATAAATGTTATTATCTGTGCACATGGATAGAGTTTCTCAATTATTTTATCTACAGCTGCTCTCACATGCATTGAAAAGTTGGTTTTTAAAAGAAGCATGTGCTAATGTATAGGTGTCTTGTCTTCTCTATCGCCTGGTGTCATTTTGTTTTCCGAGTTATGCAGGTCCCATTCTGTTGGGATCTTTCTCTGTCACTCATAGAGTCCTGCAAAGCCCCTAGCTTTCATGATTGGATGGCAAGCCACTGGGAGGAGATATTTCTGTTAGTTATAGAAGTCAATATTTCAATAAATGTTGAGGTGTAAACAGAAGGCTCTCATTTTCAAAGCTGAAAAAATACAGTCTTTCTGGTATAACATTGCAGGCCTTTTAGGTATCTTTAAAGGAAAATATTTAGCATATCTCTTTATAAAATTCTCCTTGCCAATGAACTGGCTTGGTTAATTGTCCTACAAGTAGGCTTATAGAGGTCTGTGTGTGTAATATACCATAGCTTATTGCTACTGATAAACACCTGGAGTCAAATATATCACTGCTGCAGTGCCCGTGACTTCAATGCAATTTGGTCTATCAGGCCAAATCCTTGTCTTTTGTATAGGGCCTTGTAAAAACTTCTGTCTTATATGGAAAACTCAGTTATTGTGGCTTTTTTTAAAATATGAAGGTGTTTGAAGGAAGCAGCCAAGCATAGCCGTGTATTATTTTGTCTTTTTAGCCAGAAGTCATAATGGGGTGGGGGCGGGGAACCCCTTGGCATTGGAATACACATTTCAAATAGTCCTTTTAGACTCATGTTGTGCTGTCATTAACTTTTTCTTGCTTTATGATTATATATGACTTGCCTTTTAAATGTTAATTAATTGATTAATTTACATTGCAAAATGCAGTTTGCAGACTAAACCCAGCCTTATTGTAACACAGCTCTACACATTAAAAAAATAAAGATAAAGTTAGTGGGGTTTTTTAATGTTGTGTTTATCTTGTGCCCTTTTTGCTTTCCCCAGGTTTCATTTAAAAAAAAAAAAAAAAAGTAGATTGCACATCCAGAGTGAGGTTGGGGAAGGGATAGGGGAGATTTCATAATAGAACCTAGTTTAAGAAGAAGGAGAAAGGAGGAGGGGAAAAAACCCTAGGCTTTAATTTTAATTCTCCTGCCTTTATTTATCTGATTTGTGGCCAGATGGTGGTGAAGCAAGGAAACCCTTTGTGTAAATGAAGCGCACATGTGAAAGTGCTTCTGTAATGTAATCATTGAGACCGGAAGGGTTCATACTGTGTCTGAAAAGAGACAATAGAGACTGGATATATCAACATTGCAGAAATCGAGTTCATTTGTGATTCAGCCCCTTTGACTATGGTTGTCATGAAAACTTCCTACTTTGATCAGCAGAGGGTGGAGAGAAGGAATCTTCTAAAGGCCCAAGGATGCAGCCCTGTTGTTTACTGTGCACTTGGCTTCTGTGCACGCCCCCTTCCGGAAGAAGCAACAGGGATAGGAGCATCTTGCACCTTGACCTGTCTAGACGGGAGAGAAGTTTTTTGTCCCCGTTACCAAGGGCGAGGGGTGCTCTTTGACCCTTGGAGCACTGGCTGTTGGAGGCTTTCACTAAGTATGTAGGTAGTGTCTAAATGTTTCTGCCGAATTCTTGCTTAATTCTGAAGGAAAGGGACTGGACAAAGACATGGACCAGCTGTTCGAAAATAAAGCTGAAATAGTAGAACCTGGGAGAAGTTAAATTTTGCAAGCTATTATTTTCTTCGCAAAACCCCTGGGAGGTATTTAACAGCTGCATCTGAGTTGACGAACAGCAACTAAGACAGACCAACTGAAAGCAAAAGACTTTCTAGAACTCTGCTTCAGCTAAAGAAACAAAGTGACTCAAACAACAGATCTTTCATGGTTATGTTGATAAAAATAATAGCAAGTGCAGTCTATTGGTCTCTAGTTACTGCATGTTGTATAGATTATTTTGTTGTGGTGGTTGTGTGAATGGCTAAATTTGTTTACGAATTAAAAGGTTATAGCTGCAGTCTAGAATTGTTTCTGCCTAAAAGAGGATGTTTTTTGCAATCCTTCAATGTTTAATTTTTCAAAGTGTCACCTTAGCTTCAGCTGACATTTTAAATTATGTATGGTAAAGTAATATGGGACAGCAGTTATGCAGATTAAGAGATGTGCTTGTGCTGTTTTTCTCTATCTGTCTATGACACACGTCTGCCTACACAGACTTGCAATCACTTAAGAATCTTTTTGATAACATTTCATTGTGTCCAATTTTTCCCTCCCTATTAGGTTCCTTTAGCACAGTCAGAGACCTTCTTAACAGATGTTTTGGAAAATATATGCAATAGAATGAACGATTACCAACTCCAAGAGGATCCTCAAACTAAGAAAAAGACATTCAAGAGATATGCTCCTAGGAAGGATGAGGAAATCTATGCAGAATTTAAAAAATTCTTTTTTTACTCTGAGGCTTACAAACCTTTGAAATATGCGGTAAGCCAGCAAAGCAAATTAATAATGTTTAAAATTGATTGCTGCTATTAGTGCGAACCTTTATTGGTTATTAAATAGTAACTTCACTTCAGGTACTAAATGTGCATATAACATGACTAACATACTTGATTTTGTTCTGTGTTGGTTTGTCATAGCATTATGTTATTGTTTAGTCTTGTGAATAATAATGCATTTTGTAATGTGCTTTATCATTTCCTGTAGAAATCCATGCAAATCTGTTTTATTACTTCCTAAATCCAAAAGAGCATTTGTCGATGACGAAGGCCCTTTAGTTGCAAGAGTTACCTATGGCTTATGCTTTGCTATTACAATTCTCCCAAACTAGAACAATTCAAAACTGTGTCTCGGTGAAAATGTTGTCAATGATTAAACATAAATCGGTACTAAGGAAGTATCTGGACTGATTCCTGAGTAGGAGATCGGGAACTGTGGTGTTAGGTAGAAAATCCAAATTAATAGTAATGTAGTTTCAAATATTTATAGCAGGATTATGGAGGGAGGAGAGATGTCGTCTTTTTCCTTAGGCCTCATTGAATGGAGACAAATTTCTCTGAGCTAATTCAAGAATGATAGCACAGTGCTGTGTTAAGCGCTTAGATGCTCGAGCTGTCCTAATGCCAGCTTCATCGTCAAATCATTTTTTGGTTTTGTTTATGCGTTAAGCATTCTTTCTAGCTCCAGGAACTTCTGATTGTAGAAAGGAATCTGTAGGACAGAGGAACAGACACAGCTATGTACTTGATCTGATTTTACATAGATCCACCTCCACACAAAACCTGTATCCTGAGACTTTAGTAAGCCCATGAAATAAAGCCAGTGTTGCTTGCATTTCCCCTGGAAAGTAAATGTAATACGTTTCAAAGTCCTTCAAGAAGGACGGGAAAATGTTCATTTAAAGCATCTTAAATGGCACTCTTACCATGGCATATTCCAGTTCTAATTTTTAGAGACACATGAGAGAGAGTGTTTTGGGAGTGGTTTTATAGTTTCCTGATGTAAAGCAGGTTTTAAAAAAAAAAAAAGCAATTCATTTTATAAAGCTTTCCCCCTTGCTTGTTGATTAAAACACACTCTGGATATTTTGGGAGAGACAGCACACCCTTTTAAAGATCCTGTAGATTAGAGCAAAACCTTTCTGTAGACAATCTGCTAAGATCCTGCTTTAGCAGTTGTGTTAAACTCTGAGAGATCCATTTTGTAACTTACATCCAAAGTACTTATATATTTTAATATGTGGAGAAAAGAAGGCTTGGTATATAGCTCTCCATATTGTTATCTATAGTGAAACCATAGATGCATTAGTTTGACCAAAGAGGTTTGTTTATTTTCACATTGCGGATACTGGTGTAATAAAACAAAATGGATTGTTGTTACTGATGCTAAATTTCAAACAGCTATTTCCCAAATATCATCTTGCCTTACATGAGCCAGCTGGCTGTGATCTGTAAATAATTTATCACTATGGGAGTGTATGGTTTAAAAATAAAGCCAGGCATAGTTTTTATGTTAATCTCAGCGTATTGCTAATTCTCAGAAACATTACAGTCAATCCCACTGCTCCACAAAACAGGAAGCAGAAAAGATTCTTCTTTATCCTGTCGAGCTATACAGTGAAGAGTAAACAATCCTGTTTAGTTCTTTGCTAGCGAGGTAGAGTGTATATATAGATTCCTCTTTCTTTATTCTTACAGTGTGAAACTATCATAGAACAGTATGAAGATGAAATATTCTCACTTATCGCCCAGGAGGCAGACTATCTGGCTGACAAGCTGTGCAGTGAAAAATCAGGTACTGTGTCTGATGTAACATGTGCTTTCTCTCAACAGCGTCCTCCCCCCCCCCCCAACCTAGTGTGCTGCTTTGGTGCAGCAAACCACTTTGGAGAAGTGCTCTGTAGCTGAATGTGCAATGGCACTGTGCAATGTGGAAGAAAAAATAAGTTGGTGCCTTTTTATAAGATGTTAACATCTGTTTTTAATTCTTTCACACATTCTAACATACCACAGTTTTTGTATTCCACATCTAATGGAGCCTGCTTTCACTGTTACATGATCGCTGTATTTTACCCTTGTCATACTGGAAGCAGGGAATGAAAACATTTCCCTCACTATAAAAACGCAATCGTTTATCGTTTTGGCCCTAGTTCTAACTTCCAGAGTGAACCATGAATAATAGTAATTCTGTAGCTTAAAATGTTGGGCCATCAGTTTCTTCAACAGAGCTCCTCGCTGACTTTTAGGAGTGAATTCTGTTCAAAAAACACACAATGGCCCTTTGTTAGAAATTATGGATTTAAATACATATGCTTTCTCCCCCCCCCCCAAAAAAAAGGGTGGGAGTTCCTCTCAAAAATATATGCCTCTTACAACTTTGAAACTGAATTAAAAATGCCTACAGAAATAATAGTCAATTAAAGAAAATTCACACATTTTCCTACTTTGGCCTAATTTTCAATTTCTCTATTTCCTAAAATTCAAAAAGTCTGTCAATGAATGCACTCTTTAAAAGTCTGAATATGGTTGGGCCCTCCCCTTTGGTGGTACTTTTGAGGGAGCAAAATGATAAAATATGCATGAAAATATTGATTTTGGGATCAACCCATGTAATATTAGTATGTGGCTTTTGAGTTTTAAAGTCTTCAATATTTTCAGTATTAATAGGCATGTACTTTAAAAGTTGATAGAAGTTGATTGGTTCACAGAAGTAGTATATACACCGTGCATTTTACCACTTGCTGAAAAAGTAAATATCTAGAGGACTGGGGGGGCGGGGGGACTATTAATTAGGAAGTTCTCTTTCCATGAAGGCAGATGAATAATACAAAAAAACAGAACTTCCCAAAAGTGCTTTAATATTTATTTGATCATTTTTCCTGTGATTACAGGACTGTACTTGGTCTCAATAATAAAGCAGATGAAGATATCAGCATAAATAATTTCCAAAACATCATGGCTTCCCTAAAGCTCTATCATGTTGTTTTTGTTGTGGTGGTTTAAAGTTTCTAGGCAATTCAGAGGTGAAAACGAGGCGGTGAATAAAAATATACAAGGCAGGGCAGAAAAATAATAGAAGCACAAGGACGTGTTTCACAAGTAAATAAGTTGAGTATCTTTCTTCTCATTGCTGGCTACTGTCACAATTGCCTGCAATGTTAGTGTAAAATAACTTGATGATTGGTTAGCCTACCACAGTACTACAAAACGCATGGCCAAAGTTACATCGATAGTTATGTATTTATGTTAAAGACTAAACTATTGAAATCTCTCTGATGAGGAATAAAAATAATCATTTTCTTTTTCTCATTCAAATCCTTTCTTTTGAGCCGAAACTATAAAGCCACATTTTAACACTATTTTAGCCTTCTATAATTTCATTAAAATTGACCACCACACCCCTCACCTCCCCTGTTTATAGAAGCAAGCACTTCCATGGCCGAGTCCTCCTTTTACTCCTGCAAGTAACTCTTTTCAAAGGTAGTGGGACTGCTTGAGTGAACAGAGGCACCTGGATTTGGACTTATGGAACTGGAAGAAATCTGAAAGATCTTTTGCAGAAGGAAAGATAAAAAGTTTAGCATTTCTCTCTGAGCAGCAAGTGGCGTGGTGAAATAAGGTGCCATTTGACAAACAAAGCAGTTCAAGTCTTTGCCTTTGCAAACTCAAGAGGCTACAAAAATGGCAGTCACACTTAAAAAAAAAAAAAAAAAGGCTCCCAGAAATAGCGAGGGAAAGAAATTAATCAGTCACACTATATGTGATCTAGTTTTACATGGTAAAGGGAAGAGATATCTATGTTAAAGGGAAAAAATAAGAATAAATTAGACATAGAGAGAGGTTTTTAAAAAGGGTAGGTTATATCATTTTAAAGCTAATTAATCAGCAATGAAAGGGGTAAAAATGCATTTTAAAGCCAGCGAACTGTAAGGAAAACAAGCTCCCATAAATATTGTTCCACTGGAGAAGAGTATGATACCTAAATGACAGGAAAAAACCTGTCTGAATTTGTCATTGAAATTTGGCATTGAACTACTAAGAAACTGAATCTCCAGATATCTTTGTGTACAGATTGTGTAAAGTATGCTACGGCCACCAAAGCACGTCACTTAACAAATAGTGGTACTGATTAAAAATATTATGAAAATCATACCATTATTTCTTTTCTGTAGTACTTTTCTATAGTTCAATGGAAAATTTCATGAATAGGTTAAATTAAAGCAATATTGTAAGGGGGGGTGGTTGTTATTTTTTTTTACTGTAGCTATCAGTTCCAAAACGTCTGCATCCACTCAAAATATCATTTAAAAACTGTGTGCATAAAAAAGAGAGTGAGGGGGTGCATTTTAAGAAAGCAAAGTGAACTATATAAAAACTTGCCTACAGCAAATAGTTGATATTGGTTCTGTGGGGTTTTTTTGTAGACCAAAATCACAATAATCGGCAGCTTAGCTTCCATAGATTTAATATTTTGAAATGTTTTGCAAAGCAACATGCTATGAATGTGACTTATGCCTGGTAGCCGATAGCAAGATTTTTATTATCAATATAATCAAATACATCCCTCGTACATTGTACAAAGAAGAAATAGTAAGACTGCAGTCTCTTCACAAAGCATCGACATGAAGTTAATAGGAGGAGCTGCGTGCACTCTTTAAGAAGAAATCCTTCTCACAAGTCATATTTATTCCTCTTTTTTTAAGCTACAGTGCTGTATCGGCCCTTTTGTAAGTCTTTGCATTACATTTGTGTTCCTTGTCTGACTAAAGAGGCGTGGGGTGGGGGTGGGGGGGACTTCAATGAAGTGTGTTAGAGCAATGAAACTGTTTGAAATATACAACCGTAGATCAGTTTTGTGTCAAATGTATTCTTTGATCATGCACAAAATCTCTATACTAACCTCCTACATAGACAAGCAATCAAAAGATTCTAGGACACACTTTTAGATGTTCTACAATTTTTCTCATGCGTAATCATCTGGGGGTTGTTTCTCTAAGATATTGCTTATTTTTCAGCCACAAACAGGAAGTTCAAGCTTTGCATTTGACCAGTGAAGTTATAGAATGTTGGTTTATCATGGGGCAAACCACTGTCCCTTCATTTATCCTTGCTGTTGGCCAAAAGTTTGTTTGCTTTCATAAATATGGAATGCTGACAAGTCATTGGCTTCTAATTCAAGTTTTATATGAGTCATGCTAGAAATGTGTTTAGACCAATCAGCAACAGGAAACTGGCCAACAATGGGTTGTATTAATTTATAGACTACAGTTAGTTGATTTATCAGTGGAATACAATACACTGCTGTAGCTTTCACTAACACTGAAAGCTATCATTAAAGTAACATTGAGACTTCCATTATAATAACCCTCTTCACATGCTCATAACTCTGCAAAATTATTCTCTTTTGCTGAAATTTTCCATTCTTATTCGCATCTGAAAGGTGATTTTATTTATTTAGTTATTTATTTATTTGGAAAGCTTGAGCAAACCTATTCATACTTTTTTTAGTTATGCAAGGGTGAAGGAAAAAAAACATGCCTTTTCCATTATAAAATATTTATGACTTTTGTTTCTGCACTTGTAGTTCCAAAACATCAGAGATTTGCAAGTTGATATTTTCCAGGCACCTAGTCCTCACTGAGAACTACTTTTCAGGATAATTTGGCTAACTTAAAACAGAATAATGAAGTATTAAACAATTAGAATCTTCGTCATGTATCCATGTAGTATGTTTAAAATTTCCATTACATTTAGCTTCATGATACTGGCTTTGGGATTATTATGAATCTAGGCGGATACACATACTATGTAAATGTAGTTTGTGCTCCTATTTCACTGTGCAGTTCCATAGTTCCATAATAATTATTTTTGCCTATGGAACTCTAGAAATGTGCGGAGTAAATAAAGAGATGAGTGCCTTAGGTTCCAGTTCTGCAATGAGATCTGTTTCAATATCATTACAGAATAAGGGCCTTCCCCCTCTTTTTAAAAACATAAAACTCTCTCTTTTTCAAAATATAATTCAATTAAAAACATTTAATTTTAATGTTACATTGAGGTTGCACTTTTAACCCACCAAGAATCTAAATAATATGAAAATTAGGTTTTGTACTAAGCTGAATTTACACCAATTGCATAGATGGTATATTCTGCCATCCTACCAATTCTGGTAAATGTAACCTTAGGAAACACCCTGCCCACTTCTCTCAGAGAAGCAGGCGTACCTGCAGTCACTTCCAACAATTATGAGGAGGTGTCTGGTGACAGACTCAGAGATATATGTGAAATGTGCGTGTGTTCACTTACAGGAACTTTGTTCATTTTTTGACTTCCAGTGCAACCCATTGAAGTCAATGGCAAAACTCCCATTGACTTTAACTGGGTGAGGATGCACCCTCCAGAGTATTTTGATATATATTTCAGTGTCAGATTCTTTATGTATGTTTGTATGATGTGATAGTAACTGAAGCATCTATGACAGTGGAGTAACTTCCATTAAAATGGTTGGGCTGGACAGATTATTTCATAGAGTTTTGAAATGTTTGCAAAGAAGTCATATATGCATGCACTTGAACAAAGCTTATTCATAAAATGTTGGCTCTAAAAGAACCATAACTTTGTACACATCTGAAGCAGAAGTACAAAAGCTAATGGGGCTACATTATTTTTAAAGTCAATAGAGTGATATCACTGTACTACTTTTTCTCTATTGTCTATATTTGGGATGAACCCGGTGACCTTTTAAAGGCATAGTAGTTCTGTTTTAAAGAAGGGAGGTGTATGATAAGTGGCCATGGAAAGGGTGGGCTTGATAATAAGGCTCCAAGATACCTACTATCACTGCTTTATTGGTCCAAAAAGTGTCTTACAATATAAACTATTTGGCTCCTAATTACTACAGCTTCGGTTTTTGCAGAAAAAACATAGAAGAAGACTCTAAGTGCATGAAAATATTACTTCTTTACCTAAAAAATGATGTACTTATAACAAAATGTAACTGTTTAAAACATTAGTAATGACCTGTATTTTCCCCTCTTCAGGTCTTTGCGAAGCACCTGCTGCTCATACGGAGCTATAGAGCTGATAAACTACTAATTTTACAGAATGAAGTAAGACAGCAGCCACAAAAAAGCTCCTAGTGTCTCCATATAGCCTCTCCCTTTTCCACCCTCCTTACCCGGTTTCCGTTTTTTACACTTACCCTTTAAACTGTGAATAAGCTTTAGTTTATTAATGAACTGTTTTGACAGACCCTGCTCCCCTGAAGTAGTTAAACTACAGTTTGCTGGGTTTGAAAGACCTTAGATTTAAAAAGGGATTCACAACTGACCAATCTTTGACATCTCAAGGTATCATGTCAGTTGTGGTGAGTTTTGGCAAAGCAAGTGTCTGATTGTATAAGAATTTTCTCTTTGAATAGGATGACATTAAGGCTGTTGCTTAAAAGATACAATTTTAGCAAGTATATTACTATTCCTGAGCTTTAATCATTTGTTTTAACCGATGGTTGATTCCTGTGTACTACTTAATATTGTGAACAAATCTTTAAAAAGCAATTTAAAGCTTTTTGTAACTTTTTTTATTCTTTCTTTGGCAGAACGTGGGAAATTTTAAAAATATTTTCCTGCCCCTTATGAGTAATATAATTAAAGGAAACAAATGCCACTTACTAACAAATCACTCCTTTAATATTTTCATCCTTCAGTTTCAGAACTCTAGGTACAAGAAAAAGTTGAACAAATATTCAGAACATTTCATCTGGTGTGAAAATTCGACTGGTCTGTGCTATAAATGCCCATGAAGTCTGCAATCAAAAGATAGCAAAAGGTGACATTACATGGTCTGCATTCAGATTTTAAGCAGCTTGTTTTAATGGGAAAATATCACTGTACCTTTATTCTCTGTTGTTAAAATGTACCTGGTAGTTTGTTTTTAGGGGAAGGTATTTATTATTAACTAGCACAATATGTCTGTTTATGTTTCTCAACATTTTATAATAAAGTTTTCTGTCATATACTAGTTTTGGGTTGTCATCTAGCTGTTTTAAAAGTCTTTCTCGCTTTCTGGTAAATTTCTACTGCTCTGTGAGCACAGTTTGTGTTCATTCCACATGCAGAACTCCCATGGCTTTAAATAGGAGATTAGTGTATAGAATATGCCTCACAGGATGAAGTATGAGAATACTTGGGGGAGTCAGAAATATCCTATGAAAATATTTTATTTGAGAAACTTGTGTTACATGGTTGCGTTTGGGCTTATCAGAGTGCTTCATCAAAAATACTAGGGAGTTTAGTAAAAGATACAGAAGAAAGATCTTCCCAAAAAACAGTTCTTAAAAATAATTGAAGTTACCATGGTTGCAGTTTTGGTAGGTATGAGATTTCTGAAGTTACAAGCGGTGAAAGAAGAAATTTCTTGCTAAAAGTACACATTAGCACCTGTGATCAAAGTTCTGTTAAGGTTCTTTACAAATTGTTACATTTACAAAATCCAGCATTAAATTTAAATTTAGACAAAAGGTGAAATCCTGGCCACACTGGACTGCATAAGAGCTTTGCTGTTGACTTTTATGGAGCCAAGAGTTCATCCCATACGATTATTGGTTCGCTTTCTGATGTGTGGCATGATTTTATTTTAAAGTGTTCTACATAGTTATTATGAACATGGTCTATTTTATGCCATCTTTTGTTGGCAATTCAGTATTAACAGAAGAGCTTAGCAAGAGTTATAATTTGAATACAACAAAGTGATTTTATTACATGAAATTAGATTATTATTTTTTTAAATCTTAGTAAGCGCAATGTCTAATTTTTCAGTCATACCTTTGAACTCTAAATCTGCATATGTGAAACAACCTTTTGCTTACATCAAAAATTATGTTCTTTTTTGGGGGGGAGGTGGAAATCCTGTCTAACTTTAAACTTAGAAACTATATTTCTATTGTATTGAAGGACAAGGGAGCAATATTGGTCAGTGTTTACTAAGACAAGGACTTTAACTTTGATAGGAAACTAGTTTGTTTAGCAAATGCTCTGAATATGAACTAGAAATAGACAGGTTTCCAGTTGGTTTCATTTAGACAAATACAGCAGGAAACAGCCCCCCTAGTCATGGCGGATGGAAAATTAAATTGAAAGGGTCAAATTCTTTCCTTCACACTTCATAGAATCTTATTGATTTTGGGGGGTATAGGTAAGGGGGAAACCTACACATTCTATTTTAAAAAAAATCACAACTCTGTTAATATGTTGTATTAAAGAACAACATCAACATAAACTCATTAGTTTAAGGGGGGGAAAAACCTCGAGAGAAGTGGTTTCAGTCTTACCCTGTCCGTTTGGGGGAGGGGGGGTATTAGATTCACAGGGTTTTTTTGTTTGTTTGTTTTTCTTTAAAATGTCTTCCCCTGTTACTGTTTTTAAAAGACCCATATGAAAATAAGATAGAGTGGCTCAATATATAGGGGAACAATGAAGGTGACTCTTCATAATGTGCTGTCAAATATCCAAAGTAAATATATTTGGTGTCATTGTTAACAACAGTCTGTAAAACATTTTCCAACTGAATTATGATTGTTTGTGGTTCGGACCCCTCCCTACACTGACACTGTGTTTACACTTTGTAATACTGGGTAAGCACTAAGAATATTTCATGATAGTGTTATGTGCTTACGGAGACGTAGGAAAGTCTAACTGTCTGGTCAGGGGTGTTTCTGACTGTGCATGAGCATCCATATGCATGCTGTCTTCAGTCCATGCATACAACCACTGAGGTCAGTGTGATTTCCACTACGGCTAGAAGGTAACACTGGTGTATGGATCTTCAGTATTAGCCATTCATTCCTCGGTTCTTCAGTTTTGCATTGTAAAGGACAGCGGAAGACTTTAGTATCTTTCCTATGTCCTATTGGTTATAGAATATGGGTCTGATTCAGAGTTAATTCATGGAGATCAATCCAGTTATTCCAACATAAGCTGGGATCATACAGTGGTGAAACAGGCCTCCCTATTTACTGAAGCGATCCTGAAAACAGTAAATTGTCAGATTGTCTTAGTATTCCTTTGTTACAGTACTTACGATCAACTGAACAATATGGTTAAATATCTTCGAGGCTCCCTCTAAAGTACATTAATTTATTTTTCAGAGACAGAAATTTTGTACCTATTTAAAAAAAAATAAAAAAAAAAACCCCATCATGTGTTTTATCATTCATAAATTAACAATATATGTAAAAAACATCCTAGTGCTACTTGGGATCCCATCTAACTACCCGGGTATTTATATCATGCTCATCACCATAATATCCAAGTGCCTAGTGAAATATTGCTGCTTAATTACTAATAAAGAATAATCCACTGTAATTACTGTAAATAGAAAGTTTGGCTTCCAGCTCTGACAGCTTTTTACTTGTCTAATACAAAGGTACTCACATGAAACTCAGCAATAATAGGAAAGAATTATCATGATTAAAAGCTGTTTTCTGTCCTTACTTACATCGTGCAACTGTGGCAGAGGCAATCAGTTGCACACATGTAACTGCTGACAGAATCTGGCCTGTTATTAGCTCAGCAGAATTCTAGATTCCATAGCATGATCATCCGCTAACATAAACGGGTGTAGTTCTATTAAAGTCAGTGGAGCTTTGTCCATTGACAGCAGCTGAGCACTGTGGTCCCTGTCTTTGTGAACACGGTGATGGTGATAACATTAGAATTGTACATTTACTTTTTAACAGCCTGTTTCATCCTTCATGCTGTGTTTTTCAGACAAAGCCCACGTTTGCCGGGACAGCTTTTGTTTTTAATGTCGATTGTTCGCTACTGTTTGCTAGAAATGAGATGAGGCCACTATATTCATTTTCACTTAGGGATGGAAAGTGGAATTGAAACAGTCCCAAATGGAAAAGATCAATACTTTTATTTACTAAAAGAAGTCCTAAAAACAAGATTGTTGAAGAACTAGTCATATTTTCTATTCCCACCTGTCCCCCTGGCCTAACCTTTGTTCACGCATACGATAGCTTCATCCAAATACAGTTTTTGGAACATGCATATTAACTTTCAGGACCTTATTAACACAAATCAAAATATCATGAACAGAACATTAACTTGTTTGGTATTCTGACACACATTAAGTTTATCACAAATTAGGGGGATCCGAATCTAAATGTAATGAAATACTATTAAGGGCTCCCCTGTATGAAATATTTAGTAATTAATTATACTCAGCACAACCATATACAGCATGTTTTGTTATGGTAGCTTAACTAGCTAATTAGCACCGAGGTTATTCAATTGCTAGATATCTTTATAGTCGTCTCGAGCAACTACTCTTACATTTGTATGTTGCTAGTTAAGGTAACTCCAGGTAAATCACTGAGCCAGGGAAGGTGAACAGAGTTCAGAATCTTAGCTTTCACCTGGATGGAAGAAATATAGTAGACAGTTTTCTTTCTCACAAAGGGTTGGG
Organism: Sphenodon punctatus; assembly: GCA_003113815.1. Taxonomy (NCBI): domain Eukaryota; kingdom Metazoa; phylum Chordata; class Lepidosauria; order Sphenodontia; family Sphenodontidae; genus Sphenodon; species Sphenodon punctatus. Next base: position 2,827,278 of record QEPC01011998.1, on the reverse strand, counting down.
ACAGGTGTGAGAAGGAAAGCAATCAGATGATGTCTATTTGCTCTGCTGTGGGTTAAGTGTAAATTTTAAAAAATAAAATACACCCTAGGGTGCCGACTAGGGGACTTTCTGCGTTTTTAGGGGCTTTTGGCAAAGATAAGGGCTGTGCTCTACAAGCTACTTACTCTGGAGTAATCCCATTGAAGCCCACCAGGGTTTGTGGATTGTGGCCAAAGTGTGCAGTTTGGTTAGCAAACGCAAGATACTGTTCTTACGGGTTTTCCAGAGAACCCTAGGCAGTATTGCAATATCCTATGTTTTGGGTGAAATTTTGATTAACAGAAGAAATGCATTAAATACAACACAAGTTAAATACAGTGTCATTCTTGAGGACTATCTCAACAAAACACTGCATCAAAATAAAAAAAGAAAAGGAAAAAAGAAAGAGAAAAAGAAAGAAAGAAAGAAAAGGGGTGGGCGCGGGGAATCAATTCACAAAGCTCATTTAAACTGATTGAAAAACTTTGAAAAGCAAGGACATCTTTATGCCTTTAAACATATTTACAGAAGTGGCTAGTCTAATGGCATTCAGCAATGAATTCCACTGCCTTCAGGAGCAATTGATAGAGATTCTGGTAACTGCCTGCTCCAGTCTACTTTGGGGAATGCTAATAAACGGGTACCCAAGGAATCCAAGGTGTGTGCAGTGGAATAGAGGAAGCTAAATGTCAGCTAATTAAGCAAAGCTGTGACTATGGAAGATCTTGCAAGTTAAAAGTTAAATATTAATATCAGTTTCAACTTTATGAGAAGCTGGCTTAGTGGCAGAGGAGCAGAAGGGATATATACATGCTGCATGTTCATGACATTTTTTATTGCTAGTTAACCTTGCAGCAGCATTCTAAACCCGCTGAAGTTTTCTTAAAGCACATTCTGGAAGAAAAACCAATAAAGAATTATAGCAACCCTGGAGGTGACACAGACATTAATGAAAGAAGAAAGGAAAGATTTCAATATGGCAATGTTTTTCAAATGGTAAAATAAACTGTTGCAGTATTACGTGCAACATGAATCAAAGGTGAGAGTTTAGAATGGTTAGTCCTTAGCAAACACTAAATCGTTCCTAGTTTGTTTATCTTGCTTTAATTCTTTTTTTTTTCTTTTTAAATGAGAGAGGTAGTTGATCAATTTATTTTCTGCTAATGAGAAGCTCCCATTTTATTGGAATTGAACTCTAGCCAGTTTCGATGTCACATAAGCACTGAAGCAGCACAAAGTTGCCACAGCTCCGATCTGTGGTGAGGGCCCAAATAAATCTGGGTGTCAACTGTTTAGAAGTAGACACCCAATTATAGCAACGTACCATTTAAGAGAGTAACTATAAGCATAGTATTTTTGGCGTGAATTTGGGGCTTATCAAAATGAGGGGCTGGAGTCGTGCAAAAATGAAGGATCACGACTGTGCGCGCTTTCCTACACAATTACCAAAATATCTCATTTCAGACCTGCACTATTTCCGTGTTTCCAGGGTATTATAGTAGCAGTTGCAGGCTGGAACTGAGATCTGGGCCCTTTGGCCCCATAAGCAGACAGCCCCTGCTCTCAAGAACCTGCATAGGCAAGACAAAGGATGGGAGAAAAGAAGTATCTTCCCTGGTTTTTATGGATGGGGAACCGGGGTGGGTGGGGAGGGGACACACAGAAAACAAGCTATTTACCCAAGGTCACACAAAGCCTGTGGCAAAACTTGCGGTAGAGCCTAGGACCTCTAGTTCCCCCCCCAGATCTGTATTGCCACACCTCTCCTGAATAGGAGCTACCGTTTAGGTTAAACTGAGTGGTGGTTTGTTTGCAAAATGGAACTGACGCGGCAGGGGACTGGTTTACACTTAGCTCTTGTACCCTCTGAAATGGCACATGGGCTGTAAGCACAGTCTGTTTTGGTTTGTTCTGCAAACCTGCCTATTCTATACCATTCTTGCTGGTACAGGCTTTGTGCCTGAGTGTGTGCCCACTTGGGCGTACACATGTGCATGCATGTCTTTTGGAGACACTCAAAGTCTGCCACACCGGGATGCCCTGCTCTAAGTTGCTGTGTCTATATCCCCCGCAATGTACAGCAGCAGGGACTCTCAATGAGCTCCAAGCAGCAGCAGCACAACAGCTAAGGGCGTATACCGAAGATGCCATTTTACTTGAACCCAGCACAAGCGTTAAGCAAAGCTCGGACATAAGACCAGTAGCAGTCGCCACCCAGTCAGGATTCCATCATTAAAAGGCTCATGTATTAATTTGCTTTGCCGCCTATTCTCCGGTGGAAGAAGCATAAGAGCCAGTATCTTTTATAGTCCAGGAAATATATGACTGCTGTCATGATACAGTTTGAAGGTTTCGTCTGGCGCGCTCAGATGACTAAAGGATTTGAGAGAGGGGGCATAGAGACAGCCACGCTCTTGGCAAGGCAAGGTAGGGCTGCTGTCTATAGGCGGGCCTGGCTGGGATTGCTTTTGTGTGTGCAGGTTTGTCCTTGGCATGTGGAGATATGCTTTTTCTCTGAATGTTGTGGTGCCCTTGACCAGTGCTGCCCTCCATTTGGCTCAGTCAATAAGGATCCCTGAGGAACAACATCACAGTTATCCTGTTAGGCTCAGACAAAGAATTGCCTAATAAAAGGAACAGAGCATGAGAGGTTTTGTGTTTAAATTGATGCATGCAAACAGAGCACCGGAAAGCTCTGTGTGAGCCCTCAGGTGCTTTGTTTCCACAACGCTAAACGTAGCGGGGAGATAGGGTTGCTTTACATATTACTGTTTACAGAGGAACATACCCAACCGAGTGCTCCCCCTACTAACTCCCCATTGCCACCACATTTTCAGAATATGATTTTGAGAGCTTGGGACCTGGTGGGCCTTGCAGAGCCAAAGCCTTTCCTTTGCTGGTCCCCAGGGCTTTATTCCTTGCCTCATCCCTCAACAAACACCAACTTCCCTAAGGAGGCTCCGCTGGCTTAAGCATGACGGAATAACATATAACACAGAGCTTTACACTTCAGCACTTGCTTAACTGTAGTGTGCTTGAGTCAAAGTCTGCCACGTCCCCTCACAATTGTAGTTTACATCCAAAGCACTGGAACCTGCATTCCAATGCTGACAACAGCCTAAGCGAGAACTTTGGTAAAGTCCCCGATGGGCAGCCAAAACAGTGGCCTAAATGAGGATGTAAGGGGTAAAGGTCAAGAGAACAAGACTCCCTGTGGTCTGCCGGGAGTGCCCCACTCAAGGTCCCCCATGTATTTCTGGGGGCCACAACGGAGAGGGCGTTCTCTGTGGCCACACTGCGGCATAAATAAAATTCTGAATTTAGTGGGGAGTGGATATTTTTAAGCCCTGAATTATCGAGAGTACAGTGAGTAAGCCTTAAATATATGCAAAGGTATTTGAAAGTGTGCTCCCCTGCAAGAAAGTAACTTGGGTTCCACGCTGGCAGGATGCCGTGCCTCTACAGATGCTGCCTCTTCACCCTCGGCTCCACTCCGCCCCCTGCTCCTGGTCACACTGTAACCTCGCAACAACGCATACTTCACTCCCTTGTAAAGAAGGGCAGCACAGCCTGACAAAGCAAGAGAGGCGAGGTGCACAGAAACAGCAAGCAACCACAACCAACGGCAGTGAGATTCAAACACCTGCACTTGCTTCTCCCAGCTCAAGGGACAGTCCGCAAAGCTACATGTTGGACGGGTTGGGAAGCACTCCCTAAGCCACTGTATTCACAGTGTTAGTTACAATGCTTCATGCAGCCTTGGAAGATGCTCACATACTATGGGGACAGCAGCCGTAAATACTAGAAGAATAGAATAGAATAGAATAGAATAGAATAGAGCAACTTTAGGCTTCTAAGCTTGATCATTGCCATTCCATGTTCTACAGTAGGAAACCGTCACCAGTCTTTAAAAACTGCAATTTGTTCAGAAGATAACACACACGGATACATCACCCAAGTGCTCCTCTCCCTTTACTATTTCCCTGTGAGTGTCAAGGTGCTGCCTCTTTAACACAATAGCCCAGCCACTGTAGCGAGGGGAAATACTGGTGCCAGCTAACAAAGCAGCTGTAAAGACTAAACAAGGAGCTTGCTACCAGTGAAGTCAGACAGAGGGGTAATCTGTTCCAGCCAGGAAAGACTCTGGGCTAGGGAAAGAGACCCAGGTTGGGAGGGCCTAGCAAGGCATTGATTTATTTTATTTTATGTAGGTCGTTTTTAGATGGATGCAAGGGAAGGGGGGCAAGGCAGGTGTGTCCATGTGTACACTTCCAATGGGTGGGGTGTGTTTTAGATGGGGGTGAATGGGTGTATGCTCAGTGTACGTCGCCATCCACCCACCACCCACCCATGCCTCAGCACGGAGAAACTTGGGTTTTTCCCAGATGCTCCATGTGGAGAGATGGGTTGAGGTGTGTGGGTCACAGGAACACTCACACACACACACACCGCCACCTTTAAATGGGCGGTACCACACATGTCCACTGGGTGGAGTTGTGTGGTACTGTGTCGTATAACACATTTGTTAGCTCTCATACCCATCCTGGGGGCTCAGGGCAGGTTACAACATAATAAGACACACACATGCATATCTATAATCAGTAAAACCATTTAAAACCCTCCCCAAACCCTATCCCCATCTGCCAAATGCTTGGCCAAACAAGAAAGCCTTTCACTGCCTCTGGAAAACACTAAGGCTCAGGCTTTGGTGAACCTCCAAGAGAAGGGAATTCCATAACTGCAGGACAGCTTGAGAGAATGGCTCTCTGTGTGTCCTTGCTCTATGAACATGGTGCATTGTGCTCTCGGCTGACCTCATGGGCTGTGATGGAGCATGGAGTATGAACTGGACATTGGGAGCTGAGGGAAGGATCTCGTCTTAGTAACTTGGTTGGTCATTCTCCCAGCAGGGCAGTTAGAAAGACAGGCTGCTTGAGAGGAGCTATCAGAAACCATCCTTAGCAGGGTCTCTCTGGAGCTTGGTTGGAGGAGTAAAAGCTTCATAAAGCAGCAGTGAGCAGAACCTAAGGGAACTGCAAATTGGGGTAGAGCTTGGGGGAGGAAGGGGCTTTGTTTGTTTGTTCATTTGTTTGGACTTATAACCCACCCTATCCCAAGAGCTCGAGGTGGGTTACAAAACATAACCAAACCATACGGTATATACACACCACCCCCATATACCCAAACGCCTGGCCAAATAGGAAGATATTACATTGCCTCCTTGATCTCTCTGCTGCCTTCGATACTGTTGACCACTCACTCTTGCTGATTCCCTTCACTCCCTTGGCTTTTGTGGCTCTGTCCATAACTGGTTCTCCTCCTACCTCTCTGACCGCTCCTTTAATGTGTCTCTCTCCAACTCCACCTCCTCCTCCTTCCCCCTCTCAGTTGGTGTTCCTCAAGGCTCTGTTCTTGGCCCTCTCCTCTTCTCGATCTATACCTCATCCTTAGGCAAACTCATTGCCTCCCATGGCTTCCAATACCACCTCTATGCTGATGACACTCAACTCTATCTCTCTACTCCCTCTCTCTCTCCCTCTGTTCAAGCTCGTCTCATCAACTGTCTCTCTGACATCTCTACCTGGATGTCTCAACGTCAACTCAAACTCAACATGGCTAAAACTGAACTCCTTATCTTCCCCCCTCATCCTTCCTCTCCTTCCTCACTGTCAATAACTATTGATGGAGTCACCATCCTGCCTGTCCCCCAAGCCCGTAGCCTAGGCTTCATCTTTGACTCACCCCTTTCTTTTAAACCCTACATTGACTCTGTTGCTAAATCCTGTCGCTTCTCCCTCCATAACATTGCTAAGATTCGCCCTTTTCTCTCTGTCTCGTCTGCCAAAACTCTTGTTCATGCTCTGGTCATCTCTCGCCTCGATTACTGTAACCTCCTTCTCACTGGCCTTCCCCGGTCTCACCTTTCTCCCCTCATCTCTGTCCAAAACTCTGCTGCCAGGGTCATCTACCTCGCCAGTCGCTTCGACCATGTGCAGCCCCTCCTCTCTTCGCTTCACTGGCTTCCCCTTCCTGAACGAATCCTGCACAAGCTCCTAGTCTTCACCTATAAAGCTCTTCACAACCTTGCTCCCCCCTACCTCTCTGCACTTATCGCCCTCCATACTCCAGCCCGTGCACTTCGCTCCTCCTCTGTCCCTTCTCTCACCCTTCCACGCCTTCCCTGCTCCCCTAAGCGCCTTCGTCCCTTCTCACTTGCTGCCCCCCATGCCTGGAACTCCCTCCCTGTCCACATCCGCCTTGCCCCCTCCCTTCATACCTTCAAATCTCTCCTTAAAACTCACCTCTTTCGCTCTGCTCTGTCTGACTCTTTATCCTGCTGAGCCACTATTCCTATACCTACGATCGGTTTACCCTTATCCTTGCAACATGGACCTGCCTGCTGTCATTCTCATCGTAACCAAGCCAAGTACGTGCACTTGAGACCTCGCATCTTCATGAATGTTAGACCCCTTGTCTCTCCCTCTGTTCCCCTTCCTAAGTCTCTCCCCCAGCTCCTGTCTCTCAGATTGTAAGCCCTAGGGGCAGGGACCGTGTCTATTTTATTACTTTGTAAGTGCCAGGTACACTGCTGGCGCTATATAAATGTTTGTTAATAATAATAATAATAATAATAAGATACTTAGGCATTGGCTTTTTTTAATTTCCAAGGAAAGGGAGTTCCAGAGCTGTGGGGCAGACACCAAGAAAGCCTTGCTAAGGGCCTTGGCTGTATGCACTTGATGTCGTCATGGAATTAGCAAGAGGATGTTCTTGGCTGACCATAAGGATCATGATGGAACATGTATCGTGTATAAATAAACTGGTGATGGGAAACCAGCTGTTCCCATGCAAGTCCGTCCAGCATGGCAGCGTGACCACACTCCACACACTCTCTCAATGCTTCAGTGGCCATCTTTCTAGGATTGGCCAGTGCTGCAGGCACTCTGCCATGCACAATCACAACCTCCCATTGGAACAATCAGACTCAAGTGTAACGCTTGTGCATGCAGCAGCTAAGGCATTTCCCAGTGATTAGTCTATAAATATGAGATTCATTCCCAGAAAACATCAGTACTGACAATGACTTCAGCACCTTCTGTACAGAATACAAATTCCACATTTTAAACTAGCCTTCTACAATTAAAAACAACCCAGACCCATAAAATCCAAGAAACTCGAATCCCTTCTGAATGGAAAGATGAGAAATAGAAATGACACTCTGATCCCACACTGATGAGGGTCACACCTGAACCTAGCTTAGCTAGCTAGGAATCGCGGCATCATGACTGTTTCCTTCTGCCGCTGGTGTGTCAGCTGAGATTGCTGACAGGTGTGTCAGTCAGTGCTAATTGAGGTGTTTATGCAGACGGAGACTACCAGCTCACTGGAGTTTATTTCCAGTGGGCACGTTGTGCAAAACAATCTTCTCCTTTTATGGTCATCTGTAAACGCGATTAGAGAGATCGCTTTGGCTATGGTCCTGTAGAATGTCAGATTAATCTTTCCTGTGTCATCTTTTTCTGATGCATGAAACTGAGCATCTTTCACCAGGTGAAGAATATTCCAGCAGCACTTCGTTCTAAGTTAGTGCTATGGCTCTGGGAAGATGTAGAAAGGAAGAAGGGTGTCACAGATCAGAGCATCCTTTCCTTTCTCATTTGAATTGAATGAATCCCAGATTTAAGGAAAGTTCAGTGGTGAGAGATCGTAAAGCCTATAGAGAATCCCACATTGGGGCTTCAGGGTGTAACTGGTGTGATTCCAATATACACTAGGCTTTTGGGTGGTCAGCACAGTCAGCTACCAGAGAGAAATCAAAGCCTAGCAGAGCAGTTGAGGTACACACACATCTAGACATGGATTCTTAGAAAAGTGACCTCTTAGGTTATAAAATACTCATCAGACACTCTGTAGTTTAGGGTTGCAAATTAGTAGGTACTGCTAGTGAGTCTTGGTTTCCAGTCTCATGACAGGTTCATCTTGTTGCTAGAGTTGTCTGCCAGAATATTAGGAAGTGAAGAGTCTAGCTTGTGAGGCCAGAAGTTAGACACAACTAGGAACACAGGAAGTGCCATACTGGATCTCGCCAGTGGTTCATCTAGCCCAGCATCCTGTCTCCAATAGTGACCAACTTCAGTTGCTTTAGAGAAATGCACAACAGGCCATAATAAATGATCCATTTCCTGATATTCACTGCCTGGTCCATGTCGTCAGAGACCTCATCCCCTGCCCAACATGACCAAGTCACTAATGAACCTATCCACTTAAGAACCTATCCTATCTTTTTTTAAACTCCACTATGCTATTGGCCCTCATAACATCCTCTGGCAAGCTCAATCCAGAACCCCTACGCAGTCCGCACGCGGCTTATGCATGTATGTGCGCATATGCATATGAGTTCCATGTGACTTTGCGCACACATCACAGTCCCTGTAATGGGGGGTGGGGTGGGTGGGTTGCCGTGCGCATGTACACATGCATCTGTGGGACTTAGGGTTGGCCCGAAGGTCTCCATCGGAGCCAGACAATCTGTAGCTACTGGAGGTGGGTGGAGATGGGTGTGTGCCTGCCCATGCACCGCATATCTGCTGCCACCTCCACTCATTCCCCCGCCCACCGTGGCCCGTGTGAAAAGGGTCTTTGTGAGAGGAGCATTGGGCCAACAGTCTACTACTGTGTATTTATAAAGACACTATTTTTGTGAAGAGTCAAGGTCGATGGTCTCTCCACATCAAAATACCATGTATATTTTTCTAAGACTGGCAGATCCCATTCATGCCTGCACTTGTATACCACCATATGCTGGGCATCAAATGAGACCTTCATTGGGTTGGATACAAGTGAGGCTATAGCACCCACGGGACAACGTTCAATTTCTTTAAACTATGCCCCCATATTTAGAGTCACCCCTTCTCTACAATAGGAGCTTATAGTGGCAGATGCTTCAGGCAGCAATGGGTGGCTCACTTAGACCATCTCTCAATGCATGACTTGCAGAACTACAGAGAGACCAGGCTTCCTATAAATAAGACCAAGCTTCATGTAATATTGCCAGATGAGAGCAGTTTAACTGGTTTTCAGAGTTTTTTTGACCTCAAATAAAGATGAGATCAATTTGATCATTTTTGTCAGTTTGCTGTATCTTCCAGTGGTTTCAAAAATTCTTAGCTGATGATCTGTGCAGAGACAGCATGAACAGCCTCTTGTGGACACAGTTCACTATGGCGAACATCTCAAGCAGGCCTCCCCCGTGGAGGAACACACAAATGTTTGACCAGTTATTCTCCAGGGGCAACGGTTTCTCCTGGATTTCTGAGGATGGGATGCTGTCCTGGATTGGAATCAAGAGACCATATGTGACTGTCTACCTTTACCTCCAATGAACCTTAGGCAAATCATTGTTCCTTTGGTAGTAATAAGCTCTTACTTGGGTTAGTTTGTTCTGTTTTTTAGCTCTTGCAGCCTTGAAATCATAGTTCCAACTACCAGCTCTTCAGCAATTTCTGATGCAAAACCAGATCTGATTTTTTTCAGTTTGACAGCCTTTTCCATCATGATTCTAATTTTGATTACTCTCCGGAGGGTCCTGCCCATCTCCCCCGCCTCATCCCTTGTTGGTTTCTTACTCTGCCTCATTTTAGATTGTTTTAAATCAGATATTTGTTTTAATTTGAACTTTGTAAAGTGTCATGTGTGTTGTTGGCAATAAGATCAGCAGATTCTCTTGGAGAAACTGCAGCCTTCCTCAAAGCACAATGTGGAACCTCAAGGTTTCACTCTAGGTCCAAGTGTTCTTTTATTAATTAGCCATCTGGAAAACGAAGTGATCGCTGAAATAGTAAAACTTGCTGATGACACAAAAGTTAGGTTCCTCGGCTCTGAGGGACTCCAAGCTAGATACATGAACCGCATAAATAGCAAATGAAGTTCAGTGTTGACATATGCACTGTGATGTTCAATGGAGGGGAAGTTTTGAACTTCTCAAGGAAGGAACCTGGACATCTTTGTGGACAAAGCAAAGGCTCAGGCTCATTGCTTCCTCTGAAGCCTCAGCTGCTGGCTACTCTCGGAGACAAAATAACAGACGAGATAGACTGGAAGTCTAATCTGTTATAGCAGTTTCTGTATTCCTGTTCTACATGCTTTTCCTGTCGTTTAGAGAAACTATTCTACTCTGGTTTAAAGTAGCCGGGGAGGAGCCGAGACCTCCTATAACCTTGGATCCAATCAAGGTGTTCATTTGCCCAAAGGTCACTGCTTTCCAGAGCGTTCAGTCTCAATAATAGAAGGTACCTGCCATTTCCAGAAGTGGAGAGCTACTCTGACAGTCTACTCAAACAGTGGGGGGTAACCTTTCTTTTCTGCCATGAATACCAGCATACTCTCAACAATCAGTGATGCTACAATTCTTGGCCTTTTAAGTATTGGGTTTTTTTGTTTGTTTGTTATGTTACCGAAAGATTATTTACTGAAAGATAATTACACATTACTGACATGACACTAAGGACATAGGCAGCCTGTGGCCAAATTAACCAGAGTCAGAATCAGTTAGGGTTAAGCAGAAAAGACCGGATATGAGGAAAAAATGAGAGAGAGCACAAAGCAGAGAGAGAAGAAAGAAGGCAACTGAATAAGGACCCATTCGAGGGAAAGTAGATACTGAACTAAATGGAGTGGGCGCTCAGGAGAAAGACCACAGTGCTGAGTGCAACAAAGGAGAGAATCCGCTTCGGAGCAGAGGAAGAAAGACAAGTGATGAGGAATGGAAAGGAGAGTGAGCATACCAGAGAAGCAGGGTGAAGTTAGGTGAATCAAGGGAGAGACAGAACAGAAAAACAAGGTCTTGAATGGATTTAGGAGAAACAAAGGGACAATGGAGGGTGAGAAAGAGAAGGGGAGGTTTGATACAGAGAAAACAAAGGGAGCACATTACTATGAAGGAACGTAATGGAAAAGGATTGCTTAAACAAAGACAAAAATACACAGAGAGTTTGGTAGGGATGAAAAAGATACTTGCCAAATTAGAAAAGAGAATATACTTCTGCTTACTTACCTTTTCCCTCCTTGGGTCCATGCTGCAAATTATTACAAGCTCCAAGGGCCACATAGAAGTTGTGGGTGGGGGTGCTTAAGAGATGCAAGTCAAGAAAAGAAGGGTCCAGATCATGGATTTATGCCCTGAAACTGTCCCCCATCCTTGAGTGCATGTCCTCGTCCCACACAGGAGGTGGCCACGGGGCAATGCGTTACCGTACATTTACCCGGATTTGCCCAAATGTCAGGCTCCACATTTTCTTGGTTGATGCCATGTGGAGTGGCCCTGGGGTGAACATCTGACGGCCACATGACACCCGAACAGGTGAATGGGGCCAAATGGGGGGGCAACATCTCCTTTGTTAACACCCTTAGACTGCTGTTGTGGGACAGGCTGGATTGAAACCTCCTTTCCATTTCGTATATGACCATCCCCAATAGCTTACAGGGCAGGTGCATGTGAGATTCTCTCGGCTCATAGTCATGCAAAAAGCCTCTGGCAGAATCAAGAAATAGACAGATTTCCTGAGTCCCAGTAGAAGGCTTTACACCCCACCACCATGTCTCCTGACTGGTGTTGGTTCATTTTAAGTCCTCTAACTGTGATGTCTGCTTCCACATGCAGACGAACAAGACTTGCTGTATCCTAGCAGGATTGGTTTTGAATGCCATTAACCAAACGTACCAGGTCAAAATGACACCCAGCTTTTCAACACCTTCATTTCCTCAGCTGCAAAATGGGGATACTAAGACTTCCCTGCCTCAGAGGGGTGTTAATAAGATAAATTCATTGATGCTTGTGAAATGCTCAGCTACTACAATGACAGAACCGAACCTACCTAAGCTCCAAGATAGATAGGTTTGTTCCTATGCAGGCCAAAGCAGATGATACAGAAGCAGGATTTGAAAATAATCTTCAGTAAATGACTTAACTTTCATATTTTTTAATAAGACGAAAATAACCTAGGCATAGCCAAGATCTGCGCTCACCTATGCATGTGACTCAGTGGAACTGCGCATATGAATAAAGCAGCTCCAGGATTACACATTATTTACAGCTGAGAAAATAACCACGTTGCCCCACAAAAAATATCCAACCAAACACTCAACAAAAATCAACCAAGTCAAATGCCGATATTCTGGAGTTTTGATCGTACTCGTACTGATTTTTAAAATATTTTTGCTGTGATTTTATTGTCGGATTGCAACCCCTGTATGTCATGCAATTATCAATACATGATTTATGAATCCTTGGCATGCCTGTTTGCCATTGGGCGTCCAGTCCTTCCCTAATCTGATACTAATCAGAAATGAAAAGTTAAATGGCATCTAGAAGCCATTAACCCTGAGAGTACTACTGCTCTGACTACTCTTACCTATGTTACATTTTTATCCAGCCCAGGGAGTGGAGCCCTTTAGCAACTCAGATTACAGCCAGAAAATGAATAGGGTTATATATTCAGTTGCCATAGTTGCCATATGGTGCCAACATTGAGTGAAATAAAATAAAAGTCCATCAGGACTGGAAGTCAATAATGAGGTAGCCCACACGACACTGACTCTCTGCGACAATGCTCCAGACGCCCAGCAGACAACTGCAAGAAAAGCAAATGGCAGGAAAATTGCTGAAAATGCAGAGGAAAGTCTCACCAAAGAGTAAGTCAAAATAGCAAGTTGTTGGTATGTGTCTCAGCCTATACGTAGGAGGCCAAGTGCTGAGAGGCAGCAGAGACAGAGACAGAGAGGGAGAGAGAGAAATCATCCAAGCGTTAAGTGGCAAACAGTCCAAACAATTGTCACGACAAGAAGAAATGAATCTCAGCACCGCCGATGTTTGGCTATTGAGAATGAACAAATGTACGTCCAAACTGTAGCGGCATAAAAGCAGGCCATAGAAAGCTGCAGGGCAAAGCCCCCAAAGATAAAAAGGAGCAAGAAATGGTATTAAAGCAGCTAGGCCAGTCCAGTTTTAAAAGTGGGACTGTCAAAAGCTGGTATTAGACTCACTTGGCCAGATTTTTAGGTGGTGTAAATTGGCACGGCGCATTCAAACTAGCGGCGCTATGGCAGTTTATGTCTGCTTAGCGTCTTACTCATCAACTTAAAACTGAACAAAGCAAGTAAAACAAATTAGGATTTAAAGTTAACATGAACAAAAATTGTAAAGGTTATAAGCAATCGGACTATGGGAACAGTGATCAGAGAAACATTTCAAACCCCAATGTTCTGCAGTGTCTATCTTAGAAACGAGTTCTGCTCATACTAATATTTTAGCTACAGCAGCAGGCAGGAATGGTTTTACAGACACCAGAACAAAAGAGCTAATGATTGGTACTGTTAGGGGTCTGGGAATAAACAGGAGAAAACACAAAGTAGGAAAGAGTTATTGAAAAGAACTAGAGAGTCATTCACAAGAATACAGTTCAAACTCAATTGAAATTGCCACCAGATAGGTATTTCCTTAACTTTGTTTTAAAAATGAAAGTGGATTCATCCTACTAGATAGAAATTGGATGTTGATTCTACCAGGTTAAAAAAATAAATCTAATTTTCTATTTAGAAAAAACAAAAATAAGAATCAATCAGGAAATTCAGCCTCAGAACTGTAAGGAGCTTGTACAAAAAAATTAGAAGTAAATGGAAGTGCTTTGAAATTTATGCCAACTATCATTTGCAACTTCAGTTCAGATTCTCAGCTTGTGTAAATCAGCATAGCGTCATTGAGTATGATAGAACCATGCCAATGTACACCTGGTAGGGATCTTGATTTCAAAACTGGTACAATGTGATCAGGGAATGGAGAATATTAGAAGGACTGCAGGCATAGTTCTCTGTGCCATCTGCAGTCTTTTAGTTTTAACCACAATGACTAGAAGATAAGGAATTAAATAATCAATGTTGAGAATAACAAAAGCATTAACGTTTCCTTGCCCTTCTTGAATAAGGGTATTAACCCAGCAATATTACAAAGATGATAACAAGAAGCTTTGGTAACAGAAACAAAATGTCTGTCAAAAGGTAAACTGATAGACAATGGAAGACCTGGGGTCTTCATATTTCAGGTAAGTTAAAAGCATTATACCAGAATATATTGTCCAAAGGACAACCAGGAAGTCTAAGTAGGATCATCTATTGTATGTTATTTTATTGTTTAATACGGAGCGGACTCCAGGTGAGGGATATTGCACAAGCCACTAGCATGGGGGTGGAAGAAAGAGTGCTTAATGAGACCATAATTCACTTGCAACAGACGACAGTTCTTCTGACAAGAAGAACTAAAATATGAAGCTTTTTTTTTTTTTGCTTCTTTAGGGACTGTTCAAAGATCTGAGGCTTTTAATTTTCTTTAATTAAAAAGAAGCTATTAAAGCAAGGTGGAAACAAAATCAAATAAGTATACTCCGATTCAGTTAAGGATTATAGAGGAAGAGAAACTAGGGATAGTGAAAAACGTTAATTCTAGCCAAAGAGGTTAAAAGGGGCTTTTAAAACTATATCAAAGGGGGGGAAAGTATTGAAGAGAGTCAGTCCATTAGTTAATGAGGAGGAGAGTCAGTCCTCCTAATTAATGAGGAGAAGGATTAAATAAATGGTGAATGAAAGATAGCTGAACTACTGAACTTCTTTCTTAAAAACTGTCTTCAATAAGAAAAATAAAGACGAGGCGTTGGGACAATTACAGCAGGAAGGAATGATGAAATGTATAGTGATAAATATCAAGTAAGGCAGAAGTTGGGAAAATTTGGAGCAAATCTTTTACTGAGCTAATTTTTCCAGTTTGCTGTTTGTAGGTTGTTTGCATGACAATGACAATTATCTCAGATTGATTCATTATTCAAAATGGTTTGCCAACTGATTTCTGTGAATGCCAACTGATTTCTCTGCTTGCTGGATATTGTTCATGAGCAATTTAGGGCAAATAATATTCACTATTCTAAATTCAAGCTGTGCAACTTGATTTTCATTAAACAAGGAGGACAAATTCCTGTTACCTGCCTGAACGAATGTTGCTCTTTGAATCAGTTTGTCAAGAGAAGCGCTCACGTTTACCTAATGCGGAATTTACTTTCCATTAAAACTATACCATGTAAGCTCAATTTTCACTAATTTACTAACATTTCTGCACAAAAACCTATTCCCTAGTACATGCAGGGTACAATGAACATATCTGAAGTGAAATTATTTTAAAGTTTTAATGGTTATTCAAAAACAACCATACAAACTAATAAATACAAATGCAGTAACTAGTCACCCAATTCTGAAAGAAAGAAAGAAAGAAAGAAAGAAAGAAAGAAAGAAAGTGGTTGAACATATGCAAATCAATTTGTAGCAAATGTATTCATCCTATAATCTTAAAGGTATAAGATAACAAACCTACCAAAACACTGACAATAATTTCTGACCTGTCCTTGAGAAATCAAGAGTGACTAGAAAGTGAGGGAAAGGTACATGTGTTACCAACATAGAATAAAAAAGGAAGAAGACTAATCCAGGCATTTATCATTCTGTAACAGCCCAAACTACACACCGTATTAATTAAAATAATGGAATAGGTATCAAAAGGAAAACATAATTCCAAGCCTGATCCACTGCTGTCAATGGGAGTCTACCATTGACTTTAGGAGATGCAGAAACAGGTCCTTATAGAATAATGGAGCAAATGGGATGTATTAATTAATGAAGAACAGATTCTTGTCCAGGAAAACATCTAAATGGACATCTAAATGGCAGATGAAATTTAATGTTGATAAGTGCAAAGTGATGCACATGGGGGGAAAATAACCCAAACTGTATGTACACAGTGCTGGGTTCTAAATTAGAAGTTACCACTTAGGAGAAGGATCTTGGAGTTGTTGTGGACAATACATTGAAATCCTCAGTGTGCGATGGCAGTCTAAAAAGCAAACAAAATGTTAGGAATTATTTAGAAAGAGATAGAGAATAAAACTGAAAATATCATAATGCCTCTATATAAATCTATGGACAACCACACCTTGAGTATTGTGTGCAGTTCTGGTTGCCCCATCTACAAAAACGATATAGTAGAACTAGAAAAGATACAGAGAAAGGCAACAAAAATGATAAAGGGTATGAAACAGCTTTCATACAAAGTGAGGCTTGGTAAGTTAGGGCTTTTCAGCTTGGAGAAGATATGATTGAGAGGGGATATGATAAAAATTTATAAAATCATGACCAGTATCGAACAAGTAAATAGGGAGCCGTTATTTACCCTCTCAAGTAGTACCAGGACTAGGGGACATTCCATGAAACTAACTGGCAACAAATAAGAGAAAGTATTTTTTCACTCGGTGCACAATTAACTTGTGGAATTTGTTGCCAGAAGATGTGGTCAAGGCCAGTAGTATAGCTTGGTTTAAAAAAAGGATTGAATAAGTTCTTGGAAGGTAGGTCCATTAATGGCTATTAACCAAGTAGGCATGGGGGACATAACCTCTTACCATTGGGAGCTGGGAGTGAACAACAGGGAATGGAGCACCCCATTGTGACCTGCTGGGTACTTCTCGGGATGCTGGGCTCGATGGACCATTGGTCTGACCCAGTATGGCACTTCTTATGTTCTTATATTCTTAAAACCAATGGGGTCTTTTTTAGAATGAATGAGAGAATGAAGGTATTGCAATCAATGTTAATGTGACTGCTTGTCCAAGCAACTGCTTCTTAACAAGACTAAGGACTGTACAACCAGTTGTCTGGATTTTAGTAAAGTATTTTCTGATATTTCCATTTTGTAACAAACACGAAAGAGATGGGGAATACACATGCTCAGTTTTCTCAGCAGGGAAATTTCCCTCACTCAGTTTTATGCCTGTCATCAACAGTACTCCCCAAAATGCCCGAAAAGCCTGTGCTCTGCGTCCTTTCAAGATGGTGGCTGTCAGGACAGTGGGTAAAAACAAACGTGATGGTGGTGTGGGGTCATGGCCAGGTTCAGCTCAAGGCACCAGACACACCTGAGTGCAACTGGGAGAGTCATCACACCGTCAGGGCAGTCTGGCCAGGGCTGGCCTTACCGCGAGGCAGTTTGGGGCAGCTGCCCCGGGCCCTGATCCTGGGGGGGCCACATGCTCAGGCCCCAATATTTTTTTTTGTAAATTATTATTTTTTATGATTACTATTGGGTGACTGGGTCTGTGGCGAGGGGAGGGGAGGTACGCCACCGCAGCATGGGGCCCCAGTGCCAACCCCTCCCCCGGCCTGTCCAACTCAATCCTTGTAGGCTGTGGCTGCAGTCTGCGCAACCCACCCTCTGCTTCTGACTTCTCGGAGTCTCCACTCTGGAGACGTCAGAAATGGAGGGCGGGGCTGGGGCGTGCAGCCTGCAGCCTACAGCTCCCGGCCACTGTCTGTCTTGGCCAGAGATGAAAGAGAGGCAGAGGCCTCGCCTCTTCCTCACTCCCTGACCTGTAGCAACTTCAAGCAGGCGGCAGCAAATTCAATTATGCGGCAGTGGCAGCAATGCCGCCGGTGCGACCCAGGAGCCAGACCAAGCCAGGGAACACCTCCTGAGCCAGGGAGTGCCCCCTGCAGCCTACAGCTCCCGGCCACTGTCTGTCTTGGCCAGAGGTGAAAGAGAGGAAGAGGCCTCGCCTCTTCCTCACTCCCTGACCTGTAGCAACTTCAAGCAGGCGGCAGCAAATTCAATTATGCGGCAGTGGCAGCAATGCCGCCGGTGCGACCCAGGAGCCAGACCAAGCCAGGGAACACCTCCTGAGCCAGGGAGTGCCCCTAGGTCTGCCGGTTGCTAGCGTCTTTGCCACTGGCAGCAGAAAGGAACCCCACATTTCTCCCCTGCCCTGAGCCTCGCAGTCCCTAAGGCCAGCCCTGAACCTGGCCTGGGTGGCAGCCAAACAGACATGTTAGTGGCCAGCCCCGCCCCCATGCCACTCCCAGTGCCCTATCCCCCACCATGACAAACAGCCATGGTGGCCAATCACAGTACACCATGGCAGCCAGTCATAGCAGTCCCCTGGACTGGGCCGGGAGTAGCAGGCTAAAGAAACATGATAGCCTGCGCTGGTCTGCTTTGCCCTGACCTGGGTGGGTGTGGGTGTAGCTCAGGTTGTGACCTCAGCCATTCTCCAAGGTGAGAGTCTGGGCTACCCACCAACATGCGAGGAGTCAGTCCGGGTTAAGATCTGGCAGCCTGATAACAAATGGGACAGTGGCCTGCAGGACAGAGCGGATTACAGGGCTACTGTCCCATTTGTCTTTACCCATAGTCAAGCTTTTCACTAATAACTCTGAAGGATAGAAATGTAGGGCACTAACCGGCCTCAACCCATTGCAAAATTCCCATTGACTTTTGTGGTGGAGGACCATGCGTCTTTAATGTGTTTAAAATGAAATTATTTCATGAAAGTAATTTGTTTACAAGTTGTATTAATAAATAAATAAATTAATTAATTTAATTAATATTTGTCCTCTAATATTTGTCCTCTAATTCCGGGACGTGGCTTTTGGGAGGAATTCAGGGCCATGGCTTCCAGGGGGTAGTTTGTCCCCTGCTGATTTGGAACCCTTGTTACTCCCTTGGCAGTCTCTCAAGGGCTTAGTCTTTAAAATAATTTAAACTGACTTTTCTAAGAACAATGGATGAGATAACAGTACACAAAAAAGTAATGATAAAGCAATAGATCAAACTGGAAGGAATGGCATTGTGGAGTATTAGAGTGCTGGGTCCTGATTCAGGTCTTGAGCCTGCATTTTACAATGGGTGTAAAACAGGGGTGGGGAACCTCAGGCCCGGGGTAGGGGTGTGCATGTCGTTTTCGTTATTATGATAACAATAATGAAAATTGTTATTTTTGTTATTATTATTTCAATAACGAAAATGACAAATAATAATAATGAAAATAGAAATGAAAACGACATTTTGTTTTTGAAATAAAGGGAAAAAACTGAAAAACGTATTTCTGGCTATAACATTTATTTTTATGATTCAATTCTGATGAAACCTGGGGAGAGTGTACCCCTAATGGAGGGCACTATGTGTACCAACTTTCGAAATGGTTAGATAAAGGGGACCAATTTTAGAAGCAATGGAATGTTGTGATTTTAAGAAAAGTTTCATACACATTCATGGCTACAACTTCTTTATCTTGCATCCTATTTGCACGGAGCCTGGAATTAATATGCCTCTCCACAAGCTTAACACTCCTGACAATTTTCAGAATGATTAGATAAACGGTCCTGATGGTATAAGACATTAACCTGAACATACATTTCTAGCTGTAATATTTGTATATTTCATCCTGTTTACAAGATATTTGGCAGAAATATATCACATACCTTTCCTGTCATCTCTTCTACACTACAGGACAATTTGATAAAGGGACCCAATTTTATAAGCAATTGATGTTGTCCCTGTGAAGACCATTATTCAGATAAATAGCAGCACATTCCTTGTCAGTCAGAGGCAGGCACCCTGCATGGCAGGAGGAGAGAGACTGTAGGAGGGAGGATGTGGAGCAACTCAAAAGTCTGACAGACACATTCACTGGCCAAACACATTACTGCATGCTTCTAGCTTTACAGGACCAATCAGTAATGACTTCGAGACGGGCATAGGGGGTGGCCCTGAGGCGGGCATAAGGGACGTAACTGAGACTTTGGAGATAGCATCCAAGCAATCAGGAGACATACTTTACACATCCAGGCTGGTCAATTATCATCACAACCACATCCTGCAGCACTGTGACAGAGGACACAAGAGAATCTCTATTGGCTGTTTCCTAAACAGATGCATATGACTTCCCAGTAACAAGTGGGGGAGAGATATTGGGATGGTCACAGCACAGAATGACAATATTTAGTTGACCTTTCTTCTGGCCAATTGGCATCACAAACAGATCTTATACCACGGTGGAGAATCCCTGGCATAGACTTCTTCTCTGCATATGCTGTGCAGGCATATAGAATTGGGGCCCTTTATAAAATCTTTCTGACATTTGGCAGAGATAATCATGAAAGTGTGATATACAGTCCTGCCATATTTCATGTACACTGGTTGGACTACAAAGATGTTACAGTCAGGCATACATGTATATGTTAATTGCTTATACCACCAGGACCCTTTATCCAATCCTTCTGAAAGTTGTCAGAGATAGTAAATATGGGAAGCGGTGTAAACTTGCCAAGTTTCATCTAAATTAAATGTGAGGCAAAGAAGTTACAGCTAAGAATGTATATGAAGAATTTTGCAAAATAAAATCATTCAATTGCTTTTAAAGTTAGATTCCTTTATTCAATATTTATAACATCTGGTACACATAATGCCTTGCATTGGAGGTATATACAGCCCAAGTTTCAGCCACATATAGTGAAAAACAAAAATGCTACAGCCAAAAATGTGTTTTCCATTGAAACCAATGGAAAACAAAAATGAAAGCAAAAACAAAAACGACAATTTGATATTTATAAAAACCAAAACGACAGATTTAAATAGCAAAAACAAAAACAAAAACTACCTGGGCCCCTGGTGCACAGCTCTAGCCTGGGGGCCAAATGCGGCCCCTGGCAAGTTTTTATGTGGCCCCTAGATCCAGTTCCTACCTCCAAGCAGCAGTGGTGCACCTCCTAGGGAATCAGGGGCAATTCCCCCCCACCCCCCCCAGTCGCTGAGTGACCTGGCACTGCCCCCAGGGGAAAAAAAATAAATCACAGCGGCCCGAGCCTGGGCTCATGTGCGGAGCCAGCTCAAAGAACTTTGTTTGAAGCAGCAACCTTCAGAAGGTTGCTACTTCAGCAAGGTTCTTTGAGCTGGCTCTGCACATTGTCACTGGTTTGTGTGCGAACCAGTGAGTCAAACACCACCACCCCTGAAGAAAGCCTTCAGGGTCAAAAGGGAGGCGTTTTCTCCCTTTATGCAGAGTAGGCAGCTAGAAGCGCCATCCATTCCACATAAAGGGACCCCCGCAATGAAATAGTGCCGGCAGGGAGCACTATTTCATTGCGGGGGCGGGCAGGGGGAAAGTCCATAC
>QEPC01011998.1:2787314-2798499 GCA_003113815.1 Sphenodon punctatus | reverse complement strand
GGGGTGGGGAATTTGGGGAATTGGAGGGTAGGGTTAGGGCCAGGGGGGGGGTTTAAATTATTTTAAAAGTGATGTTGGTTTTAATGTATTTTATTGATTTATCGTATTGTTAGCCGCCACGAGATGCCGTGTGCATGAGGGGGCAGCATAAAAATGCCAAGAAATAAAATAAATAAATAAATAAATAAAAATAGGCTGGAAACATGGGTCCAAATGACAGAGGGCCCACAGTCTGTGGCCAGCTGCTGCCCAGCCGGGCCAGAGAAGGCAAACCGGGCAGAAATGTTTGTTCCCAGCGGCCCCAGCTCCTCCCAGCTTCAGGGTTTACTGCCTGTAATAGGCAGCCATGGCTGTCTGTCATGGCAGGGGGCGGGGCAATGGCGGCAGTGCAGGGGTGTGGCCAGGCAGCTGCACGTCACTCCCTCCCCTCCTCCCCCACTGGGGCAGGCTGAAGGCACAGGTGTAGCCACAACCAGAGCACACCCAGCTGGGGGTAGCCCTCCCCCGTCCCCAAGTGGGATGACAGGAAGCTATTCTAGGGAATCAACTAGGCTCTGTTCTCACAGGAATCAGCCCCGGTGGGAATGTACGATTCCACGTTTATCCCGCGAGAACCCTCACGCATGACCAGGTCCCCGATGTAGCTTTTACAATGACAGGTGTTCTCGCGGGATAAAAGCAGAATAGCGCATTCCCACATGCGTTGATTCCTGTGAGAACAGAGCCGCCATTGCATTAATGGATGTTTCCCTGCCTCCCTGGTAACGTGTGAAAGTGGCCTGAGTTGCTGCTTCCTCTACTCACCACTCCTGCTCCTTCCAGATGTGCCTGCTTCCCTCTGGCCCCTCCAGGGATATTTTACTTTTCATTCAACCTTCCCATCCTCCTATTACCCTGGATTCGCAGAGCACCAGCCAGCAGACAGGACAGGCCCACTCCACTGCTCCCTTGCTCTGACAGGAGCCTCCTGTCCTGTGACAGGGGAGAAGAGGCTGTGACGACAAGCCTCCAGGATTCAGCATGGATTTCAAGAGAGCTGGTCCCCTGTGCAGACTCTTCCCCTGTGCCCCCTGCTGGCTGGCTCACCCCATGGCAAAGGCAGCACCCATCTAAGGCAGGCAGATCAAAAGAAGCAAAATCTTGAGGTAGAGTGGAATTACCCAGAATGGAGGACACTTGAGGAGAAACCTGCACTAACCATTCCAAATGTCCCTTCAGTTCATGGGATTGTGCTGAAATTTCCCTTTTCCCTCGACCTTTTCGCACAAAATTTCCGTCCATCTGGCAACGCTGCCCCTACAAGAAAAGAGGAGGGGAACCAATATAGAACTCGGAGGATGGGAGCGGAAGGAGGGAGCATCTGAGGGCCCCATGGACAAGTGTGATGACGGTGAGCATTGGAAGGCCCCCTCTGGAGGGGTGGGGGAGCCTAGTTTGAGGGCAAACAGGTTGAGCAGTGCATATCATGGACGAGAAGACTAGGGTGGCCATACCTCCCCTTTAAAAGAGGATGCTTATGAAAAATACATGTTCCAGGGTTGCACTGGTTCTAGTACAGCCTGGCACTGTGTATTGTTCAGAAGCATCCTCTTTTAAAGGGGAGGTATGGCCACCCTAGAGAAGACCCCAAAGCCAATGGGAGTAGAGACAGGTTTGTAGGGCTGACTCCGCTTCCTCCCCACTCTGAACGCAGAGCAGGGATCAGCCATGGCAGGCAGGCTTGGGCCTGCAAGCTCGATTGAAATGGGCCCTGGTGCAGAAAGTGGAATGAGCCTCACACCACCCCTCGGGGGATGCAGCTGCACCAGAGAACCCGGGCCTCCAGGCTCGTAGGCCCTGGTACAGCTGCACCGCCTGTCCTTATTAGTTAGTGGTAAGTTATTACCGCTCTGCCCTTGCCTGAGCTACCAGACTCTCCTCATGAGAACTATAGGCCTCAGGCTGAGGGTGCAGCCATCTTGGCCATCACACCAGTGACTGAGTAGGGATTAGCGTTTCCAGGTATCCAGTGTTTTAAGGAACACCACACAACAACCCCATAGAACGAAACCTCACACCTCCGTAGACCCTTTTTACATGGGTGGTTGTTCATGGGTGTTTGCCACCCGTGTGAACCGTGCCGCGGCTGGGTGGGGGAGTGCGTGCGTGCACCTGCGCACCCCCATCCACACCCATCACCCACCCACGGAACCATCCGGAAAAATGGAGGCGGCTCCGTGAGTGGCAGTGGGGGGAGGTCAGTGTGGATCGGTGTGCGCCCGTCAGAACCTCTCGCCCACACCCCACTGACCACCCCACACTGCGGCCCGTGCAAAAAGGTCCATAGCCTCTCTGGGTGTTTTTAAATGAAATGCTACCACACATGGCCACCCAGGAGCCACTCATCCCAGTGCCCATCTGGAAGTGGAGTGGGGGGATGCACACTCCCATGAGCCACACGGCACCCATTTATGACTGCTCACGAAGCCATGCTGGGAAATCCAGAGTGCTTCATGCAGGGCAAGCCAAAAAGGGCCATGGCAGTGGGTGGCCATGCTACCCCTGGCTGTATGAATGAGCGTGGCCAGCCATGGCAGCAGACTGGTCTGTCACTCATAAGCATTGTGGGCAGGGGACACAGCCTTTGCAAGTCACAGGAACCGGCTACAAGCGCTGGAGAGTCAGGGTACCCCAGCGCTTACGCCTGAGGCATGGCCATTTCAAAGGCCTCACCCCCATGGTCTGTGGCAGGAGGAGTGCATGGCGGCTGCTGCAATAGCCACACTGGGAGACACCCGCTAGTATCCCTCCCCACACACTTCACCTGAGTTTCTAACCATCATGGTTGCTGAGGAACGATTGAAAAGTCAACTGCCAATGTGAACCCCAACCTCTCAGAAATTGGACGGCAAAGAAAAAGAACTCAAGTTTATTATTATTATTATTATTATTATTATTATTTATTTGTTTATTTATTGAAACCTTACTAATTATTTTTTAACATCTAGGATTGGCAACTTTATAGGAGCTGAAGAGGCAAGCTCTATAGCTGGATATCTCCCATATAGAGAGAGATGGATAGCTCCCGTATCCTCTGTGAGCTGAGCAGGGGGGCAGTGGTAGTGGTGTGGGAATTAAATAGGAGTTCCTCAAAATGTGGCGTTTTTCTTTAGGGGAACACAGATGCCATCTTTCCTTCGGGAAACAAGAAAACTTTATTGGTATGTAAAGGCCCCAACCTCTGCTGTTCTCTCATGCCTCAACCAGTGTCTTCCACTGGTCGACGACTTGTGGCAGTTAGCGGCCGTGGCAATAGCAAAAGGTTCTGTGAAGCCAACTGCCGGCCACCCTGCCGGCGGGCCAGCTAGTTCACGTTTCTAGTGAGTTACCAGGCAGGGAGCTCCTGGTAGTATGTGGGTCTGTCTCCCCACCCAACCCCCATATAAACTAGGGGTTATTTTTATTTGCCAACTGGTTTCTGAGCCTTTAGGCTACATTTGGTCACATTTCAAGCCTTTCCCTGATGTCACAAGGGCCAAAAAAATTGCTGTTTTCAATCAAAACGGAAAATCTTGCATAACTACAGTACTCAAGAAGTCCCAAACCCTACCAAATACTACAAGACTCACCACAAATTGAAGATAATTGACAGTGTCAAAATTTTCTGACTGGAGAAGATGGAGGGAAGAGATGGGTAGTAAGAGACTCGAGTCAAGGCAGACGTCTGTGTGAACACGGATAAAAAAAGAAGAAGCTTGACAAGGGATGAGGGCTATTTGAGGATAAGAAAGCAATTAGAAGAGATGGGGAAGGCGGAGGAAGAATTTCAGAAAAGAATGAGCCAATTCCAGTCACGGAGGCTCTCTACAACCTGCTCTGAAATGGCTTCAACAATGACATTTCAGTAGCTAGCTACATGAATCAGAAGAAAACCAGCGTGAAGACTTAAAAAACTGTTATTTTCATAGTTCTCTTGCCGTAGTGTTTGTGGGGAAAAGGAGGAATTGAAGAGGAAGGAATTAATGCTTGGAGAGTGGAAAGAATAAGTCAAGGATGGGAAGCCCAACTAGGAAGAATTGCCTGTTTGGGGTGCTAATTTTTTCCCAGAGATTTATTTATTTTATTTATGTTCGTATTTTTATGCCGCCTCCCTCAGGCACAGCATCTCGGTGCAGCTAACATCATTTAAAAACAAATAATACGCAAAATGTCAGTGAATTTGACCCCTGAATATCCTTAAATCACCTGCAGCTTGTAAAACTATGTTAAAAAACAAAACAAGCCAGCAACAAAACAAGGGGGCGGGGGGGGGGGCACTGTAGTAAGTGCTCAGTACATTTACAGAGGTGTGTGCCACATAGAAAAATGCAGATGAACCTTCAGATATTTCAAGGGTGTATATGGATAGTGTGTAATTCTGAATAATGGAATTAAATGAACAATGGGGAAATCTTAGAACAAATATCAGGAAAGCTTCTTAACTGTGGAGTTTGTACTAGATTTATGAAATCTTTACCAAAGAAAATGGTGGGAATCCTGTAACATGTTTTAAAACTATAATAATCATCATCATCATAATAATGAATCATAATAATTAATAATAAATAATTAATAATAGTGTTCATTGCTAAATAAAAGGCTATGGGTTTATTAAATAAAAGGCTGCTCTGCAACTACAGCACTGCCTCACCCACCACATTACGGGAGCAAGTGCTGCTGTAGTTGCCAAGGCTGAGTCCAGTATGCCCCACAAGTGCCCGCCCCCCGATCTTGGCCACCAGCCATGGTTACCCTACCAGCCACTTTTACCACCCCAGACCACCTGGGCCCCCTCCTCCCTGCGCTACCCCATCCACCAGGGGACATGGTGCCCAGCGTGGCCCCACAGCCACTCTATGCCCCACTAGCCATGGGTCAGGAGCTGGCACCTGCTGCAGCAGCCGACCAGCCACAGCCAGACCACCAGCAGCAGGCTGTGACCGGGGCTGTGGAGGAGCTGGGAGAGGCAAGAGGCACTGATCATTGTCTCTGTTGAAAATAAAAGGTACATAAACTCCATTCCCTGTCTCCAGGCTTTGTGATGTGCAACAGGCTGTTCTGGGCCCTGGCAGTGGTACAGATGGACCATGAGTATGCTGGACCATTGGTATGCTACAGTAACTGACAATATGCATGTGCAGGGCAATGCAGTGATATATAGCTTCACTGTGGGGGCAAAGCATATCGGACAGTGAGAGGCGTGAAGCAACCTTATAACAGCACAATGGACGGAGGCAACGGGCCCCTGGACAGCTGTCTACGTCAGCACTCAGGGGTGCAGGTAGGCTTGCCATGTAGGCACAGTTGTAGAGGGTACCCATGAGAAATACAAAGTGCATGGCTGTAGTGGCACCAACGCAGACACGCAACCTGTAGTTCTCATACGTGTCCTCTACACTTGTGCTGTGCATGGTTCAGCTGTGCTGTCTGTGTAGTTCGAGCTGCTGGAGCATTGTCCTTGGCTCCCAATAGTGTGACCCCGGCGTCTGTTTCCTCTGTTAAAGCACGTGAGTTGAGGCCGGCCCTTGAGAGGAAGCGGGGTGAGGAGCACCTGCTCCTCATTGACATCAGGCCCCGGCTCCACGTGCTGTCACACGCCCAGAACCAGGCCCCCAGCCACAGGCCAACCTGACCTGGCCTCTCCCATTCCCCTGCAGCAACTGTAGTTACACTCTTTTACTGTTTCGGATGGGTTTTTTTTTTTTAACCTGTTTGCTATTTCAAACTGTTTTAATGTTATACAAAATCTCGTCATTTTTTAATCCTGAGCTGCCATTCTGCTTCGATTGGGGTGTGCACTGCTGCTGTGTCAAGGGGCGGGGGAATGGGGAGGGACTGTGGCCATGGGATGGGGACAATTGTGTTGTGCGCACCACTCCAGTATTTCGTGCCCGTACCCTGGTGGTGTCCCTGGGCCCAGGGGGTGGGGTGTTCATGGATGGGAGTTAATGCCCCCACCTCCTGTGGAGCGTGCCAGGTGTGCTGCTTCGCCCACACGGAGACTTTCCCTCTCTGCAGTTGGCTCTGTGGGAACGGCATTCCCCTGATACTGCACACTTGCTCCAGTGTGTGTTTATCTTGTAACCTTGGTGTGCCACCCCATGTATTCTCAGCAGCTGTGTGAGCAGCTATCAGCCAGTACGGTGCCAGGCTTCTGCTATATCTATGCTACAGGATCAGGGCACCATGTCTGGTGATTTGGACCCCTCTTTGCGCTGTGGCATGGGGGCTGGGTGTGATGTGACTTGGGATGTGGGGTTAACCATGACACTTGGCTTAGGGGTGATNTTTAGGATGTAAAGCAATATATATTCTGTTTGGAAAATAAATCTGTAAATATGGTTCTGAGATTATTATGGCTGCTATTTCACTAACGCTTCTTAATGAAGTTATTGCCAACAGGAAAACCCGCACCCCATAAAATAAACCCGCACCCCATAACCAGTTCATTTGCCCCCCCCCCCAATAATCAATTCACACTGCCCCGGGGGCAAAATTAAATGGTTATGGGTGGGGGCAGCGTGAATTGATTATATGGGGGTGGGGGCGCAAATGAACTGGTTATGGGGTGAGGGCAGCATGAACTGATTATGGGGGCAGAACTGAACTGGTTATATGTCTCTTTTCATGGCATAATGCGCTTAATCAACTAGCTGCATTTTGGGTGTCTGGTGTGTGTGATAGCAGCACCTCTGAACTGGTCACATTGCATGTGTGCACAAGGCACAGGTGGCACTGGCAGCAAGAAGCAACAGGCCCTGGAGGCCAGACTGGCTAAGCTCACCCCCCAAGTAAGGCAGTGGACGCAGTCAGTCTCTCTGTGCCTGCCTCACTGCCTGCCCAGCTGCCCCTGCAGTGGAACCACTCCTGGGGAGTGGTGGTAGACACTCGGCTGGGGAAGTGGGGGGGAAGCATTGGGAGGCCGTGCTTCTCCATGGTTGCTTGGAGTGGTGGAGAATGGGAATCCTTCCTGTTCAGAGGGAGTAAGTTTTATGTAAATGTATATATTTGCATAATTGGGTGGGGGCTAATTATGCAAATTAGGCCCCGCACCAAGACTTCGCACATGGCCTCACAAACCCTGGGGCCAGCCCTGCACACAGTCACACACACACCGCAGCAGTCGTTTAACAACACCCCAAGTATTTATACACATACTTTTCCCTATTATGCAATGGAGTATATGTACGTTTGCTTCAATACAACATAGATTCTCAGCCATGGATGTTATATTTTTGCTATGAATGTAGTTGAATGCAGCATTTCCAAAACGTTTGTACTGAAAGGACTAGCAGACTCTTACCTTTACAATATTGCACCGTTGCCGCTAAATCAGGGATAGTTAGGAAGCTCCTTACGCATATCAATAGCAGTGCTATGAAGGCCAGTCTTTATCCCAGAGCCCTAATAGCTATGGGGTAGGCAGACTGGAAGAGGGAGTCTCACTCTTTCCACCTAAACACTCCCCATGGCCTTGACAACGAAGATGAAGCTCCTCCCTGCTTTCACCTCTCTGTTCTCTGGAACAGAAGGATACCAACTGGATTTGTTTTAGGCATTTTATTGTCGTTTTCTTGTATTTGTTTCTGATTGCTGTGAGCTGTCTCAAGCAGGATGAGGCGGGGTGTAAATAAATAAATAAACTTCCAGAGGCTGCAGGAGAATGATAGCACATGTGAGATTGCGGGGGGGATTTGTCTGCCAAAAACCCTAGCCACAGACGAGTGCCGGTCTGTGGAACACTGGTTTAATGGACCGAACAGGGGAATTGCATGTGTGAGCATTACATATGGACACAGCCAAGGGGCTTTTTTCTCAAGGAATATTTAGAGGACTTCATGATATGGCTGAAAATATGGTTTGTGTAGGTGCTGGAGACAGGATTCACAATATGGATTCATCCCACTTCCTCAGAATTTTCCTGTCTATATAGGGCATGTGAAATGTTACTATTTACAAATGTGCTGTGTTCTTTCATAGGCAAATGGATCTTTCCTTAATAATTAGTTTCAATTGTAATTTTCCCTGAGTAAGGAACAGAGCTAGTTTGAACAATGATGCATTGTGGGTATGGGGTTGGCTGTGTCTGTGGGCTGTTTCCTCTCCCAGCCTGGTTGGTTGAGGACTGGTATCATCTGCTTTCCCCTCAGGGACCGACTACATAAGGGGATCAACAGAGGTGTGCACCAGCGACCCGTGTCATTGCTCATTTTCATTTGTCATTTTCGTTATTAAAAACTGTCATTATTCATTTTGTTTAACGAATTTTTTGTTTTTTCGTTATCATTGTCATTATTGGTATCGGTATAACACGACAACAAAAATTTTGTTTTCGATTTCATTTCCGTTTTCGTCAGCTACCTGCCCCAGACTCTCTGAACTCCTCCCTCCCTTTCTCATTATAATGCAGTAGTGCACAATATGTATTATCTATGTACAGATCTAATTTAACCTAATAATCTATAGTATGTATGCAATTTATTCCTATCGAAGTATCTATATCAATAAATTCCTATATGCTATGTATTACTCCTATTCCTATCCTATAATCCTAATATATATAATAAAACGGCCTAGTATCTATCTTTATATATATATATATATATGTAACGATAAGGTATATCTAATCTATAATATCTATATCTATATCTGTAATCTAGATATATATCTAATCTATACCTATAGCTATATATTTGTCCAGGGGGAGACAGACAGGGGAAGGGGAAAGGTAAAATGTATAAAGGATAAAAGGAAAGGTAAGGTATATAATGTATAACACTGAGGGCTGGGGAAGATTTTTAGTGCAGGCACTAGAGTTCTGTAAATGCAACCTGACACAACAAGAGCTAACAGTCACAGAACAAGAGTCAAACAGTCAGGACCTGACAATATAAAGTGTTGCAGTGTGCCAGTGCCCTCCTTAGAGCCCCCATGATTGGTTCTGGGGGGCAGGAGGCATTGACCAATCACAGGGTGCCATGCAACTGGCTGGGATCTGCTTGCGCTACTCATTGGCCAGCGATTACATCTATCAGGTCCTTGCTGTCTGCTCACCCCTCCCATCACAGCCCCAGTTCAAGAATTCAACACTGCTCCCTCCTTCCCTCTCCACATTTTCCTTCCAAAAATAATGGTCACTCTGCCAGACAATAATGAAATGAATAACAAAAAATGAAAGTTGTTATTGATTTCATTATTATTGATTTCATTTACATTATTGTAATAAAACAAAAAACAAAAATTTCATTTTCATTATCGAAATAACAAAAATAAAATGCACACCCCTAGGGATCAAGCTGCCTGAAAGCAGCAGCCATCAGGGTGGTGACTCAGGGGCACTGCCCATTCTTGGGCCATTCGTGGCCATGGTCACAAAGCTGTGCTGTCCAGTCCTGAAGGATCTGCCATCACACTACTGCGTTTAGCCCCCCTCCCCTTTATATTCTAGTCCCTATCCCAACTACAGCCTCCCTTTGACGTTTGTGTATTGTATTTTATGGGGGCATTGCTTTGTATTTTATGGGGATTTGTTGTGGGTGGGGAGAGCGGGAGGGATGGGTGTGCAGGATAGTTTAAGCAGACTCCTCCGAGTGAGAGACAGGGGAGTGAGGGGCAGGTTGGGTAGCTGTGACCCCTCAGTGAGGCTGCGTTCCCATCTGCGGCAGTGGTGGCGGCAGAGGGAGGGGCCAGGGAAGTCGCGGCAGCACAAAAGAGCTTGTTGACAGGAAAAGAGCCGGTGCGAACAGGGATCTTCCACAGCTTCTCTCACGCATATCAGGGTGCACAATCCTGCCCTGACATGCGCGAGAGAAGCCGCAGCAGATCCCCGTTCGCACCAGCTCTTTTCCTGTCAGCCGGCTCCTCCGCACTGCTGCGTCTTCTCTGGCCCCTCCCTCTGCCGCCACCACAGATGGGAATGCAGCCTAAGAGGGGGCGGCGTAGACTGTGGGTGGGGATTCCTCCAAGTGAGCGTTGGAGAACTGAAAGTGGGAGGGATGGGTTGGTGGGGTATTGGGAGATGCAGGATGTATTTTGTCATGATGTTTTTTTAAAGTCTATCTATCTATCTATCTATCTATCTATCTATCATTTATTCAGTTTCTACCCTGCCCTGACTGGATGTAAAGCATGCTGTTACAGATGAACAGCTGCTTTGCTCAACCTGCCATGGCTGCCCATCGTCTGAGGGGGTGGGCAGGCTGCTGTGTGCAAACTCAGCACGGGGCCAGGACCCCATGGATGCACACCTGTGTGTCTCCCCACCCCCTCCCTGTCGCCATCACATAGTTTCAGTGTCCGGGCCGAGTCGCAGCCGGAGGGATGGCTCTCACCATGCCCAGAAGAGTCTATGGCAGCAGCAGGAACCATCACGTCTGAAAACAGTAACACCTTTAGTTCCCTTGCTTTATGGTATAGTGGAATTTATTACATCGCTCCGTTTTTATTAGTTGACTGGTGTGCCACAGGGGTGTGTGATGTTTTATAGACAGATAGAACTGTCCCTCAGAGCTGGCCTTAGAACTTGCAGTGATCAGGGCAAAAATCAAATGCGGGGTCCCCCATGGCCCTGCCCAATGCTTAATTTAGAAAGAAAGAAAGAAAGAAAGAAAGAAGCAGAGCAGGGAAATGAGGAACCCTGTTCTCCAGTTAGCTAACCAACCCTGGACTAACTTCCCCCTCTACAACTGAATAGAAAACAAGAGTTCTTGGGATTTAATCTCTATGATGGCCAGCCTGGGGGCGGGGGGGGGCAGGAAATTCATTAATGAAAGCCAAATAAACGATCCAGGGCTTCTTTGGCTTTCATTTCTACCCCGAAATAGATATTATTGGCATTTTTCTGGGTGAGTGAGCAGACAGAAGGAAAGACAAAACAAATTCTCTTCTGCTTAGTTGTGTGCCTTGCTCCTGCGGCCAGATGATTTCAGACCCAAAAGACAACTCCAGATCAGATACATACCAAACCCAGATGTTGAACTATCTTTGACACGCACCTCTCCTTTAAACCTTACATTGACTCTGTGGCCAAATCCTGCCGATTCGCTCTCCTCAACATTGCCCACATCCGCCCCTTTCTCTCTATCTCCTCAGCCAAAATCCTTGTTCATGCCATGGTTATCTCTCGCCTCGACTACTGCAACCTCCTCCTTGCTGGCCTCCCTCGCTC
>QEPC01011998.1:2746693-2769193 GCA_003113815.1 Sphenodon punctatus | reverse complement strand
CACCCCAACAATTTGCTACAGGACAATGGGGGGGGGGGGTTTCAAAGCAAGAAAGGAAAGTCTCGAAACAGCAAATGGGGGGCGGATTTATTCTAACTAAAACGTGTAGCACGATGGGATTTTTGTCAAAGCGACTTTATATTTTGCCCAGTGACCGCTCTGCATCAAAGCTGCTGATCGGCATCCATGCCCCTTCCCAGGAGTGTCCTTTAGCTCTGACCCCTGCCTTGGCGAAGTGGGATTCAGCTAGGAAGCAGCATCTTCTGCCTGCTTGCAGGAGGTGCAGACTCCCTCGTGGAGATGGGGCACAACATGCTGGATGCGGGGGAGACTTGGGGTGGGCACTCACTAGTGCTAGGGGGCACGAGTGGGGAGGGGACGGAGTGGAAGTGCTGGGCGTTGGGCCAAGGGCGTCTGTCTGAAGTACTTTACAAACCTAAAGTTGTCGTTTTCATTTGGACCTGCTTGAAATTCGGACCCTTCGGCTTGGTGTAAGGCTGGCTTTGGTTTTTTTTAAAAGGACCCGAAAATGATATTGTTAAAATGGCTAAAATGCCACGTTTGGGGGGGGGGGTTGTGCCCCAAAGAAAAACCAGCTGCAGTAATCAATATGGTTCCGTTTGCCGAGACAGAAACGGGGTCCGCGGGAGGAGGAGGAGGAGGAGGGGAGGGGAAGGGAATGGTCCCCTGCACAACTTCAACGGGGCTGAGCCACTGGGCAGAAGGGAGCTTTTTTTCTATGCTGGTAGGTCCTAAAATACCGCAGCGATTTTCTTAGTTACACAAACTCAGGCGGATGATCTTTGTCCTGTTGCAAGAGTGCACTGCAGCAGCGTGTGATAGCTGAGCAAGCTCTGAACTTTCCCAGCAAACCCCTTTCCATTATTTTTTTTGGGGGGGGGAATGAGGAAATGAGGGATGCTGACTTCCTGCTGCTTTTTGCACTGGCAGCCCCCCCCCCTCCCGGTTTGGTTATTTTTCTAAAAATCCTGCCAGCACTGACGTCATGTTATTAAACAAACCAGCATAGCAGCCGGGATCCCTTCCCAGGCCTGGAGAAAGTGAAGGCTTCGCTTTTCTTATTGCCTGAACTTTTTTTCCCTTTCTGTGCTCTCTCTCCCTATATATTTAATAAGCGATCTCGAAATTCTGCCTTGGCAGGAATTAAAGAAAATGTGTCCTCACAGAATCTCTCATCTCTGATCTACTGAATGCAAGTTTGGGTGTATGTTTGTTTAAATCAGTGTAAATTTGTTTATAAAATTGAGCTGTGCCCCTTTGTAACAAATCATGATTAACCTTTCTCTTTTAAAGCGTATCATAATCACAGATGTTAGTTTGGAGATGCTATCCAAACATCCCAGGGGCACTTTTCCTAGCTGCATGGGCGGGGATTGAACGTGGAGGTCGGATATTAAATCAGCGGGATGCAGAATTACTTTTTGCCACAAACCAGAGCGAGCTAAATAGTTTCTTCCCCTAACTCTGATATGCATTACACAATAAATGGCGAGTGCATTTGCATATATAGTGCCTGGCTGTGTGTTTGTATACTGCGTGTGTGATATACTGCATTTATAGGCACTATACCTCGATTGTGGAGTTTGGGAGAAACAAGGCAAAATTTCCTTGCCAAAAATTAAGGTTCATATCAAACTAATTGCAGGTGATTCGATTTTTAGCCAAGCCTGTAGCCAAATTCCCGTACATTTTGCTAACACTTTCCTATACCGACTAGTCCTCTAAAACAAATGATTTCTCTTTTTTAATCAGAGGTACCTATCACATGGCAAGCATAATTATGCACAACAGGAATGCTAAAGTACACCTTTGAGCCAGACAGACCCCAGTCAACATTTTGATCAGTTTCAGGGATATGTGATTCAGTGTGTATGTGAATTGTCAACCACAAGAAGATACATTGCAGCTTTATATGTATGCAGTTTTGAATATATATATATATATATATATATATATATATATATATATATATATATGCCTTCAATAGTTACACACGCACACACACTTTGTACATATAGGTAGATACGCTAATGTGTGTTCACACGCACATCAGGAAACCTACTAACCTTCTCTTAGAATTGGAGGACTCTGCCTTTCAAATGTGGCGTTGGGAAACAGATCTGCTATGTATTTATTGAGTGATTTGGCTGCAATGAGGGCTTAGAGCGGTATCTTTGTCTGTAACATTAATTGTTTAAATATTCAGAATTCATTTAGTTGGACGTTACGTCCATAAACGGCAGCGGCCGGGCCGTCTGATTGTGCTTGTGCGCAAGTGGGCTGAAACTATCAACAAGTAGAAAATATGGAAAAAGGAAAGTAAATTCAACGCCTTTTCGCCAATTTATCTTTTCATTGAGCTTTGGTGCGGGAAAGCAGTAGGAAAAAAATGGACTATCTCGGCTAACAAGAGCCGTTCTGACCTCTTGCAAACCCTGGAGAAAGCATAAGCAGCGTCAGCAGCCTCGCTGCTCCTGCTGTGGCTCAGTGGTAGTGAAACGGGGTAACTACGGTGTTTACAAAGAGGCTGTGAAAAGTTGCCCAAGTTTATGCAGAGTCTCCCATCAAACTAAATTCAGATCCTGTGGCTCAAACAGTTTCATGGATCTGTTTTCTAGAGATCTCTAGTGACACATCTTCCTGCCTTCTTGACAAGCTGCTATAAGCCAGGTGAAAAGTTTGCCCCTTCAGATACGCAAGAGAGGGGTCAAATTCTCTTCTGATGCAACCCCAATGGTATGACCTCAGTAGAGACGCCCTAGTGTAACTTGCCTTTTGTAGAATGAATTGGAAGGATGTACAAAAGACCCATTACTCTTTTGTTAAATTATACACGTGCAGCTGTTTCCAGGCAGAATCTGTACTACAGTTTTGGAGCAATTACTTAATTCTAGTCAATTTGGAGCAATTACTTAATTCTCCCTCCAGAATTGCATTTTACCTGCCGCGGTCTTTAACCTGGTAAAATTCCTTCGAACACACCAGTAATTTTACAAATATGAAATCCATCTGTCTGCCTATTTTCCAGCTGAAAACTGAACCGTCTGATATATTTGTCCATTGCAATGAGTTTCCCCAGAAGCTTGACTTCGCTCAGTTGAAGTTGTTTCCCATTAATGACAGTCTCTAACTGAATGGAGAGCTTTGCCTATGGGAGTGTATTTCCTATCCTGCCACTTTAAATATATTATAGCTTTCAGTTTCTCACATGAGGAGTAAGGTCTGGTTTGGTAAGAGGACATGTCCCCCTCTTTCTGTTAAATAGCCCTGCTTAAGAAAGAGAGACTTAGATATTTGGAAACAACTCCCAAAATGTTGCAGTAAAGCAAATTAAGATTTAATTTCTCTGTCTCCTTCAGGAAATCCTAAATGGTAACTCTTCTACTGTAATTTTTAAGAGACAAGAGAGCAATATTTTACAGTTCTATCTTTTTAAAAAATGAAAGCATTGATATTATTTTAATTACTTGTGGATTCAGGGGGTTTGTGAGTCTTTATAATTTCAGGTTTTGCAAACAAAGTTTTCTAGCCCTGTTTTCTAAAGCACTAGACAACTGAATATTTATCTCAGTCTCAAAAGAGGAAACCTGTTGACAGTATGTGCATTCAACATGTTTTCTTCTCTCTGAATAGTAGGTATGGATATGGCTAGCCTTAATCTCCTTAGAACAACCAAATCATTTAAAAAAATTGGTGGTTCTAATTTTGTTTTTATACGAACCGTCAAAAGTTTTAAAATTGTTTTTTAAAATGTCTTACACGACTGGTTGCAAAAAATGTGTCACCCCTGGTAAACTGCCATACAAGACAACTCTCTTACACCTAAGTATATTTCTCTGGTGACTCAGAAATACACTTTAAGAATTATGGATACTGTATTACATATTGTTCCAGTCCAACGTTTTGAGGCACACCTTGTATATTTCATAATAAAGTGTTTTTTTATTTAATGCAATTTTCAAGGATTTAAACACACAAAATGCAGTGAGAATGTTCACAATTTTGAGACCACAGTTGTAAATAGAAACATTCATATTTCATAAGATTATAAATATTTGATACTGCAGTTGTAAAATGCACGTTTTATAAACTGAAAAAAAATCTTTGCTTTCTTGCTAAAAAGGCAATGTCATTTAATCCTGTCTCCTAAGCAGCTGATGATTATTCACAGAATTTAAAATTACAGCTTTTCAATTTATAATTTACTTTTTAAAAGGTTTATACTAATGGGTGTCTATTATAGCTATGAAATAAAGAGGTTTTAAGGCAAAGCGAGAAAGTTCACCCTCAGTCATCAAGGAGACGGCAATCCTGAATTATTCGTACGTTGCATCCCCACTAGGGTTCTCTTGTACCTCTGGCCAACATTTTGGACACTTTATTCCAAATTGCGGTGGGAAAAAATGTAGAATGGGGAGAGACTATTTAAGAAACAATAACAAAAATCTGAAAAATAATTTACATTGTATCTCATTTTCAGATCTGAAAGGCAATAATATTGCTGGGGTGAGGGACTGCCAAACAGAGAAACCAACAGAAAAACCCCAATGCTAAGACGTGGTTTATGTCTGTCCTTTTAGATTGCAGTATTCTGGTCTAGAGATAAATCTCATTGACAAACGGACAGTTGGATGCATTTAGCATTGGATAATAATATTAGGCTGCTGATCTCTCCCCATTAAAATGCCACGCTTTAGGTGGGTGAGATCTTCTGTCTTTCCAGCCAAAGGAGGACATTAGAGAGCAGAAACCCCCCCCCCCCATGTGTTACTCATCTTGCATAATAGAAGCTGATGGTGCTGAAATAGCGACCCAAGTCCCCCTCCCCCCGACCTGATTCGCTCTGTCCCTGAGCCAGAAGCGATGGGGCAGGAAGGGGGTTTCGGGATGCAATCTGAGGCCTGCTTCTGTCCTTGGGAAACATCCCAATCCCCAGCTCTGCACAGCGGCCTGCTCGATTTGCAAACCTCTAGCCAAAGCTGGGGAAGTTCTCCACTCCCCCAAACTGGGATGAGCCGAGAGGAGAGGGCTCTGTACTGGGTTTGGGGGTGTCTGGCTTCACACATGCCATGCACACACCCACACCCCGGCCGCAGCAAAGACCTCAAGGCTCCTTCATTTTGAAATGGGGGTTGGTTTTGTTGTGTTTTTCACTTCCCCTGACGTGGTCCCGGAAGTTGTGATGTTTACTTCAAAACTTTTCCAACCAAGCACTGGGGAGGGGTAAAAATAGCTAGCCTCTAACCTCCCTCCTGGATCTGCCCCGCCCCTTGCTGGCCTGGCCGGCTTTTTCAGAGTCCCAGATATACCCCGGGACAACCAACCTTTGAATATAACACAACCGAATGGAGAATCCATCCCAGCCGTGCCTTGTCTTGGCATTTCCGTCCCTCCTAGCTCGCGAGCAATTGAAATTAGCCTTAGCCTTATTATCTTCTAGACCCCAAAGCCAAACACAAAAATAAAAGAAATGGTAAAACTCATAGAACAAATAGGAGAGCTATTTATTCGGTCACAGTCGTGTGAAATGCAGCAATAAAAATCTTTGGACTTCAGCAAAAGTTGGTTTTTTAATTTTTTTTCCTCTTTTTTTTTTTGAATTTCAAAAAAACAGTGTCCAATGTCCATTAAAACAGCGCTTAAGTCTATAAAAACGTAGCTTAAGCATTAAAAAAAAAATCATAAAGATAGCATCTAAAATTTCCATAGAACAAAAACAAAACAAAAAAATCAAAAATATTTTATAATCAGATATTTTGGATTTTTACAACACCTTACCTGTAAATTATATATACATAGAATATTGCAGAATTATATCTAATACACAATATTTGCACTATTAATGCTGGTATATTCTTTATACACTGGCCCTTATTTTTAATTAAATTATTGCATTGTATAAACTTTGACTGAAAACTGCCTCCCCCTCCCTAACCCCTTCCCCCCCCCCCCCTCTATTCACTGTCTGACTTGCCGTCTTTTGATGTAGTGGAGTGGTTGTACAGCCCCTGTGCCATCAGGTGCACCGCCAAGGTGTTCTTGTTGCCGGTGGCTTTCTTGATTTTCGCTCGTTTGTTCTGAAACCAAATTTTGATCTGGGACTCGTTGAGGCTGAGTTCCTGAGCCAGGCTCTGCCTCCTCTGCTCGGTCAAGTATCTGTTCGTCTGAAACTCCGCTTTCAGTCTCTGCAGTTGCTCGGCAGTGAAGGCTGTCCTGGGACGTTTGTCTTCCTTGTTGGGGTTCTTCTTCTTTGGTTTGCGAGATCTGGGACCTGCGGCCCAGTGAGAAAGGAAAACACACACGAGAGATGATAGTGGGTTTGCAAGGACGCCCGCCAGTCGGGCTGTCTGTTCTGGGTTCTAAACTAGCCAGGCTGTTGGAGGGAGAAAGGGTCTCTACCATCCTTAGGGAATTGGGGGGGCTCTAGAGGGCAGCTGGGGGGGGGGGTCGGTCCTCTTGGTGCTTTCTGCCTCTCTCCAGAAGATCTGTAGGATGAATGCAATGTGGGGCCCTTTTGGCTTCCCTGAAGGCGGGGGAGATTTTCCCATTAAAAAGGCACTAGATCCGAGGTGTGTGTGTGTGTGTGGGGGGGGGGTTAGTCACAGACAGGAGCCCCTTAATACGTGTGGGGGGTGGGTGGGTAAGAGAACGAGGAACTGGGGTTAGCCAAAGGGGAATTAATTCTTAGGCCTACACTGCATGGGAGGGGAAGCAAGGTGTGTGTATGGGGGAGAGGGGGGGTCAGTCCAAGAGCACCTCTGCCCACTCCCCAACTGGGCTGCTGCATTAGATATGGGAGACACATCCACCCCGCGTCCATTGTTTCCTTTTTAACGACCCTCTTTAGGGCCGAAGCTCTCCGCTGCCTGGGGCTGTAGCCCCGAGCCCCACAAAGGAGGATGCAGGCAGGGCCCAGGCGTTTGACTGGGAGGGCTCCAGGGCAATGCTGATGGGGGGGGGGGGTCTATGGCGACGCCGGGAGGCGCGATCCGTCTCTCCCCACCCCCCTCTTGTTTGTTCGCAAACCCCTTCCATTCCGGCCCGGCAATCGGGCGAGCCGAGGCAGCGCTTGACAGCTGGGCTGGGCTGCCGGGGCCTTTCCCAAGCCGCTGTTGCACCCCCGCCGCTTGCTTCCCTGCTCGCCCGGACGCCGGGGCTCCTCCTGGCGGGGAAGCCATTCATTCGCCTGGCGAAGGCAGCGAGGAGTGGGATGGATCCCCACTCCCGCATGGGGGGGTCATGCTACCCAGCATCGCCTAGGCCAGAGTGGCCCTCGGGCCGGGTGGCCTGTACTGCGATCCCCTCCTGTCCCCAAACGCTCCCTTCTTGCCCCCACGAGGTATTAAGAATGTGAATCCCCCCCCCCCTCCCCGCACTTTGCAGCCGAGATTTCTACTCCAGCAATCCTTTCTACCGGCTGGCGGGTTGGGCTGGGGCTCCTGCCTTTGCCGTGGGGAACGAAGGGAGCAGGGTTGGGGTGGGTGGGTGTGTTTCGTGCCACGTTTCTAGAGGGGCAAGGGAAACTAAACGTCGCTTAGAAGCGGTCGCCACCTTGTCTCTTCTTTTTAACACCCCCCAGCCCAGCCCACCCCCAGCATCATCAAACCTAGTCTTTGTCTGGGGAGTGAAATAAAAGGCAAGGCCAAGCTGCCCGGCTTGCTGAGAAGAAGGCTCGGGCTCTTTCTCTCCCGACTTCCCTGGCTATTAGACTAAGGTGTCTGAAGAGAGGGCTAATAGCCCCAGAGCCTCCGCTCCTGCTCTTTGCTCTCTCCTTCAGCAGGGAAACAGAGTAAGGGGCCTGCAACGAATGCAACTTCTAGGGGATGAGGTAAAAATCCAAATTCAAATCTTAATAATCATTAATAGAAATGCACCAATCACTATATTTTAAAACCCTTTACGCGAAAAGGAAATCGTGTCCCTCTCTCAAGAGTCTATTTTAGAAATTTTTAAAACACTTTATTTCTGACGAGAGAGAGAGCGAGAGAGAGAGAACTTGAATCGCAGCGTTTGTTTACAGGGGACCGAGGGGCTTTCCTGTAAATCTTGCAGCGTCCCAACGCCGTGGCAAAGCATTCCTTCATTAATTTATTAATTTATTAATTATTATTATTATTTTATTATCTGGCATAGTATTCTCCACGCCACGAGCGAGAGGTTTCTCTTTGGCCTGTGCCATTGTGAGGATATATGTTAATTAAATATTAACAAAGGAGGGGAGCGGAGAACAATGGAGTAAATTTCGATTCAGACTGGAATATTATCTTGGAGCTAGAGTTTATTGCCATTTATGACTAAGTCATTTTAAGCCCCCCACCCACTCACTTTCTACACCGGTGAAATAGCTATGGGGAGGGAGGGATGACTAATAATCACTGTTGGGAAATAATAAACCCGGTTTGCGTTAAAGCTGAGAGAAAGCTAGTTAACAGCTCGATCTTCTCAACGAGGTTTTAAATTCTCTTTCCACTAACACCGATATAGATTTACTCCTGCTTTCCCTGCTCTAATCACCCGGTGGCTCTTCCAGCTTCTTTAGGGATATTATTATTAATTATTCTTATTATTATTATTATTATTATTATTATTTCTGAAGCCCCTTCTCCAAATTCCAGCCAAGCACGCCTTCCCAGAGCCCCTGAAATAAGTTCCTCCTCAGCCCCTTGGAAA
Source organism: Sphenodon punctatus (assembly GCA_003113815.1). NCBI lineage: Eukaryota > Metazoa > Chordata > Lepidosauria > Sphenodontia > Sphenodontidae > Sphenodon > Sphenodon punctatus. The sequence goes on along the minus strand of QEPC01011998.1, from coordinate 2,760,502 downwards.
TCTCCCTAGCTGAAAGATCCGCACTGCTTCACATGTGTGAGAAAGAGAGAGCAGAGGAGGGAGGCGAGACAGCAGCCAATTTAAAGGCCGGTATTAAAATAGTAAACAAATGATATGGGGCTTTAGAAGAAGAAGAAGAAGAAAAAAGCACAACCGAATTCCGGGCCTATTGCAGACAGGTTGAGTGTAGGATTGATTTTTCAGTCCCACACAAACAATTGGATTATTATCCAGCAAAAGAGAAGGGCAGGTTCCTTGGAGGAGTTTTTTAGGAGTTCAAAGCAGGGGCTTTAATGGCTTCTTTCTCCCTTTTTCTTTTTTAAAATACCCGGCAGAAGAAAAATCCCCCCCACCCTCCGTCCCCCTTGCTAGCACGGTCCTGCTCTGGCGCTGGGATCTAGCTAGCCTGACTGCTAATGGGGGGTCGCTTTGTGTGCAGCTGGGGATTTTGCTGCCTTTGGGAAACATTCTCCCAGTCCCTGCCACCTTCAGAAATACAGACTGCTTAAAAGCGTGATGACGGGGCGAGTTTATTTGGTAAATAAACAGGGACGGCCTCGAGGTTCCACACAAACCACTTACTCCGGAGTAGGAGGGCTTCGTACTTCGGAGTAAGTGGTTTGTGGGTCATCATCGCGGCCTTGGTTTGTTCTCGTCTCCCCACCCGCCCCGCCGTTAATTTTCTGCAGAAGCCTGCGGCAAGCTGAGCGGGGGCTCCCCCGATTCAATGGCTGGCTGGTGAGGCAGAGCAGGGCCTGGCGAAGTGGAGCAAAGGGGCCGGGTTCAATGAGGGGTCTCAGGGAAGCGCCAGGCTGCCCGGGAGCGCGGCGGCGGCGGCAGCAGCAGCAGGTCTTACCTGAAGAAGGCCTGTCTGAGTAGCGAGTACAGTAAACCCAGGCCGGCCACAGCATGGGCTGCTTGCTGGAGGTGTTGGAGCTGGCTTGGGAGCTATCCGAATCGGAGCTCACCGACAGGTCGCCGCCGCTTAAGCCCCGGGATTTCAAGCTTCCTTCCAGCGCCCCGGAGTCGCCTCCTTTCTTGGATCCTCCATTGAGCGCAAGGGCTTCGGAGCCTCCTTCTCCTTCGCCCGGGGAAAGTCCCCCCACTCCGCCGGTGAGTTGCCCCCCAGACGCCGGCGCCGTGGAGGGACTCCTGCGGCTCTCCCTGCCGGCTAAGAGCAGCTGCTCCGGGCTGGAGCCGCTGCTGCTGCAGCAAGTCCCCCCTTCCTTCCTCCGCCCGAACTCCGGCCGCAGGATGTTGTCTATGAAAAAGTTCGTGATCCGGTGCGGGTGCTGGTGGTGGTTGCCGCCAGGCGCCTGGAGCACCACGGGCAGAATCATTGCCCTCCTTCTGCTGGGCTCCGCGTCGCTGCTGCTGCTGCTGCTGCTGCTGCTCCTGCTCGAGTCCTGCTGCTGCTGCTGCTCGGCTGGCTCTTCCCTGCGACTCTGGTCATTCTCCTCCATGCTGTACCACAAATCCCAAAATGTTCCCCCCACCCCCTTTGTGTGTGCGCGCCCGTGTGCTTGGGGGGGCTCGGAACAGACTTGCCTTTGCCTGCCTCCACTCAGCAAGAATCACACAATCCAGAGTGCCGGATGAGTCCCAGCTTTCAAAACCAGAGCGTCTAGTTTGCAATCGTCCTTGCCTCCCCCCCCCTCCCTTTTCTTTCCACCTTCTTTCTCGCCTCCTGATGCTCGTTTAGCCTTTCACTTCTGCAAACAAGTGCATTCTTTCCCCCCAAAGGCAGTCATCCTTCAGACTCTCAGAGGCAACCCCTTTCCACCCCCCACCCCCCCTCCAGCTCCTGCGCTTTCAAAGAAAAACAGAGGCCAAGAGTATCCTTTAAAAAAAAAAAAAAAAGTGAAGATCCTTCCAGGTTGGGTTTTTTTTTTTTTGTAAAAAGTCAGTGCTGCCCCATCTGCTTTCTAGCGAGAGGCTCTAGGAGAGAGTGTCTGTTTCTCTCTGCACACCGCCGGCACACGGCACACGCAGGCTTGAAGCACCCAGAGACATAGGTACCATTAAAGCAGCTCTCTCTTTTTCTCCCTCTTTGAGTCAAATATTCCAAGTTGCATGTGAGGAGGTGGGGGGGGATATGCCTCTCTCTGTCCCTCTATAGTGGGGTGTGGGGGGGTAAATTTAGAAGCCACTTAAACTGAACCTGAAATACTTTCACTCTGGATTTTTGTTCTTATTTTTAATAGAGCCCCTCAAGTGACGTTGCAAGCCCGGTATCCTAGACACGTGCCTTTGGCCAATGGCAGAGGAGGCCTTTCCACACGTGATACAGTAGCACTCTAGCAAATGACAGCATCAACCCCCCCTTTCCCTCTCGCTGCCCCTCCCCCTTCTTTTAAAGCTATAGTGTCCTCTCAAGAGTGTTTTTTTTTTTTAAAGGAGAATGCAGAAATAGCTAGTCCCCTAAACAACAGATAGATACATCACCGCTTGCCCTGCCGATCCCTTTCGCTTTATATCTTTGTCTGATTCATTAGAAAAGCCTACAAGTATACATTTAAATTTTTTTCCATATTGTTTACCAAAGGGGGGGGGGGGAGGCTGTGAGAAAAGGGAGAAATCCCACAATTCCTTGCACAAATGCACAAATAATATAAAACGAGCTGGTGCCATCCATACAAAGGGACTTTTTGTGCTTCCGCTTTATTTGCAAGAAGAATCACAGGCAGTTCATTTTAGAGCAACTCTCTCTTTTTTTTGACACGCTGTCCTCCTCCTCCTCCTCCACACCTTTCTGATCTTCTTGAGATCCAGCCTGCAGAAGAACACGAGAAAAATATCAGGCACACAAGGTGGACTAAAAAAAAAAAAAAGAGCCAGGAAGGTGGCGGTGGTACGGTGTCAGCGAAATAAACATAAGTGGGAGTGATAATTGAATCATTCAGCTGGAAGATGGACAGGAGCCTTTGATCATTCCAGATTCAGAAACAATATTAAACAGAGAGGTTTCCCATTGACAGGCAGCACCATGCTACTTTTGTCCTTTCTCCCTCTCCCCTCCCCCATTAAGTTTAAATCAAAATAACAAATTATTATTTTTTCATTGTGGAAAAGCTGTCACGATGTCCATTTTCTTTGTTAAAAAAAAATTAATCAAATCCACAGGACCAAAAAAAAAAGAATAAAAGGAGCTTTGAGCTAAAAGAATATCCGGCTTGGGAAAGGGAAGGAGAATTATGTAATTCTGAAGGGGTCTCGCGTAGTTTCCAACTGGGGGCGGGGGGCACCCAACCGACCCCTTTCCCTACTCCCTCTCTCTCCATGAATGGTGTAGCCCCCCTCCCCCCAAATTCATCCTCCGGTCTGCTAAAGGATTTCCCCACAGCCACCCTAAACAGTCTGCCCCCGGGACCGCAGACAAAACAGAAATCATCCGCTACCGTCCGCGGGATCTTTGCTCGGCTGCTCTTGAATTTGTGAAAGTCACCAAAAGGTCACTGAAGCGCAGGCGGGTTAGTGCCGCTTTAAACACACACACACACACACACACACACACAAGCGCACGCGCGCGCACGCACACACACACACACACACACAAGCGCGCACGCGCGCGCACACACACACACACGGCAAGGGAGAGCGGTAATGCCAACAGACTGTTGTGATCGGCGGGCACATGATCCAGCCAGCGCCAAAGACAAAATGAAGGCGAGCGAGCAAACCACAAGGCGACGGCTCCTGCCCGGCCCGAGGGCTGCAGAGGGAGAGGATTCCCTCACCGGCCTGTCGGCGCCTCTCTCACCTCTGAGCTGCGGGAAGGCGTGGAGAGCCGGGGAGGCAAAGGCAGGCTGGGAGGGTGCACACAGGCAGACTGGGATGGGAGAGCAGGCGAGAGAGGGCTGGGAGACCAGGAGGCCATTAGCGGTGCGGGAAGCTGGGCAGGTACCTGGCGGGTTCCCTTTCCTCCATCAGGTCCCAGCGTGGCTGTCGCCTTCATCGCTTTTCTGCTTGCTGCAAATAGGATCTCCCCCCACCCCCTTCCAGATCCGAGAAGAGTGGGGAAATCGCTGCAATTGTTTGAGAGGAAACACGCAGAAGAGCCACCCAAATGAATCAGAGTTGTGTGAACTTCCCACCAGGAAGCAAAGCTAAACACGCGGGAGCGGGGAGTGATGAGAATGTTCGGTTTGACTTAGCCTTGCTCATTACGGGCTATTTTTAGGGCTTGACAGCTGGGCTCAAAGTGTGTGTGTCTCTGTGTGTGTTCCACCCCCCACCCCCCCTCCAGCTCCTGCGCTTTCAAAGAAAAACAGAGGCCAAGAGTATCCTTTAAAAAAAAAAAAAAAAAGTGAAGATCCTTCCAGGTTGGGTTTTTTTTTTTTTGTAAAAAGTCAGTGCTGCCCCATCTGCTTTCTAGCGAGAGGCTCNGGGCGGGCGGGCGGGCGCCAGGATGGACGAGAAACTAGGGAAGTCTGACTTTGTCTCAAAGTAAGCGCGCCCTCGGAGACCCACTCTGGGAGGAAACTTCCTCGTGGTGTGGGGCTTTAAGGCAGAGCCGTCAGTCAGCTCCCTACCTGATTCAATCGATTGCTTTTGTGTCCTCCACACTCGGCTCGAATTAAACCTGCTTCGAAGCAGCTTCTGCCAAAATGTGTGTGGCAGCTTGCGGGACAGGAGCTCCCAGATGGGGGATCCGAGATGGCTGCCCTCAAACCAGCACCTAGAGGTTAATGTCTTGAAGTGCCCCATGAAAAGCGATTAGTCTGTCTCCCCAGAAGTATTTTCTAATTACTTGGAAGTCCCCTCCGTTTTGCTTCTACCCCATAATTAAAGGTGTTCAAAGTGTTGCACTTCAAATATTTCGCTCCCGGGCGGACCTAAAAAGTCACTGAAAAATATCTCGAGAGAAACATGACCTGCAAGTGTAGCCGACAAGCTTTCTTGTCAGTCGTGCTGCTGAGGAGATTGGAACATTTCCATTTGTTCAAATGCTCATTAGCAGGCACGTTGATTCAGGGGATATTCATCAACAGCGACGCGAGGAGAATGCCTTAGATAAACTCCAAAGCAGGCGATAAATAAAGGTGTGCAAAACAATGACTGCAAACTAGTCCTCTGCCAGGAAGTCCCCAGCGATATTGCAAGGCTTGGCGAAGCCCACGTTCCTTTCTTTTCTACATTTTTAGAGAGGAACAATCTCAGTGAAGAAAGAAGTTCTGAGAAAATCCTCAGCAACAGTTCTGCTTGGAAACTCGAGTGCTGCACACATTTGGGGCATTAGGCACTAAAATATTGTCCACTGCAGATGGCTATGAGAGAGAGAGAGAGAGAGAGTGAGAGTTGACGAAGTTTTCTCCCATTTCGCTACATCGAAATCGGAGACGGCGATCACTAAAATGGACTTTCCCCGCGCAGGCGATAGGTTGTACATTCCATTTCCCCATTACCTACCTGCCTATTTTAAACCTCGACCAATTACATTATCGCTTCTTTTAAAAAGCAAACAAACAAACAAACAAACCAACCCTTTCCTCTACTCCTGAACTGGTAAATAACTGTGCCAACGTTTATCAGGCACCTTTGCACACTGAATATGTGGCGTTTACATTTCCACTTATCACATTTGTGGTGCAGTTCTTAGATTAAAATTTGGACACCTAAATGCTGTGAGTTTCCCCCAACTCCACGCACGGTGTGCCTTGCTCTTGTAAATCCAATCGAAATACTAGACTGTAATGCTGTCGAGAGGCTAAAATCCGGGCGATGTTTGCTAACCTACTGCTTTATATTGGCTGATATGGTGAAAGTTAGAAGGAATGAAAGCCATTAGATAGGCCAGGCTCTTGCTGGGCTTGTCAGTCAGTTGGTAAGAGATGCCCTGATCATTCTGAACGCTAAATCATAACAAAAGCAATGGCAGAGGCAGCGGAAGGCGGTGGGGTGGGGGTGGGAAGCTGGCAGATTCGGGGACAGCTCTGCTCCTGGAGCTCGGATCTGTTACTAGCCGGCCCCCATGGCAAACCAGGACAGAACCCCCACCCCCATAGTCAGACCTCACCGCTGCAATCAAAGGCGAGGGTATTGACTGCAAATAGTTGGGATGCACTAAATTTCACAAAGTTTGATGAAATGAATCCCAAACCAACAACTCCCTGGAATTCCTCTTCCGCCTATCAATGCAGGCTGCCGAGAAGGGGGGCGAAGGTTTACATTATCTGCAGCTAGAGGCAAGAATGGTTTCGGAAAGAACTACTCAAGGCATCCCAGGAAGACTGGCAAAAAGAAATCCGAAGAGTGCCCATCCAAAGTGTTCAGACAAAGGCTCTTGCGATCCACAGGGCAGGCACCTTGTTTCCCCTGTCAGTAACTTACAACCAGCAGCACTCACTCACTGGACTGACTTCCAAACACCCTGGGAGTCATTATCCCTCTGCTTGGCGGGGGCGGGGAGGCAAGGGTCCAGACTTTATTTCCCACTCGCCCGCTGCAGCTAGGCTTTTGAGCAGTGCCTGGGCGCTGGGGTTTGTGCCAAAGTTCGTGATGGCTTGTGCCAACACGCTCAGTCCAGCCCCCGAATGGCACAGCCTAGAGACACAAAAGAGGAGAGACGAACTTTCCACAGTGCTTAGAAAAATGGGGAGTCTTGATCCAACTTCCCAAGGCAGGTCTGTTTGCAGTGGCGTGTGCTTCCCCCTCCCCAAATCAGCCCGGACTTGCTCCCCTGCTGCTGGGCATGGAGCTAGCGCACTCTTCCCTTGCCCTGGCTAGCTTGCACATGGCAACGCATTCGAGCTAGATCCATGCGAGGTGCCGGGCTATCTGTCCAGGTGTTAGTTTCATCTCAGTGTCTGGGCTAATCATTTCACATTAGGAAGACTTTCCTGTCCACGGTGTGGTAGCTGGATGCGTTGGCAGCCGACTGGCTTTCGGGGTCATGACATTTTTATTACCTGCTAATGTTGAACATACATCCTGTTCGGTCTAATATCTCAGTCCAGCAAAGCACCCAGTGTGAGGGAGGGATGTTAATGAAGGGCCAAGAAGAGGGAAGCAATAATAAGTAATCAATTGTCCTTAAGGTCTAGGAACTCGCCTGCAGATTGCTACAGGGAGTTTATAAAGACCAAATTCCCCAGAAACCCACAGCCCCTATACAAGCCGCGCATTATACCTGTCCGAGAAGCGTGGGCACAATTTGCTCTTGTCACATGACATACCGGTAGGTAACGGGAGGCACACTTTTTAGCAGATACAGTTTACTAATATTCCACCTCTCAAAGAGATATTCGATCATTTCAGAAATAAATTGGGATACAAATTATGGTGAAAAACGAACCCTCCGATCATTGATTTAGTTTATTGAACACGTATTAGGGACATCGATCAGCACGAAGACAAGGATTTTGGCAGAAGGCAATAGACATCAGTATATGGGTCGTATATCCTAACGTTTGTTTAACAACCTGAAAAGTATGTGAGAATTCATTCTCTCTCTCTCTCTAGAATATACATATATGTATATATACATCGTGTTTTTTTTGTAGATGTAGATTGATAATCAGAGGTAGATGGAAAGATAAAAAGCTGATGCTGGAGCTAAATGTGTCGGCTTCCGCCTTGGTCAGTAGCACACTGGGTTTCAAATGGTGCCCACAGCCCAGAGATCGGTGACAGAGGATACTGTGCTCTGAAAGTGGCAAAAAGCAGAAGGGAAACTTTCCTTAACTATTATCTTCCAAATTGAGGCCAGGAGGTGTTAAGTCGATAGATCCGGAAGTTCTCCTGCATATATTGTATAAGTTCTCCTACACCTATTGTGCCAACAGCATGTGTGTGGGTGTGGGTGTGTTACATAGATGTGTGTGTTGTTATACACATGTATATAACACACACACACACACACACACACACACACATATATATATATATATATATATATATATATATATTATTATTTATATAATATAAATATATAATATATAACATATAATACATAATATCTATTATTTATAATATGCAGATCCATATCCGCAAGGACTCCAGAAGTATTCTCTACATGGGAGACTTGTAAATTCGCTTGCAAGAAGGGATTTTACCGACCCGACCGGATCCCCCCTTTTTTTTTATTTATTTATTTATTTATTTATTGGATTTCTATACCGCCCCATCCTGCACAGCAGCTCGTTTCCATACGAATAGGACCAGCTTCTGCTGTCTTTCCTCGGACAACTCCCCTGGATCCGGAGAGGTTTCAGCTGCCAGCCTCTAGGAAGTTTAGACTGCTGGCTGGTGCCTACTGAGTTAAACACCTTAACTAAATCCAGGTGCCTGTGGCTTTGCGTTAAAACTTTCCCTTTAAACAAGAGAGAGAAACTAGACCATCATTTCAGTTACCCTCCACTCCAGAAATGATCGGAGTCAGATCCTTCGCAAATAGTATTATTTTTAAAAGCCACCGGGCGTAAGGGATTCAGAATCGGGCTCTGTCTCCCTTGCTCGGTGGGATTTAGTTTCCTTGCACATTTCAACGAGCCAGGCACTTTCCCAGGGCAGTGAAACTTGGACAACTCCCCACCCCCAGGACACCGCGCGCTTAATGTCTCCCGAAGAGAGACGGATTCGATTGCAGTGGCAGAAGCAGTTAGTTAGTAAACAATCAATCCCAAATCGCCTCCTTTTAAAGTTGGCTACTACCTACAGCTCGGAAAACAAGGGATGCACAAAAGTGATTCCCCTCAAAGCTACTGATTCCCACATCCCCCGTGCTCTGCCAGTATTATTATTATTATTATTATTATTATTTTAAAAAAACTCTTGCATAAAGTTTCATGGTTTTTTTTCCTTTCTTTCTTCGACTTGGAGGAGTTAATCCTTATAGACACAACAGCTTCTGTTGTGACGGTAAAGTTCAGCAACTCTATACCGTTCGGAGAATTAGCAGAGACCAGGAATGGGAAATGGAATCTGCTCCCAGCCTTCCCACATATGTAGCTAATTCCCTTAAACTCCTCTGGATTTACACCTCCCCATTTACTGCCCGCCAGAAACAGCCAAGACTCTAATGAAGTGCCTCATTGCAACCCAAACTTCCCACTACAGCATCAACTTTTACGGTCTCCCGCTCGCTACTTTACAGCTGTTTGGGATGATTCGGGCTGAGCTTGGACCCAGTCTGGGGCTTTGCATTGGGCGCTCTCGATGCAAGAGCGCAAAATGAGTGGAGTGTTTGTGGGGCGCACACCAGCTCCCCTAGAACCGCGCAGCAGCACTAAGGGAGGGTAATGCTTTGTGGGAAACACGAGAGGGGGGAGCCAATAACCCCCCACGCCCCCCCAAAAAGGAACGAGGGAGTTATTGCCAAGTGGTTTTTGCAAACATTTGCTTGTGGATGGTTGACTTGTGGATCCTCGGGAGCTGGGGCAGGGGTTACTGTCAGCGAGGTTAGCTGCGAAGTTTTTTTTTGGGGGGGGGGGAGAGTTGGGTTTGCTTCCCAGATTGCTAGGGGAGGAATGAGCAGCGGTAGTGCCTCCCTCCCGCCCCCCAATCTCTTGGTGTCAGTTTCTTGCGGAGGTGCTAGACTGTGGGGGGAGGGGGGGACAATTTTCATCCCTTGAAGAAGCTCAGCATCGCTATTAAAGTATCCATTTACCTGTGTAATCCGAGGCAGGCGTTACCTATTGACTCCATGCCACCTGCCATGTTAGCAGCCTCCTGAAAGTCAGCAAACGCCCTGCTTTCTAGACTTGCCCTCCTGGCTGCCACCGTTTCCCAGCTACGGTGGCTTTGCAGAGCTAATTAGGCTTGCAGGAACTATCCCAAATTAATCTTGGTGTCCGAAAGGCATTTTCTTTAGGACATTTTTTCCAATTACTGTTATTTCTCTGGGTCTTTGTTTCCATCGTTCCGGCAATAAACACTGCATTTTCTTATGCAGAACCTATGGAGCGGAAAGAATAATAATAATAATAATAATAATAATAATAATTAATAAATAATAATAAATAAATAAATAAATTAAATTAAATAGATATAGGAGCGACCGATCTCTTCACAAATAATAAAAAATGATCCAACCAATAATTCTGCCTTCTAAAACGCAACATTTTCATAATAACTTAGCCAGTTCCTCTCCAAGTAACGTCAGTGTCATTACTGATGCCAAGACATAATTGCATATTAGCCTAAACTTTAGCATTTGTAGTACCTAGCTAGATTTCCCCCGTTACAACTTTTTAAAAGCTGCAGTAGGAGCTCGGTTTCGTTAGATGTATACTAAGCTCCTTCTTACATATTCCAGAATACTTTTCCAGATACACGAAGGCACAAAATAGAAGAGTTTAAAACTGTAGGTATAGCTCAAAACCCACTCAACAGATTTCTTTTAATATTATATATATATATTTAAACTACTATTATATATATATTTAATATATATATTAAAAATACTGAAACATTTTCACTTCCTATTTCATCTTTATGCCTTATGCTAGATATTGTTGTTGTCACTTAAAGATGACTTTAGTTATGGAAGGTGAAAAACTGGTCGTTTTGAAGTAGTTCATGTAAGTAATTAAGTCATGTTTGGGGAAATACCTCATTGAGGTTTTTTTTCTTACAGCATTGCAACTATAAAAATGTGTGTGTGTGAGAGAGAAGGGGGGGGGATTGTTTACAGACAAATCTAAACTGTCCATGTTTTTCTCTTAAATAACTGTTTCATTCAGTTAATAAGGATTCCTCCCTCCCTTTTAAATATTACTAAAAACAGTAATTGCTCTTTTTGTCTAAAGTTACCAGGATTTAATGAACAGCTCTTGCCATATCTTAATTTGGAAACCTCTGGTTTAGTATATTAACCCTTTAATCTGAGCAGCAATGGGGAGAGGCTCGGGCTATTGTTTGGTAAGCTGGCTCGCTCATAATAACTGATCTGCTCTCAGATTCCTTTAATTGGAAGCTAAGCTCAGTGTTTCTTTCCCAGGGAACACCACCAGGCAGGCACTGGAAGTTGACGTTTGGCAGAGAGAGCATAGTTTGGTATTTGACTCTATGTAGAGGCATCTAATGCACTATTCATGGCAAAGCGTCACAGGCGATTCCTGCTGCCGCTTCTTTGAGTTCAGGGCTACCCTAGTGGCAGGCCAAGCATTGAGGAGGAGGAGGAGGATTTGTGAATGAACAGCGCTCCTCTTGCCAGCTCAGAGATCAGAGAGCTGAGATCACTACACGGATCTGGTCCAATGAGTCGCTGCAATATCAGCTTGATTACAATGCAGGGGTCATTCAGGACCTGCCAGTTCCGCACACAGCCCTCGGAGAAGAAAGTCAGGAACTTCAAAGCCAGGTTGTCGAGTTTCAATGAAAAGGTTGTGATCTCCCAGGGCGTTTCTCTTATAGATTTTTACATTAAGCAAAAAGAGGGAAGCAGAGGGAAAGAAAGGAGCTGGAATGCGAGCTGCTTGAGAGCTAAGACATGGTTACAGCCGGCTGCCGTTCCGAGGAGGCATGGCTGCTAGCCCTGCTGCCTCCAACTAGTCCACGGCCTCTGAAATGATAAGTGTGCCCGTCCTGGGAAGGAAGCTCGCGGGAGGCAGGGGGCAACCAGCAGAATCTAGTCCGTGTGTGTGTGTGTGTGTGTGTTCTGAGAAACAGTCAACCATAGAACACCCTACATTATTAGATGGACACCCAGTTCCAGCTTCTAGGCATCCCAGAGCAGGATGTAAACATCTATGGGTGTCTGTGTCCACTCCACAGAGTGTACACAATCTCCCAAACGTAGCTGGGTTGACAGATGGGCATTCATGGGGTATGGACAAATCTGTAATTAATATAATTAATATCATACATTTAATATAACGTAAGTAAGGTATACAATATAATAGTAATGGAGAGGGCAGGGAGCTTTCTCCATGTTTATATATATATATAAAACTCCATCTGTGTATAAAGCTTAGCTTCCAATTAAAGGAGTACTCTGCGAGCAGATCAGTTATTATGAGGTAGTTAGCTTACCAAGCAATAGCCCGCGCCTCTCCCCAGTGCTGCTCAGACTGAAGGGTGTATATATATTAAAGCACCCATCAGATAATTCCATCTGTACATCTGCATCTCCAGCTAGATATGGTGTTTTCCTTTTATCTTTGTCCTTTAGGTTTTCTTGGTCTCCTCAGGATGTATTTATCTTGTCCGTCTGGGGCCGCTTCACTAAGTAGCTGTGTAAATGGAAAGGCTTCCCTCCTTCCCCCTCCCCAGCTCACCACCTTTTTTAATTAAAGCCTTTCAACTTGCCTAATGTTGACTGTCTTATGTAAAGTATCTAAACAAACAGATTGAGCAGAATCCAAACACCAAAAAAGAGAAGCGTCCCCTCCACCCTTCTTCCCTGGCCTTGTATTGTTTTTTTAAAAAAGCATTTCCCTATGCCATAGTTACAGTTCCAAAAGGAAATTGCTTTTATTTGTAAAGAGGGCTTTAAAAAGGGCAGTGACATGGAGGGGGAAAGCTCCTTAAGGGAGAAAGGTTACAGGGTTAGGGGGGAGATTAAAGGCCCCATCTTCCTACCTCAGTGAGAACTCAGGGACAAGTGCTCCAAAATCTGAACCAAAGGATCAAAAATCACCCACTCTTTGAGTTAGAAGGGGGGACAGCTTGAAGTGAAAGTCAGGAAAGCTCTTTGAGTCCTTTTAAGTGCACAAGGCAAGGTTTGCAAGGAATGTGGAAATGTGACTCAGATGGGGACATCTCCAGCCTAGGAAATAGTTCCAGGGAACTTAGGAGCGGGGGAAGAGGGATAGTGGCAGGCTTGGGGGAGCAATAAGGGAGTAGTGATGGGCCATCAGGGACATTTCAGTTCCTGGAAAGGAAGGCATCATCTCTGGGAGGAGAGTATGCTGGGAAAGATGGGATTGCCGGGAGGAGTACAAGGGGGAAACAGAGATATGCTTTGTCAATGTTCGTGCTGGTTGGACACACTATTAATCTGCAGGGGGGAAAATATTCCTTCGTATCATTAAGCCCCAAGCATCTCTTACCAACTCCTCAACCCCTGCCTGAAATGACCACGCTGCTTGCTCCCATCTTCCCTCCTCCACACCCAAAGCTAAAGGTGGCGAGGGGAACATGTGGCAACCCCCTTTTCCGTCTGCATCCTGTCTGCGTGGCCCTAGGAGATGGGGGAATGGAAGACCCCTAAGGGGTGGAGAGATGAAGACAATGCAGTAAGGTCCCACCACTCAGGACTGCATGGCAGATGACCTGTGCCATCCTGCCAGAGAGGAGAAACTGTTCCTTCCTGGGGGCAGGAGGAGCCCCCTACTTAAGGTCAAGCATCACAGCAAATATCAGCCTAGACAAAGCAGAATGCAAGCAGGCGGAGTAGGGTAGGATTAACCATTACACAGACTACTGTAGTTTGTGGGGGACCCCTTTGCTCAGCGTACGTGCTGCCCTGTCTGCCTGGCCTGGGTACCACGGCTGTGGGACACCAGAGCTTGCGCTGTGGCTGCAGAGCTGGAGAGGTAGAAGGTGACAGCATCAGGACCAACCCCATCCCAGCCTTCCTCCTCCTGTCTCTCTTGGTCCCTGATCATGACACAGGCCAGTTCTTCCCTTCCTCCTGCACACTCTGTAGGTGGCCTGGAGCGGGGGCAAAATATGGCTTAGTGTAACGCAGCAGAACTTTGGCACCAAGGATGCATATTTGTCCACTCAGTCACAGTAAGTCTGGGAATTGTCCTCTTCACCAGGGGAACAACCCTCCCTGTCCACATCCGCCTTGCCCCCTCCCTTCATACCTTCAAATCTCTCCTTAAAACTCACCTCTTTCGCTCTGCTCTGTCTGACTCTTTA
>QEPC01011998.1:2701002-2730732 GCA_003113815.1 Sphenodon punctatus | reverse complement strand
AGCCCTGCAACATGCATAAATAACCACCAAGGGTGGTTAAAGGGTGGTTAGCGTCATGTCTTAAAGTACCCATATAAAAGTTGTATTTTATTTCAATCAGGAGGCAGGGATCTGGGGTGTTTTTAAACGAAACACTACCACGCATGGTCACCCAGGAGCCACTCATCTGACGGCCCATCTGAAGGTGGTGCAGGAGGCACTCAGCACCCACTCATGGAGCACTGCCGAGAAATACGGAGTGTGTCATGTGGGGCGAGCCAAAAAAGTGCGTGGCAACAGGCGCCCACGCATCCCCTGCCTGTATGAACTGCGGTGAGATCACTCTTGCCAGCAGACTGGTCTTCCACTCAGAGGCCCCGTGGGTGGGGGACACTGCCTTTGCACGTCACAGGAACTGTCTGTGAGCACTGGGGACTCCAGTTCCGCTGTACTCATCTCGGAACATGTCCATTTCAAAGGCCAGCCCAGCGCACTTCCCCTCCCCCATGGTCCATGGCAGGGGGAGTGCTAGATGGTTGCTGCGGCAGCCATGCTGGAAGCTGCCCATTCAAATCCCTCCCCTTGCGCTCCACCTGAGTGGCTGCTCCACAGCTAGGGCCACGTTCCCCCAGCCTTGCTCATTTAAAAACATCCTCTGAATGGTTGGTAAAGTGAGTGGCTTTACTCATTCCTTGATTTTCCAATCAAAGTTACAGGCAACAGTTAATCCATTGGAGGAGATCATACCGGGCACCCTCATTTTAGTATTATCAGTAATAGTGCCACTACCACTACGAATCTTGAACTCCCAGAATCTGGTCATGGGATAAAATTATTAGGGCTGTTCTGAATAATAAAAAAAACCTCACACGTGTTCTCCAAGGATCCGAAGAGCAGTCTGAGAGTTTGGGCTGCTTCTCAGACCCTTGGTGAATATTGGCCAAGCTCCGAGATGGGGGGGCAGGTGGGTCAGGATTGGGATAATTAATGGGGATCAGGGGGCCTAGCAGGGGGGTCAGGGGTGGGATGCTTGGTGGAGCGAGGGACCTAGCAGGGGGGGCAGGGGTGTTTTACTTACCTTGTGGAGGGGTCCCACACTGATGCGTGGCCTCTTCCCCACTGGTAAGTTTGAAAACGAAAAAGAAAAACCACTGAGCATGTTCAGAAATGCCTGAATGACCCTTTCTGAGCATACTCAGTCCTTTTCAAAAATGGTGTTGGCCTGCAAAACATGCTAAGTGGGGTTTTAAAAAATGTTTCAAACTCACCAGCTGGGAAGAGGCTACGCAATGACACAGGACTCCTCTGGAAGGTAAGTAAAACCACCCCTGACCCACCTGCTAGGGCCCTCACTCCCCCTAAACCTCCCACCCCTGACCCCACACTGGCCCCCCCCCTCCCTTCCCTGGCCCACGCTGGCCTATTCCATCCCCGGCCAGTGGGGGCCAGGGAAGGGGAAGCAGGGGCCTAGTGCTGACCTCCAGCCCCCTTCCCTGCACTCAGCCAAGGATTTTCCCAGTTCCGAAGTTGGGGGCCCTTCCTTGAAACCTTGGAACTCAGAAAATCGAGTTGAATGTCCTGGTCCTCATTTTTTTTCTGAGGAAAACGGAGGACCAAACTTCAGCACGAAAGTTACCAAATCAAGGCCAATAATCAACGCGAGGTAGAAAAATAGTTAAATAAATAAATCAAATAATACCTATCCATTGTTTGAGAGATTATTATTATGCTGATAAAATAACCAAACAATAACAATATTAATGTATATACATTTTATACTGTAGGCAAAGTTTCACTAGGATGCACAAGATTTGCTGAGGTAGTGTGTAACCCCTTCTCCGCCTTTTATTTGTTTTGGATAGCTGCATGTGCAAATGCCTCTTCGCCTGAAAATGCTGTTTGCAGTTTGCAGCTACGAGTGCATCAGTGTGCAAGTGTGGGCAAAAGTGGAGTTCTGCAGGAATATATTTTATCTCGCTTGTGTGCCATTTATTTATTTTATTTTATTAAACTTCTAGGCCGCCCCCTTCTTCTACTGCAGCTCGGGGCTTCTCACAACGTATTAAAACATAAAAATAAAACATCAATAAAAACAAAATATTATAACAGTATAAAAAATTACAATAAAATACCACACAGCAGAGCTAAAAATCCTCCCTTCCCAATCCCCCACCCTATCACCCGTCTCCCTCGCCGAAATCCCGGTGGAACAGCCAGGTCTTACACTTTCCATGGAAAGAGGGGAGGTCTGGGGCCAGGTGGACCTCCGTCAAGAGGGAGTTCCACAGCCTCAGTGCAGCCACCAAGAACGCCCTCCTGGTTGTCGCCACCTCAGATACTTGGGGGGACTTTGAGGAGGGTGCTACCAGTCGATCGAGGGGCTGATCCAGGGGTCAAGGCGATCCCACTGATACGGCGCAGGCCATATAGACTTTAAAGATCAAAACCAACACCTTGAATTGGGCCCGGAAGACTCTAGGCAACCAGTGAAGAGAACGGAGCACTGGTGTAATGTGCTTGTAGTGACCTGTCCCCGTCAGGAGGCAGGCCGCCGCGTTCTGCACCAGTTGCAGTCTCTGGACTGTCCCCAAGGATAGCCCCACATAAAGCGCATTGCAGTAGTCCAGTCTTGAGGTGATGAAGGCATGGATGATGGTGGACAGGTCGTAGTCCGAGATGTACAGACAAAGCTGTCGTACCAGATGTAATTGGCAAAATACGTCTCTCGCCACAGCTGCTGTCTGGGCGTCCAAGTGGAGCTGCAAGTCGAGGAGTACCCCCAGCCTCTGAACCTGAGGGACCAATGAAGGGTGGACCCCATAAAAGACGGGTGCCACCGTTCCTTCAGCCCCTGCCACCAGCATCACCTCCATCTTGTTGGGATTCAGTTTCAGACGGCTCGCCCCCATCCAATCCCCTACAGCCGTCAGGCACCGAGTAAGCACAGAGACTGCTGGGCCTGGGTCAGCTGAAAATGAGAGGTAAAGCTGGGTGTCATCAGAATACTGATGACACAGCACACCAAACCCTCCGACGACTTCGCCCAAAGGCTGCATGTAAACGATGAACAGGAGAACAAAAGAGAACCTTGCGGGACCTCCACACGTGAGGTCCCGGGGAGATGATGAACAGTCACTCAGTACCACACATTGAGTTCTCCTGGCCAGGAAGGAACGGAACCAGTCAAGAACAGTCCTGCCCACCCTGACTCGATCCCGCAAGTGGGCCACCAACATCTTATGGTCCATGGTATCAAATACAGCCGAAAGATCTAACAGGATCGACTGATCCTGGTCCAACTCACAGTAGAGATCATCAGCCAAGGCCATAAATGCAGTCTCTGTGCCAAAACCCGGCCGAAAGCCGGACTGCAAGGGATCCAGAAAACTGACACGGTCCAGATGCCCCTGAAGCTGCTGAGCCACCACGCATTCAATAACGTTACCTAAAAAGGGAAGGCTAGAGACTGGCTGATAGCTGGCCAGGGAGTCAATATCCAAAGATGGTTTCTTGAACAGAGGCTGCACCACCTCCTTGAGGCAGTCTGGCACTCTGCCTTCCCTAAGGGAGGCATTGACCACCCCAGCCAGCATGGCCCCAGCGTCTCCCGGCTGGCCTTGACCAGCCAAGACAGACATGGGTTGAGTTCACAACAGGTAGCTCTAACAGGGCATCTGCTGCATCAGTGGGCGACACCCACTGAAACTGATCCCACAAAACAGGACAAGGTGGGGCTTCCATTACCTCTGCTTCTTCCACTGCATTAAGTGCGGCGTTGAAGTCGTGGTGAATCTGGGTGATTTTATCCACAAAAAAGTCAACAAATATGTCACAGTGACCACTGGAAGATTCTAGTTTCAGGCAGAGGGAGGCCGGACTGATCAGCCCCCTCACCACCCGGAAAAGCTCAGCTGGATGCGACTTTGCAGATGCTATGAGAGCAGCAAAGAACCTCTTCTTTGCTGCCCCCACAGTCATAGCATAGGTTGAGGTTCGTAAACTAACTCTATGTTGCAATCAATCGGCTTCAGTAAGAGAACAGCGACACCATCGCTCCAACTGCCACCCTTCCCGCTTCATCCGTCACAGGTCTTCCATAAACCAGGGGGACCTGCATTGTCAGTTTTCAGGGAGTGGACACCTAGGGACCATTCGGTTGATGGCCTCGGCCAGCAGGGTGTTCCAGAGAGCCATGAGGTCATTGAGCGAACAGCTGTCAAGATTGGAGGGTAACTCTCCAAGAGCATTTCAGAACCTCTCTGGTTCCATAAGTCTATGGGGGTGAACCAACCGAATTGGTTCCGCACCTTTCCAGGGTAGACGTGCGCCAGAAGACCAGTCCGAAGGAGGTAATGATCCGTCCATGACAAGGGCACAGCTGACACCTCCCCCAACAACAGATGCCCCGCCTCAAGGCCAGTGCAGAATATCTGGGTCATGCTGGGTCGTGGTCCAGGATATTTAATTCAATAAGTGTTCGTACAGGAAACAACTATTCATTTGGTCCATAGTATTTCTGGGCCTAGATCTACCTTCTTGCTTGTCTCCCAGGCAAAAGCAAAGGCTGGTATGTTTCACAACCGTACAAGGGTGTAGCTATCATAGGGACAGGAGGGACATTTGCACAGGGCCCAAGCTGGAAGGGCCCACAAATCCTGTCCTTTTGTGGTGTGGCCAGGTGGAGACCAAACTGAGCAGAAACAGAAGTGCCTGCAGTGGGCGGTGTTCATGGGACCCACCCGATAGGCAGCACAGGATGGAGCAAGCACCGCTGGAGGCACGGTATGAGGCGGGCAGCATAGCCGCAGCCTCCCGAGCTCAGGTCCAACAAGCAGAGGGAGGGAGAAGCATTGGGGGAAGGAAGGAGGGGAGGAGACGGGACAGGGGAGAGGATGGTGACATGTGGGTGGGGGGAGGGAGGAGGAGTCCATTTCTGCACCTGGGCCTATTCCAGCTTAGCTATGCCCTGGCAACCATGCAATATCACGTCAAGCTGCCATGCCACAAGACTTAGTGGCTTCCTTTCTCATTCTTCCTTCATATTTATGCATTTGTAATTTTCTGGCAATCTTGCAGATGTGGGAAAGAAGCCCTGGAAACTGCGATGTGTGACTGACAACTGTTTAGGTCACATATTGGGTGATTTCAGACGTGATGGGGCGCTAGTCGCCCCGGCACGGAATCACCGCGGGGATTCTCCTTGGGATCACACCGGCACGTCCAACAGACGTGCTGGCTGATCCCGGCAGGGAATTGGGGAGGGGGCGGGGCCGCACAGCGCAACGTGTGGCCACACGCCCCCCCCCATGCTCCCTCACCACCCACCCTCTGGGGAGACGGGCAGGCGCCCTGGCCAATGCGGCCGCAGTGCCCACCCAAATTGATCATGGCCTGGAATCCCGCCGCGGATTCCGGGCCATGGTAGCCGTCCAGACGGGACGGACCCCTTCATTGCGGTGGGGAATCACAGTCACCACGCGATCGGGGCCGGCCCCGCCGGTTCCACCGATCGCATGGTGAATGTGATTCCCCACCGCAATTGATAGGGGTAAACATCTGGGGGGGAACTTCCGTTCCCCCTTCAGACATGACTGGACCTTTCTCGCCTGGTGGGAATCCACCGTGGTTGAGCGTGATCTCGTCACGTCTGAAAATACCCATTGTCTGAAAGAACCAAACCCCACTCTTAGGCCCCCTTTACATGAGACACACCCACGCATGCTCATACAGGGACCTGCATGGGCAGGAGTCTCATTTGTACGCTGGGGGCGGGTGGACATGCGTGCGTGCACACCACAAAACATGCATGCCCACCCACTTCCACCCATTGCCCACGCAGGGAGCAACAGGTGAAAACACTGGTTGCTCCATGTGTGGGGGATGGGTGTGTACCGGTATGCACCCGCCCCATCCCTGCACCGGCACACATGCCGACCCCACCACCAGTGCAGCCCGTTTAAAAAGGGCCTTAGTTGCACTGATGTAAATCTTGAATAACTCCTTGGACTAAATTCTGTGCCCGTTTACACTGGAGTTAGTGGATAGTAGGGTACAACAGATAGCTTGGCTCAATAATCCCAGTTGTTACACCAGATTTTCACAAACGAAAATCTAAGCAGAATTTAATCATGTGTATATTACCAAGTTTTTTTTTTTTGTTTTTTTTTTAAATTGCCACATAGTTATAAAATTGGTCTTTTTTGGTGCATAAGTGATAAGGGGTGAGAGAACCATCAACAAAACACACTGCCATACTAGCTCAAAACATTAGTCTGAACTGGTGACAGTTCTGGACCGTGGAATAGTGTAGGCTTTTTAAAAAATAACCGAGTCCAGGTGATTGCTGCTAAAACCTGTTTTTTACTAACGATAAGAGGTGCTGGTGATGCTGCACAGATTTAGAAACAAGAAAATCAGGCATGCCTTAACAAAAGCAGCCACCGAATGTTTAATCAGACAGAAAAATCAGGGGGAACATTTATAGGAGCTAGGAAGGCAAAGGTTGTCTGTCTAACATAAGAAGTCAACCTCCCCCTGGTCTTTTTGCTGCTTTGTTTATTGGGGTGGGCAGTGGGGGGTGCTGGGAGTGGGGCAGTTTGTTCACAGCTTTAAAGACATCCTCAGTATTTTCTAAAGCCAAAATCCCTTCCCGAGGAGGGGAAGATTGATTTAATTTGACCAGAGGCATAGGGTGGGTGAGGCAGAGGAGCGAGAGCAGTGTGTTGGCTGCCGGCTGCTCTGAGCCCTGTGCTGAGAAGGAGGAGGTCAGTAGGTCTCTGGGTGTTTGATCTGCCCTGATCCCCCTTCACAGGGGAAATGAAGCGACAGGGACTTTGCTTCAGCACAGTGGACACTTTGAAAAAATGTTTCAGGCAGATAATTTATCGGGTTTAATTGCTCTTTAATCCTCCTGATCGGCCTGGCGTGGAGAAATCCTCTCTGAATGGGGGAGCCTGCTTGAAAAGGCCCAGGCAAACGAGGAGGGAAGGGGAGGGAGAGGGCAACTCCCCACGCCACTCCACTGAGGCCGTCCCTGCCCGGCCCAGGCTCGACCAGGGGAAGGAAGGCTCCTTGCATAGCAGCTTAACTGAATGGTGCTGCTGCCTGTGTCTTTAGAGACCCTGGTTTAGTGAGTTTATTGACAGATTAAAAAGCACAGGACTACTTATCTCACTGCCCATCACTCTCCCCATCGCTCTGTAATTGGAGGAGGCTGGGAAAAGCAAGACGTTATGAGGGACAAACAACAAACAAAATGGTACTCAACGGACCAGATTTCTACTGTGTTTCCTTAACTCCGTCCCTAACACGGGCAGCCTCATCCATTTGGGTAAAAGCACCCACCACCTCCTCGGGGTTATGCAAGAATTTGATTGCTGAATGCTTAACTATACGAGGGTGGCCAGATATTCAAATTTTTACTGGCCACTTATGAAAAATACAGGTTGAAGGCCAGCACTGGCACCAATGTAACCCTGCAATATGTATTTTTCATAAGTAGCGGGTACAAATTTGCATATCTGGCCACCCTAAACTATACCCATATGCGCATGGGGTATCCATGGTGTCAAAGCCAGCTCCCACTGAAGACAGTGGGGAAACTCCCCAAACAGCCATGACAGGCCTGCAGCATCTAGGTTTGGGAACATGCATGTGGGGTTTTAGAGAAAAAGTGATTGCCCCTCAAAAGTGTTGCTGATGAAGCTAGGGCGGCATTCTAAGAATTAATCCCCAAGGACTTATTTTGTTTTTCTTTAACTGTTGTTTTCGGGCATCTACCTTGTGCCACAAATAGAAATATTCATAGCTGGGTCAAGCTTTTAAATTAGTTAATTTAAAACTCTCTTACAAGTCCTTCATGAGTCATTAAAAAAAATCAAAAAATCAGAGAGTCTGGGTCCCATTGTCACGGAGAAACATAGGGTCACACATGTGCAACACGGAAATACATGTAGACTACAAGCCTGACAAATATGTAATGCAAAAGGTTCCACATGTATGTGATGTTAAAATGGAGAATTGTAGACTCCAGATCAGAGATGTAACACATGACAGCCTACAGGAAATACAAACAGATAACAAATGGGTATTGAAGGTCTCTTGCCAGGCAGCCCTGCTGACATTTAGATGGGCCTTTGTGTTTGCCTGGGTTGACCCCCAAACCCGTGACACCCATCATGGAATGCCTATGCTCGGTGCGAAATTCCCGGTTGTCCTCCTCCCAGTGGGCAGCCATGTATCTGACTGTCTGTCAGTGTATTTTAGAAAAAACAAATGTATTCTTCGGTAGAGCTGACTGAAATATTTACCTGAAAATGAGATTGCAAGGAAAATTTTGGTTTTGAAAGCCTGCCCCCAGATTTTGAAGTTTTATTGGTATTTTGAAGTTTGAGAATGGTTGTCTTTCATATTTTCAGAATTTAGTGCTAACCATATTAAGACATACATTCAACATTTTCATGGAAACTGACATTTCATTTTCTCGTTTGAAATCAGTTTTCAAAGTTTTCACTGAGACAAAACATCACCTGTGAATATGAGCTTTGCAAAACCCGTAAAAGTGCTTTTAGAAGGAAATATAATTTTCGCTCCATCCGCAAAATCTTTTCATTTTGACATTAAAATGTATTTCTAGAGGGGCATTGCTGCTGGAAAATTAAAGTGACCTTGTCCAAAAGGCAAGGGACAAACCTCCTATTCAGAATCAGATTTATTTTCTTTCCACACAAACTTGCTTTGATTTCACTTTGTCATTGTTGGTTATTTTGATCAGAAATGGTGACTTTAGACACAGAGACGACAGTTTGCTGTGTCTGCTGAAGAATGGATCCCATGTTTAAGATCATTTCCACACACTGCTATTTTTCTTGTTAGGGTGAGAGTTATAATTCGGTTGGACTTTATTGTGTCTCCTCAACTTTAATTCACTAACTGCGCATGTCAGAAGCACTTAATTTTCACTAATTGTGAAGTACTTTTCTTCACCCATCAGAGAAGCAGGGAAGTGGTAAGTCAACTAGACTTCTACCTCAGCTCTCATAATTGTGAAACAATGAGACTGGTGCAATAAAGGCATTTTCTTTTCCCCCACTCATCTCCAGCACTCCAAGGGCAAGCTACTGCTCTCAGGCATGTTGGCGTAACACTGCAATCTCTCAGGTATAGGTCTGGTCTCAGCTACGCTGTTGCATGGCTACAGAACTCCAGTATATTCAAAGCAGCCCAAATAACTGAGAGAACAGTCTGGGGCTGAATTCCGGTTCCACAAAAGCGAATGGAAGGAGTTCACCCCAAGTCGGTATTCGTACTTGGAAGTGCTTTCTGTCTCTTCTGACTGACAAAAAGCAAAGCCAGCTTACTAAAATAGAGAGGCATATCCAGCCCAAGGTTCTTCCTGTTTATATTTAAATGATGGACATGGGGGTGCGGGGGGGGGGGGGAAACTAATTGTTCCGGGTGCCATTACAGACATGACATTTATTTTTTTTGTTCCTGAATATGCGCAAGCTACAGCTGTTTGGAGCAGCCTGTCTGAGCATTTCATTTGTCTTTCAGCCTGAGAAAGCTCTGGCATGTCTGGGTTGTAGGGAGTATCATTTCATGGAGTTAAAAAGAATTAAATGGCCCCCCTCGTTAATTTCAAGCAGTATAATAATGCAATTGGGAACTCGTAGAACGGAATCTACAGACTCCTAGCAAAATTAACCTGGGGTTTCCACTTGAGACTTCAGTGGCTTTAAATAAGCATCACAAACCAAACATAGGCAGTTTAATGAAAACTAGAAAAGAATTGCAATGATGATGCTAAGAGGCCCCAAGGTAAATTAAGCACAAGGGAGACTTTCCCCCTCTATATCTCAGACTTCAACAATGAAAATGTTTGCGCTTCGGTGAAAACCCTTGAGGGGCTTAAAATATGCATCAGCATCAACAAGATTGTGTTCATTTTCACCTGTGACACTAAAAACAAGGCATTTTCTGAGCCAGAAAAAGCTTGAGTCTCCTATGTAAATTACAGGAGCTGAAAAGTAGTAGATCTATCTTATTTATCCAAAGCTGTGGGTACCCTCAAGGTCAGGTTAATGGGGTTTGTCAAAGAAAGAATCACAGCTAAGATGATGTTGCTAAACAGCTTTGTTTGGGGACATGTAAATAAATGGCCTATTTCCATCTTAAAAGCAGTCCTGTTTCAGCCCACATATTTCAAAGGTGCTTAACCAATTCATTAAAGATGCAGAACACATTTCACTTCATGTATCTAGGCAAGTGAAGCTACTAACACAGAGTTCTTTTTATCCAAAATTATCAGTGGCCTTGTGGTCCATGAACATTGCAGACATTGATGAGAGCTCCTTTCTGCCACCCCCAGCCTGGCTGTACCAGCAGCAGACTGTGGCCCTTCTCACACAAGACGCTCCCATGTGTGCCCACCCATCATGGGCGACTGCCCGTGGGAATAAGGCAGAATGCGGGTGCGTGCTCCTGTGACCAACCCATCTCCATGCACGGGGCAACCGGGGAAGAGCTGGGGTGCTCCGTGCGTGGAGATGGGTGTTCCACAGCCACCAGACTGTGTGAAGAGGGAAGTACACCCACATGGGGGGCAGGTCTTCCGAAATCAATGAGAAGGCGCTGCGAGAGGGCTAGAGAAGCACGGTAGGTCCCCACAAGCAGATCTCCCCCA
The DNA here is from genome assembly GCA_003113815.1 of Sphenodon punctatus. NCBI lineage: Eukaryota > Metazoa > Chordata > Lepidosauria > Sphenodontia > Sphenodontidae > Sphenodon > Sphenodon punctatus. The sequence goes on along the minus strand of QEPC01011998.1, from coordinate 2,720,069 downwards.
CCCCCCACAAGATGCCAAGCGCCCAGCCAGGAGTCCTTAAAGGATGTGCGCGTGAGGAGATGGGTGCACTGGCTCACACCACGGTTGAGAAAAAGGCAAAAGGACAAGACTAAAGAAGCCAGCACCATGGAAAGCGCCGCAGGCAACCAGGTAACCACAGAGAACCAGGGGCGGCCAGGGGAAGGGGAACCAGCCCCCAGTGGGCAGGGAGGTGGGGAGGGCTGGAGGACAGCTCACAGGTATAATGTCCCTGAACAGGAGAGCACCCGCACAGCAGCACCCACCACCACCAGGGTAACCAGGCAGGACACAGACGAGGACGCCATGACGGACAGGTAACACAGCAGGAACCCCATGGAGACAGGGGCGGGGACAGAGCACCCCCAAGCACCCACAGGGGTAATGCTAGATGACAGCTGACAGCACTGCATTCCCACCACAGGCGAGCAACAGCTCAATGGCCACCACATCCTCTGGGCAGGCCCCAGACACTCAGGCAGACCAGCCCCGCACAGACGGACCCCTCAAGAGGAGGCAGTGGTCCATCAATGAGATAAAGGCCTTCATTTATCTGTGGGGGGACCGGAAGGTCCAGCTGTCCTTGGTGAGATCCTTCAAAAACACAGGAGTGTACAAAGGCATCCCCCAGGAAATGTGTGGCCTGGGGTGCAACAGGGACATGTCCCAGCGCTGACAGCAGGCAAAGGACTTGAGATCTGGATACAAAGAGATCCATGACAACAACGTCAAATCCGGCCGAGCCCGACGCACACAGCCATTCTACAAGGAGCTGGATCAGTTCCTCTGTACGGATGGAGAGATAGTGGCCTCCCATGTACATGGGTCCGCCTTTGCCAGGGGCAGGAAGCAGGTGGGGGAGACCTGCTGCACCTGGCAAAGGCACCCAACAAGCAAGAGGGAACCATGCCCCCGCCCCACAGGTGCAGCCAGTGTTCGTGGATAAGAACACCAACTGCTGCATCCTCGTGTGCACCGTCAAAAACCACAGGACGATCATGGACAGGGGGTGCACGGGGAGCAGGAGGACACCAGGGACACCCCCCCAGGAGGAGGAACACATGGATCCAGGTAAGAAACAGACCCTCTGAAAGGGGGCAAACGGGCAGGAAAGGGACAACCTCAGGAGGAGTGCATGGGTGAACTAATACACACTTTGTACTCCCCACAGCTCAAGAGGCCCTGGAGGTGTAGGAGAAGGTGGTGGAGGCCACGCAAGAGTCCTACAACCCAGACTCTGATGGTGGAGGAACACGGAGACAGACTCAGGGCGGGAGGTGGCGTGCTGGGACACAGGGGACATGGGCTCCGGCCGGTCACAAGGCCAATGCCCACCCAAGGGCAGCCACAGGACAGGCAAGGGGCACTTAAGAAGGGGGGCAGGGAGTGCTGACAACAGAGGGAACCCCCAAGCACAGGGCAGATGGGGGACACCCAACCATGCAGTACGGGAGGTTCGACAGGACACTGCAAGGAATGGAACCCCCAGACATGCAGGGACAGCGGGACCAGCCACACAACAGGCCTCCACCCCTGGTGCAGACCAAAAAGACAGTAAGCCACAGCCACTAGAGGAAGTCTATACCATGCCAGCTACAGGGGGCATCCCCCTGGGAGGCAGGGGATGCCACAAGGGGCCCTCACAGGTACACACATGGGATAAGAAAGAAGCAACACAGTCACAGCCTGACAGTAACCCCCGTCCCCCTAATCTGTTCACAGGTGAACAGCTGGGGGAAGGGCCACGGGCAGTGCAGAGAGGAACTGGGAGATGAGGGTTCATAACCCGAGGAGGAGGGAGGACCTGCACTGCTGCCAGAAAGCAAGTAAATGGTAGATGAGTTGGGTCAACAACAACACAAGAAGGCACAGAAGGCCTTAAAGAAGGAAGGAAAAATGACAGGATGCCCTCCATGACCTGGCTGTCTAGTCCAGGGCCAAGCACCTTTGGGAGTGGTGCCACGCGGTTGCCCACCTCCTTGAGCAGAAGAGGTCCCGTGCTACGCCAGAGATAGCCACCGCAGAGACCAATCAGCTCCTCACAGAGGCCATTGGTCAACTGCACCCCCCTCCCGACACGACACACGACTCTGCCATGGTGGGTGGACTGGCCGCACAACACCACTTCGGCGCCCTCCCAAAGTTGACCGTGCCCCCTCCTCAAGTCATCCACTATCCATGGTTTCAACAGCAGCAAGCCCTCCTCGCCCATGACCAGCTGGGCCACCTCCCTCCCGTAGCCCCCAGGAACATCAAAGAAGGGTCCTCTGGGGAGCCAGCACCATTCCCGGTTCCACCTCTGCAGTCCCCCCTCCAGCCCTCCAAGCCACCAGCACAGACCACACCACCCCCAGCGACCCAACTGCCCCAGCAGGCCACTCTACAGCTGGAGGTATGTATGGTAATCCCATGGCAGGTTGTAGCGAACCAGGGGAGGGTGGGGGGTACACTTGAGGAAGGCACAACGCAGACAGTGGCAACTGTGCCCATTAGCATGGCAACAGGTAACGGCCACATGGAGGTGAACCACAAGAAGAACAGAACGTGAACACAGGGAAAGGGTCACTAATGCAATGCCTTCATTCCATTCACAGGAGCTGCACCCAGTCCCAGAGGTGGAATGGCAAGTGGAGGAGAATAAAAAGGCCAAAGCGGGCGGCAGCCCAGAAGGAGCCCGCACCTGGTGGTGAGGTGAAGAGAGGGGGAGGCCTCGAAAGAACCCTGCACCCCCAACACAGGAAGACTGTTAATAAACATTAATAAATATGTTGTACCCAATACATGGCTGACACTGAGTTATTGCAGTGGGACCATAGGGATGTGTTGGTGCTCAGCTAAGCATGTCCATGCCAGGCATGGTCAGGGAACAAGTGCCATAAGGAGCCCGGGCAGCCATGTCAAGCAGGTGAGCTACAAGGCTGCTCAGTTAGGCAGAACCTTGAGCAACACATGAGGGAACCAAGTACAGGGCCACAGTTGGTGCCCATACAAGCCAGGGAACAGTACCCTGGTGAGGGTCCACTGAGAACAGTAGGCATGCCTGCCCTATGTGCCAGGGCCTCCAGGGCCATCCATCTCAGGGGGATAGGTGCAACAGGGAGGGAACATTCCACAAAGGGATGGCAACAGGAGGTTCCCATAACAGCATGGATGGGGCCCATAGCAGGGATCACCACACGACCCATGGCCACGGAGAGTAGCAAGGAACAAGTAAAGGTAAGCGATCCAGTTTAATGGCAATGGTACTGTTTATTAACAGTACCCATACATATGAACTGGGCCGGTGAAGTTGCAGCCAGCGGTAGGTAACAATCAGTTCCCTGCCTGGTGTCTTGCAATGCGGTGGCACACATCCCTATTCTCCTCTGAGATCCTCTTACAGGCACCACACTGGACGTGCTGGTATATGGGCACAGGCTCCAAATGTCACTGAGGCAGTGGATAGTCCAAAGCAGCCGCTCGGGTCTCGCACATGTTGTGGAGTACATAAGCGGCGACGAGAATGGGGGTCCTTGTGAGATCAAACTGGCTCCTATTCTACAGCAGCCTCCACCACATCTTCAACAGCCGGAATGGCCACTCCACAACTGAACGCACTGAGCGCAGCCGCTCACTGAAAAGGATATGTGTGGGTGTTCTCGCAACGGGATAGGTCTTCATAAGCCATGGTGTTAATGGATATGCCAGATCACCACTGACCACAGGCTGCATAGGGACGCCTTCAATCACTCGGTAGTGGTTGGGGGCGATTTCCTCCTGGAACATACGTGCATAGAATGGGGAGGAACAAAGGATCCTGGTGTTGTGGCTCCTACCCAAGATGCCCGTGAACACATCAATGAAGAAGCCTTGGTGGTCCATGAGTGCCTGGAGGTTCATGGAGAACTGCCCCTTTACATGGGCTCTGATGATTTAGGTAATCATCCTTGCTATGCGGGGGATGGATTATGGGGATGTGTGTGCTGTCAATAGCCCCAGTGCAGTGTGGGAAGGCCAGCTGATCGAAGCCCATGATCACCTACTTGGGATCAACAAGCTGGATGACACACTCCATAAGGTGCTCAGCAATCAGGTCACATACCTCGTGCAGTATCCCAGTGATGGAAGAACTACACCAAACTGTTCTGCCATGCTGCAACAGGAGTTGGGGTCTTCCAGGCGGCTATAGCCACGCGCTTGCCTGGACGGATCGGGTCCCGCATGCTGATTGTTCCTCTGGGGTGTGGGACAAGGATGTCGGCTACGCAGGCCAGAAGACTGTGGAGCATCCTGAAGTGCTTGATCCAGGTCTCGTCTGACCAGGTGGTAAGGATAGTCTCCCACCAATCAACACTCAGGGGTGCACCCAACCTCATCTCTGTGTGGGAACCATCATGCGGATGTCATGAATGTTCAGGGTCGTTGACCAAACGTGCTTGATGATGCGTGATTGAGCCAGTCATCTTATCCAGCTGCTTGACCTTGTCTTGTGGAACCAGTGTGTTGCGATTCCTCTGAGATGGTCCCTGTGGCCCCTGCACCGAGTGCTGTAAGCATACCGGCTGTCCCATGAGTCCAACATCCCAGACCAGTATCATACACTGTGCTCAGGAAGGAGACGCAAGTATCGATCAGTGCTTGCAGAAAGGCATGGGTCTCAGGATCCCTAAGATCTACCATTGTTCACTAAACGATTTCACCACGCTATCACCACCGCACACCTCTCACTCGCCACGGGCCTTGGCAGGAACCTAACACCTTATATAGGTCAATGGTATGTTGGGGGAGGGGCTGTGGTGGGGTTGCCAGTGGCACTGTATGACCACACCTGTCACTGGTGCCTTTGATGGCCTCTTCCTCTGACTGTTTTACCTGTGCCTTCATGCTGTGGATCATCTGCCGATTGCCCCGTGTCTGTGTGTGGAGGGCGGTACAGCTGTGACTGGCCATTACGTGAGCCTTCCGCACACCTTGCCGTGCTGTTGAGCTTGGGGCTAACACGTGGCTGCTCCCTTCCATGAGCATTGGGGCTGTCCCCAGTTCCAGGGTCCCACTCACCCAGGCGGGACCCTCTCTGTCCATAGGGGCCCCTGATACCCTATTGGCGATGTAGTCCAGACCTGGAAGGCAATGGTGTCTGGCTATGCAGCTCTACCTACAGGTATAGGTGGTCACGATGTGGTTGTCCAGCTGAGTAGCGCAGCTGCATGTAGGTGTCAGAGGGACCCCAATAGTGCATGGAGCCTCTGCCCCCTCCCCCCAGTCCTGTCATAGTTGGTGTTTCCATTCTCATGGAGCTGGCTCTGTGATCAGCCAAGCAGCATTGAGTGAGCTTGGACCCGTTCCACACACCACTCCCCTGCCATTGCTGATAGAGGACTGGCGGTATAGGTGGCTGCCTCAGGCATAATCCATGGGTGTCCCTCCCGCAGTGCTCCATGGCCTCACGGGTGCTTATCGGTGTTGGAATGTTGGAGCCAGCTCTTTGAGTTGCTGTGGGAGTATCTGCCTGCCAGGGCAGTATTGGCTGCCCTGAAACATTGCAAGCGTCCAATCTGAGCCGCCTTTGCTCTCGTTCTCTCCTGCTACCCCTCACTGTGCCTCAGACATGGTCAGCTGTGTTAGGCAGGTGCAGAACATGTCCAGCCGTGGGGGTGACCGGCAGTGCAAACCACAAGCTGGCAAGGAGTGGACCATCTGTGCCATTATGCTCCTCGGAAACCTGTGGCTGAGCAGTGATGTAGAAATGCTGTTGGGTGATGGCTTCAATCTGCTGTCCCATAATATGTGGTTACTGGGACACTCCTTTGGGAGCCTTGAGTGCCAATGAAGATCAAGAGAATTGGGTTTCCATCTGCTGCCTGATTATGTGAACGTGCCCCCAGCTGGAGTGGTGCTGCCATGGGATGGCCATGAGTGCTGCTGTTTGGGCTGCTGCTGCTATGCCAGGCTATCATTTGAACCTCCGTATCCTGCGAGCTGTTTTGCCAACGTTCTGCTGCATGCTCTGCCTGTGGATATAGACAGACCCGTGTGGATTGTCATGATCGCCTCAGTGACCCCGACTGGGGGGGCCCTATCAGACCGGAGTGCCTGATGCTATGGAGATGGTTGTCCTTTCCACTGTGCTCAACTGTGCAGATGTCAGAGCCGCTGCTGCCACCAGACACCCCGTCCTCCAGCAATTCATGGCGGATGGCCATCTGCGTGCCCACGGTTATGGGCATGGGCTCTTTGTCTGGGAAGGCTTTGTGGGTGGGGTGCTTTTCCTGTACCAGCATCCCGTGCTTCCCTGAGATGGCTTTGTGTTCACCCTTCAAGGTGGATGGGCCCTCTGTATCACTGTGCCCTTGAGACTGCTCCCTTGCCGTGCCCCTAGGACTTCCTACCCTGTTGGTTACCCCAATCTCCCCCCATACCTTGCTGCAGGCATGGTAGGGTCCATATCCTTTGGGGTGTCTGTCCAGTGCTCGAACCAGGCTCGTGAGCCACACTCTGTGCCCACTGACCAGGTACATTCTGGGTCAGGGTACTGAACACTGGTCCCTGCAACTGCTCTCTCAGTGGCCTTCCCTACCTCCCTTCATCTGCCTATCTGACTGGTGTTCCTGTGATTGGATCTATATGGTGAAGGGCACGGTCATCATTGATCCCTGTGCACTGATCCCGGGAGGGTTCGTATGGGTGCGCTTTCTGTCCTTTTTCTGGGCATTGTCAACTTTTACTTGGTGTTTCCTGTTTCAGGGTGCTGTCTTCTGGTGGTCATGCATATCGGTTCTCTGCCCTCCCCCCTTGGCTTTCACCGCTAGGGCTGCTACCTGCCAAGGCCCCCACTGTATAGTGCCATCCCTGGCACCTTGCCCTAGCTTTGTTTTGGTTCTGAGTCCGTGGGCTGTCAACGGTACTGCCCCCCAGTGTGCCCCCATTCCACAGACTGCAACCATGGCCTCAGGGAGCAATGGTGGTGCACCATTCCGTAAGTGTCCCAAACCTTTTGTCTCTGCCCGGTGGCTCATGGCTGGTGACACCTCCTTCGGGATCCCGTATGGGGCGGGTGCCTGTCTGGTCATGGCTTGATCAGGCAGTGTTCACCCTGGGGTTAACCATGGATGCTTGGGGTTGCGGACTCCGTATGGCCCTGTCCCCTCCCGATTGTCTCTCTCTTTCCCTCCCCCTTCAGAGTCTTTACTTGAGGGCCTGCAACTGCTGGTGGCGATTGCTACTGACCTGCAGCGGGTGGTGGCAGATTTTTGGGCTGGGGCCTGTGTGTACTGGGAACTCTGTGAGTTACCCCACTGCACGTGTTCCTCTCCCCCCACCATGTCTGGTGTGGGCTAATGTTTTTTTTTTATCTGTAGCCCGGGATTATTGGGGTCTCTCTCTACTTTAGTGCAGGAAATGATCGCCCAGAGGGCCCGAGAGCAGGGGGAGATGACTGAGCTCTTGCTCCACATCCTTCACTGGGTCCACAAGCTGGACAGGGCCCAGAGTGCAAGGTGGATTTTCTTTTTCATAATCAAGTTGGTTTAGAGCTTGCTGAAAGCAAGGACAAAGGTCGGGAACCCATGTTCACTGCATTTTCCTCACGGGCGTCAGTGGGTAAAACATAGCAAGTGCGATGAACAGACTTAGTCCACCGGAGTCCGGGGTTGCTGCGTGAAGCCTGTGTGCAGTCATCACTCTCAGGTTCCGAGTGACGAATTGGACAGACAGGCAGGCATTCCTCCCTGCCACGCTCTGCCCCCTCCACTCCCGAGATGTGGTCACTCCCCGAACTCCTCTAGGTGCTCCACCTAGGACTCTATGGTCATGGTGGACCTGCACACACGCGGAGGCTGCACGTACCCCAACAGATGTGAGGCAGCCACGTTGGCGCACACTCGCCTGCATCAGGCAGCATCCTCATTTGCTGGGATGACACCATGAGTGCCAGTTGTGGAACAGGCAGGTGCACATCTGGCAGCCACCTAACAGACGGACAGGTGGTCACCCATCTGGAACGGGCTAACCTGGGCTACTGTCTCATCTGTTTCCACCCAGTGAACATGGGTCCCTGGCTATGGTGCTTACTGATTAACATGGCAATAGCATATTAGAGTTTTAAGAGAAAACACCAAATATACTTCCATAAAATGGTTAGAGCTTGCAACACTGCAGTCATTTTTGAACCATAAAGACTTAAAAGGTAGTGCACACAAGGAGAGAAGTAGGTAAGTAGGCAGTGAGGCAGTGGGAAATTCATATATTTTAATTTTTAAAAAGCAAGCAAACAAGCATTTGTTCCTCTAATTGTTCCAACAAAGAACAGAAGAGCTGTGACTAGAAAGCCTTAATCCCCTGAGAACAGTGCATTAGGAACAAGTAATCAAATTTATATATTCATTTCTGGTAAATGAAGAGAGCTATAAGACAGGCAATGTCTATGAAAATACCCTTGCATTATCACACGACTTGCGATGAAGGGCTCTTTTTACACGAACGGGGTGGGGTGGGGATGGGGGGGTGTTTTGGCACGGTGGGTGGAGGGGTGTGTGTGTCCCTTTACATGGACATCCCACCCTCCACCCAGTTCTCTGGAGGGCTTCGTGGGTGGGTAATGGGTGGAGGTGGGTATTGTGTGGGAGTGCGCACGCACCTCTACTCATCCTGCTCGGTGTTCACAGGGACAAACACTGAGCAGACACCCATCACCCCACTAGCCGTTTACATGGCCGCCCCGCCCCCCCCGAACACCGAGCGGGAAGGGGGGCATCCATGTAAAAATGGCCAAGGTCTTGCTGCGAGCCCTGCTGTATGAAATTTAGATGAAACTTGACTCGTAAACTTCCTATCCATTTCCCAGTCAAGTCTGTAGTGAAGATGAGATTGAAAAGGGTACCTATGCAGATTTCCAGTGGTTCTAAATGGAGGTACTTTCATTATCATTGACATTTCCATTTCTATTGTAGTTGTGCCGAGAAGCTTCAATAGAGAATGAAAGCCTCATTGTGATAGGCATTGGGCCATATAATAAAACAATAATATTTGCCTCCTAAAAACTTACGCTTCGTGCATATGGCAAGACAACAGCAACAGGTGGCTAAGATGAATAAGGTGGTTTATCCCAAACTGTGTTGAGATACCCTGGTGTGTGGCTAGCAAGACACCAGAGCAGCACAGCACAGCACAGCACAGCACAGCACAGCGGGCTCCCCGAGTTGGGACTTGCTTTGTGGGTAAGTGGAGGTCAGGCCACTCCTGCTTCCTGCCAAACAACTCTCTGGGTAAAAACAGATGCCACAGTGGATCACTGTGGCCTGGACCTCACCTGCATGTATGTGCAGGGGCTGCCGGATGTTTGCCCGGGATTGTCTCGGGCCATGTCGGCGGCTGGCTTAGGCTCTGACCTCGGGAAACCCCTGAAGTCGCAGCCCGGACTAAGACTCGCCCAACTGGGCCAGGTGGAGGCTGGGGCTAGGTGGAAGGGGAGTTGGTATGGGGCTTAGAGGTGGTGAGTCACGGCTGGGGGAGGGGGCAAATAGACTGGGTGAAAACAAAAAGCTGGACAGGATTCAGGCTGGGGCCATGCGTGAGGGTGTCATCAGAGGCTCGGACCATAGTTTGGAGACTGAAAAGCCTTGGCTCAAGTTTGAAAAGTTTAGGAAGCACTGGAATAAGGGCTCACTTCAATGGCAAGTTAACCCACAGTAGAGGGTGTCATTTTAACACGTTAGCGACGCTGTTAACGAATATATTTTAGAATGGCTGTGCAGACAGACGACTGGGGCTGAAACAGAACTGCCCTTTAAATCCACCCTTTAATGTCCACAGAGATTATCCTCAGTTTTGGAACACTCTGGAGATCTGACACAGATTCTTTTCTTTGCTTGATTTCCACAGCCCATTCCGATTGCTGTCCGAGCTAACACAACACAACCTTGCATGCGCTCAATAAGTAAAATACTCTTCTGCAAATGCCTTAGAAATTTTATTGCACATGTGAAAGATGATGCCATGCTGGCTCACTCCCCACAGCGTGGTGCCGTCTTGTACATACACGATAAACCAAAATACATTTTATGCACGTGCAAAAAGGCATTAGGTTTGCTTTACATGCCACAATGGTGTTGGCAGCGGATTCGGATCTCTGATGGTACACATTCTGATGGATCTGGATTGGACCTGGTTGATCCATCAGAGACATCATCCCCCTGGATCTTTTGTTTCTGCCCTACAGGCGACCACCTGTTTCAGCAAGCATTAGCAAGCCTATGCAGGGTATAGAGTTTACGTTGGCCAGCTAACACATATCTGCATAAGCTACCTCGACCTGATCTACTTTGGCTAATATGTGTTAAAAGCCCATCCTTTACCACAGGCTATCTGCCATGTAGGTTAGTCCTACATGCTGGAGGACATGGTAAATAGTGAAATAATAACAAGTAGCAGTGCCTGCCAGAACCCCCCACTGCTTAGCAGTGTGATAAAATCATACGGTTCTGAACAAGACTGCTGCATCAAGAATGCATTTTGAAGATGGCTCTGTGTGTGCGCGCATCTACAAATACACTTCCAGAGCCCCTGTCATTGGAGAGTTTCGAAGTGCTTTAGAAACACAAATGCATTTGGCCTCACACAACTTCACTGTGAGGTCAGTATGTCCATTTTGGTCCATCCAGTGTCCCTTCAAGGTTCTTCCTGTGCTGCATGAAGGGCTTTCATCCCACATACAAATCTGTGCAAGGCTAGCTTTCAGGGTTGGGGTTGGGTGCAACCAGCCACATGGGACAGGCTGGGGAGGCTACCATGCCTTGGATAGCCTTATCCGTTCCTGGGCAGCTGGCCCATGCGATGCAGTGGCTTGTGGGCCCAGTGCCCACTGATGTCCTCCCACCCCCGGGGTGGCGCTAACAGTTGGCTTCTATGCAACGTGTCCTCGGAGAATTCCTCCCAGGAAAACCTTCTCCCCAGCAGAGAAAAATGCCGAGGATGCGTCACAGAGCAGCCTTACCTCATATGGAGTAAAGCTGCCCAGGGAGGGGCAACTCATGTGGCCGGGTCCTTCTGTGCAGCGAGCTCTGCAGCAGGGCTGCGAGTGGTGGGTGCTGTTGCCCATCACACGGGCAAAGTGTTTAAGGTCCCACAGGCAGTGAGGAGGAGGCAAAGAACAGAGCCAAGTCCTGCCTGCTGCCAGGCCGGCTTCCAATTTAGCCACAAGATCATCCTTGCTAGACAGGCAGAGGCTTAAGCAGCAAAGGCAGAAGAAGTGTGACACATGAATCAAGCCACAAAAAGTATTTAATGGGAAACCCCAACGTGATAGAAGAGACATTTTAATAAACGGTCTGCGTATGATTACAAAGCAAAGTAGATCACAAAAACCCCATGGCTTCATAAAAATAATAATGAACAAGCTGACAAAAAGTAGCCCACTTAATAGGCTATGAGTTATAATGCAGAAAATGCAGCTCTTTGTGCTAGACTCTGCTACTCTTTCTTCTGTTGATTAGCACCTTGTAGCACAAGCAGTCCCACTCAAATGAATATGAGTGCTTGCGGAATTGCCTGGAGAGAGGGTATCAGAATTAACTCTCGATGAATGCCTTGCAAATCAGAGGTTTCTTAAAATGTAAGCTACAGTATATACTGTAGCTAGCAGAGCTCTATTAACAATTAAAACACAATTCAACTTCCAGTGATTTAAAATACCCACCCCAAACCAATTGCACATTCCCTTAAATAGCAAGTTCCATTTTTGTCTCTCTCCTAACCTGCTTCCCAGCAGGGAGGACCAGGCTGATGGCATTTCAGCAAAATGGCAGCTTTGCACTGCACCGGTCACAATGATGAAGACAGGGAGACACTGACAGGCATTTCTAGGCCTTACGCTGTTCTCAAGCCGGCTCTGTGCCAATGTAACATAACCATCCTTGTGGGGGTGGAATTACTCCTGCTTGCCACCAATGAATGAGTGCAGAATCAGAACCATTGCCATGAAAATTCTTAGAGTAACATACGCCCATCTAATTATTTATTTGCTTGATGCATTATAACAGCAATAAATCACTACTTAAAAAAAAAAAAAAAAAAGTATTACGTTTCTACCGGAAATGGTGCCTTTCATTTTTCTACTGGGGACTAGATAGCAAGGAGACAAGGATCTGGACCTCCTGACAAAATTAGCCCATTTATGGGGTTTGGGTTTTTGGCAATTCTCTGTTGCTGGATTAAAATCTCTCCCCCTGAGGCAGAATTCCTCCCCCCACTCCTCCTCCAATAACCCTGCTTGCCAGGCAGGGTTTTCCAAGTTCCCACAGCTCTAATTATTAGCAAGGATGCAAATAAACAAGGAATTTCGTAAATTGGAACAGCATCAATTGCATCTGAAAAATTGTATCTCAAAACAAGTGATCTGATCCTGCCGTTAAATGCGATCTGCTTGATTTCAATGGGAATTCCATGTATGAAAAGCTTGCTGGGTCAGATCCACAAAAGCAACCCTTCCAGCACCTCAGCCTTGTCAATCATAATCACTGTTCCGCAACCATATTGGGACCGGTCCCCATACATAGATTGAGCAGAAAAATAAACTGAGATCCATAGGATATAACAAATCCATAGAATATTTTTTCTGCAACTGCTTCAGTTTTCTGCCCAAATCCCTACTAACTTGTCCTGCTTCCACAATCCAGTCTGCTGCATTGCAGATTGCTACTTGCATTGGCATTTCTGGCTAATTCTTGGAGTTCTTTCCCTTCCACGTCATGTTATTATAGCTAGTTATTACCATACATTCATCAATAATCAGACAGAATGGCCTCATTTCCAGAGGTGCTGAGCACCCTCTTACGTCAAAAGAAGCTGCAGGGGTGCTCAGCACCTCTGAAAAACCAGGTCACAAATGCTTTAAAATAGATCCCTAATTGTTAGATTTCCTCCTCAGAGCATGATAAACTTCCTGTAGTAATCATTTAGCAGCTCTTTTACTATCTGCAAGGAATTCTAAGCAGAAACCAGCCTTAAACCCTAAACAAGCCCTTCCTGTGTGTTTGCTTTGCTAGAATGATGCACTGAAATTTTGATTTTCTTCACAACTGAATAAAAAGATCAAGCTAATTGAGATGTAGATGGTATTTCAGAGTATCCAGTGATAATGCTTACAAACCAATTACTGTATTTGCTCAGATTTGTGGAGATTGCTAATTTGTGCTTTCTTCACATGTTTCTCATTAAGGCAAAAATGTTTATTGTATTTTCTGTAGGAAGCAAATAAAAGAGGAAGCTGCTGAGAGAATCACAGCAGTCAGGGATGAGAGAAAAGAGGTGTCTGATGTTAAGTCAGGACCCCAACCTTGAAATCATTCTAGCACAGAGGGCTTGACCCTGCAAGGCATGGAGCTGCTCCAGTTACGTAAGTAAGTTTAAGCACATGCCTAGTCCCATTGACTTTGATAGACTGTCTCACATGTTTAAGGGGTTTGTTGAATCTGACTCGGGTTCTCAGAGCCTTTGAGAAGTGAACTAGATTCCAGGGAACCCGTGAGAGTTTTTGCAGGATCACATCTTTAATGTTGATGAAGCATTCATTTAATGTACATACCTTACTCCCATTCCTTCGGTGCATGCAGGACGGTCTGGGCCATAAGGAGAGTCCCTCTCCATCCCTTCACTGTGAGGCCATGAAGATTTTTGTGACAGGGGAACTAGAGTTGTTCACTGCACAAAGTGAGGACAGGATTCTGGGAAACACGCTCCATGCACAGAGTGAAGGCAGGTGGAGTGTGTGTGCTTGGTGAGATCAGGATGGGGGGGAAAGAGAGAGTCAAACAATTATTATTATTATTATTATTATTAAACATTTATAAAGCGCCAGTTGCAACCTGGCGCTGTACAGAACATACAATCAGATGCGGTCCCTACCTGTGGCTTACAATCTAAAAGACAAGGAGGGGGAGACAAGGAGAGGGGACAGCGGGAGAGACATGGGAGAAGACAAACAAACATTCAGGCGGATGCGAAGTCTCAGGTGCGTGTACTTGGCTTGGTTACAAGGTGGTCGGTAGCAGCAGTCAGCAGAGGAGGGCTGACAGTAAGAGCAAGGGGAAAGACTAGAGGGCATTGGGAAAGGCAGCATGGAAAAGGTGGGTCTTGAGGAGGGATTTGAAGGAGCGGAGGGAGGAGGCGAGGCGGACGTCGGCAGGGAGGGAGTTCCAGGCATGCGGGGCAGCGAGGGAGAAGGGACGAAGGCGGTTGGGCGAGCAGGAGAAGCGAGGGAGAGCGAGGGAGGGGACAGCGGAAGAGCGGAGAGCGCGCGCAGGAGCGCGTAGGGCGATTAGGTCCGAGAGGTAAGGGGGAGCTTGGTCATGGAGCGATTTGAACGTGAAAACCAGGAGTTTGAACAGGATACGTTCAGGAAGGGGGAGCCAGTGAAGGGAGAGGAGGAGAGGCGTCACATGGTCGAAGCGACGGGCAGAGTGAATGACCTTGGCGGCAGAGTTTTGGATCGCCACAAGGGGGGACAGGTGGGAGCGAGGGAGGCCAGCAAGGAGGAGGTTGCAGTAGTCGAGGCGAGAGATAACCATGGCATGAACAAGGATTTTGGCCGAGGAGACAGATAGAAAGGGGCGAATGCGGGCAATGTTGAGGAGAGCGAATCGGCAGGATTTGGCCACAGAGTCAATGTAAGGTTTAAAGGAGAGGTGCGTGTCAAAAATGAAGCCCAAGCTGCGGGCACGGAGAACAGGACGGATGGTGACCCCATCAATGCAGACGGTCAGGTCAGAGGGAGAGGAGGGGGAGGGAGGAAAAATGAGGAGTTCAGTCTTGGCCATGTTCAGTTTGAGTTGGCGTCGGGACATCCAGGCGGAGATATCAGAGAGGCAGTCGACGAGGCGTGAGCGGACAGAGGAGGAGAGAGAGGGGGTAGAGAGATAGAGTTGGGTGTCATCAGCATAGAGATGGTATTGGAACCCGTGGGAGGCAATAATTTCACCAAGGGACCGGGTGTAGATAGAGAAGAGGAGAGGGCCAAGGACAGAACCTTGGGGAACCCCAACCGAGAGGGGAAGGGAGGGGGAGGTCGACTCGGGGAGGGAGACATTAAAGGAGCGGTCAGAGAGGTAGGAGGAGAACCAGTCAAAGACAGAGCCACGGAAGCCCAAAGAGTAAAGGGAGTCCAAGAGGAGCGAGTGGTCGACAGTGTCAAAGGCGGCAGAGAGGTCAAGGAGGACAAGAACGGAGTAGTGGCGCTTCGATTTAGCGACAAGTAGATCATTGGTGATCTTGGCCAGGGCAGTTTCAGTAGAGTGGAGGGGGCGGAAGCCGGACTGGAGAGGGTCGAGGGAGGAGTTGGCAGAGAGGAGGTTCAGGCAGCGGGAGTAGACGACACGTTCCAGGAGCTTCGAAGCAAAGGGAAGGAGGGAGACCGGCCGGTAACTAGAGGGATCGAAAGGGTCCAGGGTAGGCTTTTTGAGGATGGGGGAGACAGTGGCATGTTTGAAGGCAGAGGGGAAGGAGCCTGTGGAAAGGGAGAGATTGACAACATGCAGAAGGGGGGGAGCGACAGTGGGAGCAATAGAGGTCAGGAGGCGGGAGGGGATCGGGTCAAGGGGGCAGGTGGAGGGGTTGGATGAAGAGAGAAGAGCAGAGATTTCCTGGAGAGAGGCAGGAGGGAAGGATGCGAGGAGGGAGGGGGGCGGGGGAGGGGGCGGGAGGGGAGCGGGGGGCGGAGGGGGGCGGGAGGCAATATCCCGACGGATCTTGTCAATCTTGGAGGTGAAGAACGACGCAAGATCCCGAGCAGCAAGGGAAGAGGGCGGGGGAGGGCAGGGGGGTTTGAGAAGGGAGTCGAAAGTAGAGAAAAGGCGGCGAGGGTCGCGGGAGAAAGATTCGATCCTAGAGGCATAATAGCGCTGCCTAGCTAGGGAGATAGCCGAGGAGAGGGAGGAGAGGGAGAATTTGTAATGGAGGAAGTCAGGGAGGGAGCGGGATTTGCGCCAGAGGCGTTCGGCAGCCCGGGCGCAGGAGCGGAGGTAGCGGATGGCAGGGGTAAGCCAGGGGCGGGGGTCGAGGGGGCGGACGGGGCGAGCAGAGGGGGGGGCAAGAGAGTCAAGGGTCGAGGAGAGAGAAGCGTTGAGAGCAGAGACAGCAGAGTCAGGGGAGGAGGAGGCGAAAACGGGGGGGAGAAGGGGGGAAAGATGTGCGGCAAACTCCGAGGGAGTAAGGGCCTGCATATTGCGGAAGGGGCGCATAGAGGGGGAGGCGGAGGGGGGTCGGTGGGAAAGGCTGAAGGAGCCGAGGAAGTGATCAGAACTAGGGAAGGGGTCAAAGGAGAGGTCAGTTAGAGAACAGTTTCGAGTGAAGACGAGGTCGAGGGAATGGCCGTCAGTATGAGTGGGGGAGTCGGTCCAGAGTCGGAGATTAAAGGAGGAAGCGAGAGAGAGAAAGCGGGAAACAGAGGGGGCGGAGGGCGTGTCAACGTGAATGTTGAAATCACCAAGGATAAGAGTGGGGATATCATCGGAGAGGAAGAAGGTGAGCCAGGATTCAAAGTCCGGGAGGAAAGAGGAGAGGGAACCCGGGGGGCGGTAGATGACAGCAACCCGAAGGTGTAGAGGGGAGTATAAGCGCACAGAGTGGGCCTCAAAGGAAGGGAAGGAGGGGGAGGGAGGAGGGGAGAGGGTTTTGAATTGGCAGTGCTTAGCAAGGAGTAAGCCCACACCACCACCCAGGCCCTCAGGGCGGGGGCGGTGAGAGAACGACAGGCCCCCGGAGCATAGAGCGGCCGGGGTAACAGAGTTGGAGGGCGTGATCCAGGTTTCTGTAAGAGCAAGGAGTTGAAAGGGGCGAGAGAGGAAGAGATCGTGGATGAAGGGAGCTTTAGCCACGGATGAGCGGCAGTTCCAGAGGGAGCAGGAAAAAGGCAATTGGTGTTTGGGAAGGCACGGGATGCGGATGAGGTTGGGGGATGGGGAACGGCCTGGTTTGCGGGGTGTGAGTCGTGCACCGGCCTCGTATTGGCCACAATGGTCTGTGGAACACCTGGGTGTCGCGGGTTTGGGCCTAGGGGGAATGGGTAAGGGGGGATGAGGGTGGGGAGGGGGGATGGGCGTGGGTGAGAATAAGGGGTAGGTTGGCTGGAGAAAGGCCGCTGGTGGTGGAAGAGGGAGAAGGAGGGGGTGCGTGAGAAAGGCTAGAAGGAGGGAGGTGATAGAGGGCGAGGGAGTGAGGGAGATATAGGGAGGCATCATAGGTGTTGAATGTCCTGGTATCAGGGGGATGCCAGACCTGCGGTTGTCGGGTGAGCGCGTGCGTGCTGTCATGTCCTCACTCCGGCCACACAACGGCCACAAAACGGCCAGCGCCCTTTTGTCGCCGCCCGCTGGGCGCGGGCGTGCACCTTTGGCTTGTGGCTATGGGGTGGGGCCCTGCTCACCTGGAGGGGCTTTCTGGGCTCTGCAATGCCTGCTGGGGGATTCTTGGCGCTGCAATGCCTGCTGGAATCCACTCTCCATAGAGCCGCTCATATGCTCTCCAGGAGGAGACACACACATGACTACATGGACTGCAAGAGGCTTTAAGGCAGGGGTAGAGAATCTCAAACTTGAGGGCCAAATGCAGCCTGCAGCTACTTTTTGACACCTTTTTAGAGCCAGGATCTGGCCCCTG
The DNA here is from genome assembly GCA_003113815.1 of Sphenodon punctatus. Lineage (NCBI taxonomy): Eukaryota > Metazoa > Chordata > Lepidosauria > Sphenodontia > Sphenodontidae > Sphenodon > Sphenodon punctatus. Next base: position 2,702,426 of record QEPC01011998.1, on the reverse strand, counting down.
GATCCAGTTCCTACCGCCAAGCACTGAACTCGAGATAATGGAGCAGAGAGGACAGCATGCACTTAGAGGGGAGATTTCTTAAGCACCCTTCCCACCCAACTTCTATGCTGTCATTGGAGCATGTACTAACCTTCAAAGTGACCCCTGGGAGGGAAACTGTCCCCTGTCTTAGGGGAAGGTGCTGTACCACTCTGCAGCATCGGAGGAGGATACGGCTTGACCTGCTGGGACCCAAACAAGGACACAATGGGTGTTTTTAAGATGGGACAGCTGCCCCAGCTCAACTCCGCCTCACCCCTGGGTGTGGCTTTTTTTTAGGGTTTAAGGCTGGTTTCTGCTTAGAATTCCTTGCAGATAGTGAGGCAGAGCAGCGGTGGGGCAGGCTGTCCGTGCTCTGGAACATCTCGGAGCGCTGCAAGCGGAGTGGACCACCCACACCACAATGTTTACTATGTATAGTTTAGTACAGGAGCAGGAAACATAGGGTCAGTTTTCTAACCTTGCAGCTTTTCTGCTTGAACGTACCAATGCTTATATACTGAAAAGATGTATTTGTGTGATCCCATTTGTGCAAAGCCTCTCTCTATCTGCCAAAATGTGCTGTACTTCATTTCAGTTAATTTTAGCCCTTAGCATTTAAGTTTCATTAAAATCCTTAACATCCCAATCTCGTTTTCATCTGACCCAGACCCTGCAATCTCTGTGCTTACACGGTGTCTGGCTGCGGTGGGAGATTGGATGAGAACGAGTTGCCTCAAGCTGAATCCCAACAAGATGGAGGTGATGCTGGTGGCTAAGGGCCATGTGTGGAGGCTCCCATAATTGATGGCGTGCGTCCAACTTTGGTCCCTCAAGTTCAGAGTCTGGGGGTTCTTCTCGACTCACAACTCCGCCTGGATGTCCAGGTGGCGGCTGTAGCGAGGAGTGCCTTTAGTAAATTACATCTGGTCTGTCGTCTTCGACCATATATCTCAGGCCGCAATCTTACCACCATCATCCAGATGTTTATCACCTCACGGCTTGACTACTGCAATGTGCTCTACGTGGGGCTACCCCGGATAACAATCCAGAGACTTCAGCTGGTGCAGAATGCGGCGGCCCGCATCCTGATGGGGACGGGCCACCGGAAGCACATTACACCAGTGCTCCATTCTCTGCACTAGCTGCTTATAGTCAGGGCCCCGATTCTTCTGCAAAATATTTTCCAAAATTCTGCGACCCAAAATGGAAAATTCTGCGACCCATATGGCAAAATTCTGTGACTCACATGGCAAAGCAGGAAACCCACCCAGAAAAACCACATGGCAAAGCAGGAAACCCACCCACAAAAACACATGGCAAAGTGTGTTTTTGCCATGTTACACACACATTACACACACAAACTGTAAAATGCAGAGCGCACAGCGGGACCCCCTCCCCCCCCA